>CAWUFW010015914.1:0-317500 GCA_963921515.1 Calotriton arnoldi
AGCTACCGACTCGTGCGAACTTTGCTGTGCACTGTTCTTGCAAAGAAAAGTTATTATCAGCAAATTCTTTAAGTACAGTATTGTGTGGATTTTTGGCCGTAATTGGTCTTGTCTTGAGTATATAAAATATTGGTTATTTTTCTAAACTGGTGTGGTGTCCGTTGTAGTGCTATACACTGTATTACTGTTGGTTATGTGTGCTTTACACACTGCCTCTGAATTAAGCCTGACTGCTCGTGCCAAGCTACCACGAGGGTGAGCAGGAGTTACTTCACGAGTGTAACAACCCTTACCTGACTAGGAAGAAGGGTCCTACTTGGACAAGGATTTTTGTCGTAATTGGTCTTGTCTTGAGTATATAAAATATTGGTTATTTTTCTAAACTGGTGTGGTGTCCGTTTGTAGTGCTTACACTGTATTACTGTTGGTTATGTGAAAATGCTTTACACACTGCCTCTGAATTAAGCCTGACTGCTCGTGCTAAGCTACCACGAGGGTGAGCAGGGGTTACTTCACGAGTGTAACAACCCTTACCCTGACTAGGAAGAAGGGTCCCTACTTGGACAAAGGTGCAAGCCCTTGCCAACTAGAGATCCCATTTCTAACAACACACTTTTGCACCATGGTGCAAAGGTGTGTGTGATGTCTAGCACAGGCTTTGTACTGAAAGGTTATGCTTCTGGTATGAAATCCTATGCCTAGACGAACTGTGAACATTTCAAATATTGGATGTGTGATGTATAGTGCAGTACACATGCAATGTGCCACGTTTTAGTGAAAATAAAAAGATTTCTCTGAGCCTGCCTCAAGAATGCAATTTTTTGGGACGCAAGCCCAGATTAACAATTTTAGTCAATAAGTCGTTGCATCAGAAACCATGGATGGTTGCACTGGCATACCAAAGTACCATCCATGGAATGCCTCTTGGTGCAGAGTAGTGCAAAGCAGCACAAAGATGAGGAAAGGATGTGGTGTAACGGCCAGAGCTGCCGACTTTGGAACTGGGGAACCAGATTTGATTCTCTGCATCGGCTCAGCATCCTGTGATTCTGGGCAAATTACTTAATCTCTCCGTGCTTAAAAAAAATGAATATGTCCTTGTGTGATGTAACTGGTGCTCATGTTAAGCGCGCCAATACTGTTGGGTCAAGTTTGTGCTATATAAAACAGTAAAGAAAAAGATACTTGCCCTGAGAAGAGTACTGTTTCCAGCACAAAATAGCATTGTCCTGGAAAATAGATAACCTATCAAGACCTTGTGCCACTTTGTAGCACTTGCATGACTCTGCAGCAATGCAAGGTAAATCTGCCTCCAGGTTTCGGAAATATGGCATGACCAGAGTGTGCACTGTCCAACTGACTTATGGCTATGGATTGAAGAGGTTCAGTTACTGGAGGGTAAAGTGTGAGTGACACTTTGAGAGTGCCTTGCACCTTTTCTGACTTTTATTGGTAAAAAGGAATGCAACGTTTTTACAAATGGTTAGTGAAGTACATAAAAGACTATTTCTTACTGTTACAGTTTTACAGTGGCAAATATACTATGCCTGTTGTCTTTCTTGAATTATGTTCTCAAGCTTTCAGCTTTCTAGCAATGTTCTACTACAGAGGCCTGGTGGAATATCTAGCTGCCTGTCTCTTGGATTGATCGGCAGTTCTGGGTCCCCATACAGAGCGATAGTCAATCATTCCAGCAAGAAGTGTTTATCTATGGAATAGCTTAAAAGTTTGTAAATGGACGGTCAGTTGTAGCTTACCAGAATGTGAAAGTGCCCAGCACAAAGAGCTTGAGGGAGCTCCATTCTGAACTTCGAGTATGTGAGTGAGAAGCTAAGTGGCAACGCAAGATGTCTGACCAAGCCAGAGAGAGATGCTCTTCAGTGGACACTTTAGTGCTGGTGTAAAATAATGATTCCAGTAGAATTAGTATGAGGAACTGATGCATTTGAGATTTTAACATTGAACTCCTTGCAAACCACCCTTTTTATTTTACTTTGTTAAATGAAAGGCCCCATAAACTCCCACCCTGCAGGAATCTCCTTACAACTCGCTCCCACTATTATTTTGTGGGTGGGTCTGTCTACCTGAATTCCCACTGCTCCTTGCAATGCACTACCTTTCAGACCACCTTGGAGCCCTCCTTGGCTGCCTTGTTTTGCTGAGCTTTCTGTTCACTGTCATACTTACAGGAGGGGCTAGAGGGTCTTCAGCCTTATCTGCAGTGAGCGCTACTTCTGTTCAAGGAAAGTCCTCCTGAGCTGCCAGCAGATTTGATCACTGTAAGATAGTGGCCACTTATGTAACATTACTATATATGCACCCTAAATAGGATTATCAGAAGTGGCCACCCAATCATTTCAGGCCAGCTTACCAGCAGAAATGCCAGGAAAAGGTTTATCACCAGTAAATGCCACCATCTGCCTAATGCTTCACATGCCCTCTGGCACAAAAGGCATAACCACAGCAGTAAGACTCCCCAACTGAAAGCTGAAGGTGAAATTCAGCTATCAGCTTTACATGTGCTTTGGGATTGTAACCTTTTTCAACATATAAGTTTCAAAATATACACATTTTTCAAATACCACTTTCCAAATAAACAAACAAACTAGGTTTTCCAGAATAAAATCCTTTTCTGAAGAAAAAACACATAATTGTTGCCTTCTAAATATCAGTTTTCATTTGTAGGTAATGCACAATCATCAAATATCAGCTTATTATTTTCACGCAATACTCATATGTACAAATGTCTCACATAGACAGATTTTGCTTAAAATGCCCAGGTATTGCAACCATAGGCTGTGGATGCTCATCATAACAATAAGGATGCCTGTAATATACAAATAATGCCCACCATTATGACAGCGCCCCCTTTGCTCCAAGGCTCAAAGCCATGGCCATTATTATGCGATGGGCAGACATCATTGTGTTACGGACGGCTAAAAGTAGGCCATTCATGATCTTAAAGTGTCATTGATGACTGACATTGTGCCACAACTAGGCCAAGCTTGCCCAAAATAGTCAAAGATTACTAATATTATTAAATTGGCAACATTACGCCAGGAACTGACACAATTGTCCCCGTGAAAAACTCCTTGGATGAGAGAGACACGTTTTGTCAGGGAGGGAAGTGATGTCACACACACAGCTAAATGTGCTCGTATATGTACATACACAGATGAATGCACATGAGGCTCTTAATTGTCACATCTCTGGTTCCACACACAGCTCTTTAGTCCCACACTTCAGTGGGTTGGAACTGGTTATTGCTGAGGCTACTACTGTCACTCTTCTTTTATTGCCCATTGTTCACACTCATTGTGCGACTGATAGAGCAGGGCCTACAATATGGCCAAATACCTTGTGAGTTAGCTGGATTGAAAGTTGAGACAGTGTTGCATGTGGCAGACCCCACAGATTGACACTTTGTGTTTGTGTGCTATCATGAGGCCTTGCCATTTGCTTGGCTGGCTGTCAGTATTAGGATCTTGAGAAGAGCAGTGCTGCCTTCTTTAATCTGCACAGACACTCAGTATGAGTACTGAGCTTCCTTTCCCCTCTGGAAGCTACTTTTAGGGTGCTTGGGGGATACCATTAACTCCTGTGCTACTCGTTGGGGACCCCATAGACTCGCCAGTATACCTGCCTCTTTCCCCTGACTTTATTTCAACATATCTGCAACACTGCTTCCTCACCTGTTTTATTCTGTGAGAGCAGTGTGGGATTCTCCTGTGTGGAGTGGAATGTGTCACTTTATCAAGCTCTATACAGAAATCACAAGTAGAATCATGGCCTGCCATGTGTCTAGACACTACATAAATCCTTCTGCATGATCCTTAACAGTGAAGTTTTCCACATTTTTTTTCTAGGGAATTTAAAATCTACACTGTACAGACTAAAACCAAGAGCATTGTGATAAAGGAGCAATCATCTAGAATTGGTTCAATAGTTTCTGTGATTGCCTCAGAGAGTGTGTGGCGGGCGATGGTGGGGCGTTAATGAATGAATATGAAAGTGTGAGAATATGTAGCAGAGAAAATACACTGAAACACTAGAAGTTCACATGTTTATTAACAGTATATTGTGAATAAGGATGAAGTTATTTATTAATTTTAAGTATTGTCAAGGACTGTGTCGACATGTTTTAATTGCTTGTACTTGTTTTTATTCCTGTATCCACTTTTATGGCTGTTTTTATATGCCGAATAAAGTTTTTGAATTGAATCAACATTAGTCTCACAGTTGATCGTAATGCATGGTGAAGCAATACTTTTTTGCGCATCATGGCTATCCGCAGTTAATTTAAAGTCAGGACAGGGTTGGATGCTGAGTAATATAATGAAGATCAGATCTTTGCATGCTGGAAAGAGTGGCCCATTCTCATCCCTGAGTAATATAAAAATAATTTGCTTATATTCATCAGCCTACTTGTCATGTACAAGAAATCCACAACATTTATACAGTGTATTTTAGCAAGAAGAGACAATCAAGTTTTCCTGAGAGTGGGATGGCAGTGCAGAAGAGTGCAAAGCCAGAGAGAGCTACATGGGCCATTTGGAGAGCAGCCATTTTACAGCACTACATTGTGGCGTGGGGAGCAGTTTCATGTGAAGGGGTTTTTATCTCACAATGTGTGCAGCATAACTGAGAGGGTAAATTGATCCACTAGGGGTAGTGAAGTCAGCCAGATGTCAGAGGCAGTAAGGTAAAGGGTTAGGGCTCTATTTGTATCGATCCAGACAGACTCCTGTTTGATAGAGGTGCAACCCGGAAAAAAAAACATTTGTGTGCATCATAAATGTATATGTCTAGATTAGCAGCAGAAACCTTAGGAATGCAAGACATTTGGTAAGACCCAGAAGACGTGGGATTTCTCTAAATAAAATCTGATACTCAGCTCTAGCTATTCAGTGAAGCAAAGGTACTGTCTTGCTATTCATTTTTAGAAGAATCTTGGTGGAATAGCTGCTATACATTGCACCCACCTCATGTAGAACCACCCTATAAATACCCCATTGACCGACCCAAATAAATGAAATCCCTATAAAAAATAGGCATATTCATGTGATAGCCTTAGACAGGGTTAATTCAACCTTAACGAGATGTTCCATACCCAGCTGCTTATGAACACCCATTTAGTAATAACGATTGTAAATACCATTTGAAGCATCTTCAAATTCGATGAACTGCCTAAAACAATTCCTTACTAAGTAAAGCACCCCATGATGAGAGCTAGAATTGTGCACTACAAATGCGCATACATGCATGAAAATAATCAGCATTGACTTCTTAAGCCACCCAGCCACATTTGAAAGTCCAGACAATCTTGTGCAGTCAAGTAGTGCCTATTGCCTGTCTCAACCCTACACCTTTTTCTTGATGTTACAAGTACTTCCTAGGCTTTCCATGTTTTGGGTAAAACGTGTAGCTACAAGCACAGCCCATTTCCTATATATGTGTAATAACTGGCAACCCATGTTGGTCTCAGAACTGCAACATTCATTTAATTATTTGTCTTACTTGTGCTCCCTGCAGTGCCTTGATGACCAAGTGTCCTGTGTAGAGTGTCTACAATTAGTTCTTCCATGTTATCATCTAGCACTGAGTCAATGTTTCTATATATGGTTCCACTGGATTGTCTGAAACACACAAAAGGTGAAGGACAGCTGCTTGAAATAAGTCTAACCACTGGCAATAGCTCCGGGTAGCACTCCAACCCATCATTTATTTTCTCACCATGCCACCTCAGTTTAGACCCAGCCATATGCAAATCAGTCTTGACCCTGTTCCTCATGGGAACAGTCCAGCCCAAACTGCAAAGCCAGGCCCTCCCGTAACTGGAACACAAGCAGCCCAGGACCGTTTTTTCCCTAGTTATGGGCTCATCAGCCGGGTACAGCTTGGTCCACGGAGGACCACAACTTTTGTGTGTTTCATGTATTGCCCTAACTGGCATGGATATGACCAGACGTGGGCCACATGCTCACTGTGTCACTGGAACCAAGCTGCACCTGACTGATGAGCCCATAACTAGGGAGAAACAGGGTCTTGGGTTGCTTGTGGATTGGCAGTTCGGGCTGGACTGTTCCCATAAGGGGAAAGGTCAAGGCTGATTTGCATAGGGCAGGGTCTAAACTGAGATGGCATGGTGAGCAAAAGAACAATCGGTGGGAGTCCTACCCTGAGCTATTGCCAGTGGTTAGACTTATTGCAAGCAGCCTCTCATCACCTTTTGTGGGTTTCATCCACTGGATTTTCTGTCAGGCCACAGAGTTGCACAATGTTGCATCTACAAGAATGACTCAAGCCTATGAGAGTTTGGGTAAGTTCTTTCACCATCTTCTGAAGGTCTGTAAGTCTAGTCACATGAGAGTGTGCGGCCTATCCTCCTTCTCAAAAAAGAAGATCGGATTCATTTGTTTTGTCCTCTAGGTTGCTAACTCCATCCTGTCTATATTGTGGATATTCATTAAAGTGTCATATTAATTAAAGGGCTGCATTCTCTTCTGTCTGGGTTTAATGTAGTTCTGCCATATTATTTATTTCATTATGTATTTATGTATTTTATTTAGCAAAAATACTATTCTTGCACATCGTTTCCTAGCGCTAAACCATAAGCTAACAGCAGAAGAAAGAACAGGATTTAATCAGCTTAGCGGAAGAAACAGAACGATCTTAAACTTCCACTGAAACCAGAGATGGTCTTCCATGAGTCTATTGCAAATAGAAATGTTTCCATACCTCATGGGTAAGAAACGAAAAGGTGCGTAGACATAGCACTTCTTCCACGCTAAGCCAGATTTTCCTATCAATCATCCAACTTAGTATGCAAATGGGAGGAAAAGTGGTTCCTTTTCCCGAAAATATTCTTCTGAGGAGAGTTTTGTATGATGGGGAATCTTTGAAACAAATTAAGTGGCATCACACATAGCAATGAACTATAGAAGTCCAGTCTGGACACAGAGCAATTTTGGACTATGACTTCCTTAATTTGTTGATTGAGGAAAAAGAAAATTTGAGAAGATAACCTTATTAGTATGTGACTTGAAGCTGAGGTTCACATCTAAAATGACTCCAAAGTTGTGGCGCTTCTGGCAGGAGCATGTGTGTGGTTGATAACAGAAGGCCACCAAGTATCCAACCACGAGATCCTTGGCTTAAGGAAAACTAAGATTTTAGTTTCACCTAACATTTAGTGTAGGAAGTGGGCATCCAGCTAGGTTGCTATTGCTCTAAGACGATTCTCAGAAGGAAGAGAGATTTGTGAATTTACAAAGCGCTCTGTTACGGTGGATGGGAGGAGAAGGAGAGGGACAGACTGTATTTTTTGTTTTTACGGTGTTTTATATCGCGCAAACTTGACCCAATGGTATCGGATATCAGAGCGCTTTACATACGCACCAGTTGTGTTACATGAGGACACATTCATTTTTTTAGGGACGGGGAGATTAAGTGATTTGCCCAGAATCACAGGATGCTGGCGTCCTTGCCGAGACTCAAACCTGGTTCCCCAGATTGGAGGTTGATCACCCTAGCCGTTAGGCCAACTCTTCTCCCCATGTTGCTATTATTCAAGTACAAGTTGGGTGTGGATGAGAGTGTCCCGAGTCATCTGATCATTTTTAAAGAGGGGACACCTTGTGCCCCAATCACATATACACACATTTGCAGTTTGTGGCATAACATGCACTTTTTAAGTGGAACTGGGTGTTTATAGCCTCGGTTCCACCTGAAAGTGTTCTATGTATTTGTAAGACTGTTCTTGGTTCTCTTACCTAATCACTATTAACCCTTTCATCTCTTAACGAGATGTGATTGCAAGGCACATTTATCCTTTGAAGCTGGTTAAAGAAAACAAATTTATTGACTGCTCATATATAAATACACCTGTATTTTGTATTTAGTCTGCAAAAGTAGATTTAAAGGGAATTAACAAAGTTGCAAAGGTTCTTTTTAAAAATTGTGTTTCTTTCATCCATGTCCAATCTCGGTTAGACACTGACATGTGGTAAACAAATATGTGACCGATAAAAAGTAAAACTGAAATCAAAAATGCTCTTTTCGAATTTTTGGGTTTGTTGTAAATATATGTATCATTTTTGATAAGTGAACATCCAGTCTGGAGGCCACTTCAGATGTTTACAAACGTCATGCACCGTGTCACATTTTTCAAAAATATCCCAATTTAGTGCCTTTAACTTTAAATATCTTCCCTGATAGCAACTCGATTAGTACCAAATATAAAGATCAATTTTAAAAGGAAATAGTTTCTTCATCAATATCTGCATTCATCTATTTATTTTTATTTGGCACTCAGGCATAAATGTAGGTTCATTATTTAGGTCTATGGAAATGATCAAATATTTACAATTGCAGGGGCTGTGCTTTAAATTAGACTTGCTTATAGTTTAAAACATTTATTGTTTTACATTCAGACATCAAGAACATGTACATGCTTATTGTGGTTTAGATATGAATAGAAACAGTGTATGCAAAAATGTATAATCTTATATATTACAAAGAAAGTTTCAGGTTTGACTGTAGAATCGGACCAGGGGTGTGAAATCACTTCCTGTGATCTGTCTTCCAGTGATGTCATTCCATGTGACATTGTGAATTGCTTATGCTAATATGTACTCACACTATTTTATTAGGACTTGTCCCCTGTTAAGTTTGATGTTTGCACCTTTTATATGCCCTTATGTTTGCGGGTTGTTTATGTCCCTTTAAAAAGCTAAGCAGCGCTCTGGTATGCTGTAAGGGGCTTCGAAGCCTCGTTGTCATATAGGATCAGGGCTTTAAGTGGGCCGGGTCTGTCCGGGTCTGAGCACCGGCAGTTATTTTTGGGGGCCCTCGAAACGGGTCTCTATCGGGCTCTATTTTCGCGGCTGGCAAAGGTAGTCCTTTCTTTTTTTAATTTTTTTTTCTGGACTGCAGAGAGAGCTCAGTTTCCTCACTGAGTAGTGGAGGTCACGGCATGACGTCCACGGCACGACGGCATGAGGTCATGCCAGGTGAGTGTTGTTGGAGGAAGGGAAACCCTTTAAGAGAGCCATTTTCTCTCAGGATTTCCCTTCTCTTCTTTCAGCGCAGGAGCAACGTCGTTGTGGTGCCAGCGTGGGATGATGAAAACCGAGACTTTTAGAAACAGGTATTACCTTCTCTTTCCTCCTTTCGTTTATTTGCTCCCCTGTGAAATGGATCCAAAAAAGAAAAACACTTTTGCTGGAAACGTCCTTTTTTTCTGATTTTTTTCAATTTCTAAGTGCAGCCTCGGGGTGCAGAGAACTAAAACATTAAAAATATGAAAAGTAACTAGCTAAAGCAAGACAGAGTGGTTGCAAGGTGGCCAGATTGATGTATTCACACCTAAACACATTAGAGCCACTTTACAGTGTTTGCCAGTGAAGCGCTACTTTTGTTTTCTCGTCTCTCTTTGAGCAACATTGTTTTCCCTGGGTGGGAAAGTGAACTATTCCTGGAGGTACTGAAATACCTGCTTGATGGGTGAATTGGAAAACAAAATGTGTACAGCTGCTGTGTGTTCACGAATGTGGTCTTTTTAAACCATACTGCTTACGTTTTGTATTGTAAGAATATAAGCAATGGGCATTGAAACGGGTCCCTTCTGGGCCCTGCGGTCATGGCCTTAACTTTTCAGGCAAAAGCACTCACTAATTTCTGAATAATGAGTGTAAAAAGAAAAAGGTAACCATGTTGTTCCTGCTTACATTTCATGTGCTTTACTTAATCTTGCATTCTCTATGAGTGTTTGCTTTTTCTAGGATGATGTTAATTTTTTTTTAGGCAGCATATTGCTCTTGTCTAGTGCGTAATTTGAATTGAGTCACATCCAGGTGTTTATAGCGGGTCAGTGCAGTGCAAGTTTCTCTCAGTGGGGCAGTATGGTGTTCAGTGGGGGAGAGGATGTGGCACTATGGTCAGAGCTGCTGAATTCGGAACTGGGGAAACAGGTTCAGCCTTCATGACCAGTCCACCAGTCCACTCCCCCTGAGGGAGCACATTCCCATGCTAGACCTTAGATGGCCCCGCAAGATCTTAAAAGCCCTGGTGTCTTAGCACCAGCAGGTGGACCCTAGCAGTGGCAAGTGTGGGTTAACCTTGAAGGCCTGTCCGCCACAATTTATTCTGAAGTTCACCTCCAGTCTTGCAGGCAGGCCTATGAAGCAGCACACCATAGAGTGACAGTGACTCTGTCACTGAGGTCAAAGGACCCTTGAGCAGGGTGGCTCTAGGGCAGTGCGAACGCACCAGGCGCTGACCACCCGCGATCCATGCAGCTAACAGCAGTGGGGCAGAGGGGCCGGGTAAGGGGGATTTCAAGGGACGATGGCGAGGGAAAATTAAATAATTAATTTTCTTTCAGCATCATCCTCGAAACCCCCTTTACCCGGCCCCACCGCTGTTACCTGCACGGACCGCGGGTGGCACTGACTTCAGGTGGGGGCGACGTGTTTGCAAGTATAATATGGTTTTAAAAGCACTTGCTGTCTCCTTCCTGGCCTCCAACAATTTTCGGCAACAATAAAAATGTCATGATAACTCCAGGGATTAATGTTCTTAGTAGAGAGAGATGGTGTTTTGTCTAGTGGACGTTTTGACTCATGGAAAGGAAGCGACTTCATGATTTTCTTAAGCACACAATGCTAGTTATCTTGATTTAGACCACGCCCCTACTCGGATAGGCCACACCCCTTGAAGAGATGTGCCACGCCCCTTTTAGAGCACCCCCAGTTTTTTTTTCCCACTTAAAGCCCTGTATAGGATGCATATGTGGTTAGTCTGCATTCACGTTGGCTGCACATCAAATGGTACACCTGCGTCATTCATGAAACCCGTTGACATCTAAGATAAGTCACAGCTTCCTAGAAATAGTCTGGAAACTGCTGGGTATTCCCAAAAAGGTTAGAAATGTACCCCAAACAAAGGACATGTACAGAAATGTCCAACTTTTTGTTTACTGAGCTGACAGAGTCCAAACTAGATTCAATAATGTTTTCTATATTGTCTTTTGCAACTATCTATGTTGATCATTTTTAAAATGACCATTAGCAAAATGGTTCTGAATGAGATGTACTTTGCAGTAAGGTCCTGATTACATTTGGGCACGTAATCCTGCTTTGGGTGTCAACGACTGTTTGCGTTGGAAATAGGATTAGAAGTAGGGTTCAATTTGTGCTTGAAATAGGAGTTTGTAAACACGATTCACAGCAGGATAAAAGCGCCCCAAATAGCAGATAATAGCTGCATCCAAGTGCACTCCCCAGAACCCGGTGAAGTGATGCGGAAACTGCCTGCAATTTCTCAATAAGGGATCGGAGTTGGGGAGCAGATTGGAATTAATAATTACTGAGCACTCACAAATTACCAGAACCCAAGGTAAGGGCAAAGAAGAAAAAGGCCACGCATGTTTTTCAGCTCGGTTGGGTTTTGTCAAAGAGAAAATTATCTCACTATGTGGATCGAAGTCAAAGGTAAACTGCTAAGCTATGCAACTGGGCGAAAATAGGAAATGTTTCTACATTGTACTTGTAAACAACAAAACAAAAAAATACCCTTCACACATCTCTACTCTCAACGAATAGATTTCCCCCATGAAGCTTTGCCTTAAAATTAAAAAAAGAAAAGATGGTGGCCTACTCCTCGATTTACTCGCCACCTTCACTCAACCCAAAGACTTTTTAGCAGCTGAGTGAAGTCGTAGATAAACTGGCTGTGAAACCAGCAAGTTGCAGCCATCGGCATAACAAAGTCCTTCTAAGAACTAATCCCCTGAAGCTGTTATCCGCTGCCTGTCACTCTCAGTCTTGTCTGATAAATGCCGCTGCTGCCTCGGCAGTGTACAGATAAGTTGCGGAGAAACACGTCTTATGAGGCTGCACCTGACAGGCCAGGGGTTTCAGAGAATGACAGGAAAAGACCAGCCTTTGAAATGGAAACAAATAGGCAAAGGTATATTTCACAAGTGCACCAGGAAATTGGTGGCATTTCCGGCTGACAAGCCCCTGCCGTGCAGCATAAACGTGCCGCATTGTTCCTTGAAAGTGCTCATGCCCACAGCGTGTCACAGCCAATTAATGCTCAAAGCGGAAGAGGCTGGCCACGGGAAATGCATAAACATAATAAGGATACAGTTCTCCTTACAAAATCCAGGGACTTTGTGTGATAGATTGCATGGAGACAATAAAAACAAGAAGACAAATATGTCGAATTTATCGTTTTATCAGGCATTCATTGGAAATATTTCAATATGATAAATTGCTAAACTTATTTTGCACATAAAAATAGACAAGATTATTTTAGACAGGTTGTGAATGCTTGAAAACAGGTTTCATATTATTCCTTTGTGTACCCTCTGAACTGCCTCTTATTACCTGCCACGGCGGATCGTATGAGAGCAGCCCTAGATGCACATCACCCTTTTCAAAAAAGAGACCAGGGCTGTAGCGGGCATCAGGTGTTTTCCGGAAGTCTGGATGGGTGAGGACCAGTTTTGCAGCTGAGGGGGCTGGTTTTTTAGGTCGAGCCTGGGTAGAGCCTGCGCTGCTCTGCGAGGCATACTGTATTCGGTATATCTGCTATCGGGCATTTTAGACACGCCCACCGCTTCTGGTTGGTTAGTTAGGATGCAGTTTAAAATTCTTTTTCTCTGGTTGGGTAATATTGTGCATCTATCCCGCCTTTCAGTGTTTGGTTCTCTCCCAGCGGACATCACCAGTTGATTCTTTTGGTTGGCCAGCTCTGGCCATCTCTTGACTCCTCGTTCGCACATCCTCCCCCCCTCCCATTACGCGGAAATGCAGCGTCCATCCATGTTGTTATCTGGAGGGGGAACTTTTAGGCCCTTTTCTACAGGCCACTGGACAGCTGATGAACGTCATGGGATCCCAGAGGTCAGATCAAGATTAAACCAGCATTTGCAATGCAATAGGTTTCGCAATACTGAAAGTTTGACGACCTATTGGCATTGCAAGTAATAACGCAATGCCAAGAACTCAAACTTTCAGTAATGCGAGACCTATTGCATTGCAAATGCTTGTTATTACTGGGGGCCGGTTTTGCAGCGGGGCTGCAATATCAGCCCCCAGTAAAAGAAAAAGCAGCAGTGCTTCACACTTGTACCCCCACTCCACCTCTCCGGGGGGAGGAAGGGGGGAACTGGTTCTACAAAATTGCTGGTTTCCCAGTTTGGCCCTGAAAGAGACTCGGCCTTGCTTTATGCATCCACAATCACCATTTTAGGATATCAGTTACAATTCTTCCTGCAAAACCTATGAATTTGAGGAAAACAGTGGTATCGGTGCTGATATCCTCAAGATTGGACTATTGCAATGCCCTTTTTACCAGTGCCCCCAAGCGCAGCATTCAAAAGCTACAGACTGCTCAGAATGCAGCAGCAAGAGTACTCCTAGGTATCTCTAAATTCAAATCCGTCTCCACAGCTTTACTCCATCTTCACTGGTTGCCGGTAGCCATGCGGATCCAGTTTAAATCACTCTGCATTGCCTTTAAATCACTTAACAACCTAGGGCCAATGCAACTGGTGAAATTTTTTAAGACATATATTCCTGCAAGACCCCTTAGACCTGCCGAAGATGGAAACCTAATTGTTCCTAGAGTTAGCAGGGCCAGGTGGGGTGGCAAGAGTTTCACTGCTACAACAACTAAACTGTGGAACTCTTTGCCAACTTTGCTTAAAAAAAGAGACTAGCCTGTTAAAATTTAGAAAGGGCTTAAAAACTTGGATGTTTAAGGCATAATTCTCACGCTTAGTCCGTCCTGATCTGTATGTGTTAAGGGCAGTGCCTAGACACCCCAGGGTATTTGTTGCGCTTTATAAATTCCTCATCATCAGAGTCCTGATTCTGCGAAGAGGGTCATCTTTATATCTTGAAAATCGAAGAATGTAAGGTTGGGCAAGGCAGAAGCAGGTACTCAAGGGAGTCTGTAGCAGTGGCACTGTTGACTAGCTGGACACTGCTGTAAAGGGGCCAGGAATAGTGCCATCAGGGTGTGATCAAAGGACAATCTCTATGCCCAGAGTTATTATGGTTGTAAGTTTCTAAAATGGACACGGAGGACAGTCTTTGACTATGCACTGTGGACACATCCTCTATTCCCAGAGTTTGTTGGGAAAAGCCTTCATCCACATCTAGTGCACTGTCGGCACAGAACATGGACTTTGGCCTGAACTTTATCCACTCTACCTGCTGACAACAGACCCTGCTGGTCATGTCTTCTGACCATACGCAGTAGACTCTTGATAGAAGTCATGGCCTTTTGACACACACTGTGCCCACTTCTGTTATCATTATCCTGTACTGCTATGACCCATCCCCAGCAGGCTCAAGCAACAGAGTATGGCACTTGGGCAGGCGCTCTACCAATTTCCTGCCCCCTCCTGCTCCAGAGCCTTCGGGGCCAAACCTAGGTACTCCCCATGCCCCTTGTACTCAGAGACAATGAGAGAAAGACCTACACACAGACTCACATCTCCAATTGTATGTTTAGATAATTGTTTTTGTTTTTCTAGGTGTGAACTCCTAAGAGTGGCAGGTATGCTGAAGAGCGGCCCTCATGCTAAGTATAACATTGCATTTGAATGGCCCCTCACCTTTGAGACCCAAGTAGGCTGAAGCCAATCTGTGATTGCTTATTTTCCCATCTCGAGGGTACTGACCTGACTTGGCAGTTCAGGGCGGACGGACTACTCCTAATGGAGCAGGACCAAATCGGATGTGCAGATGGCTCATCTCTGTCAAAAGTGGCATAGTGGGCAAAAATGCCAGAGTACGATGCGGTACCAAGCAATTTCCAAATTAATTAAAGTATTCCGACCACAATTTTTTAATTTATTTCAGAATGGTTGGTGGCCATCATGCAAAAGTCTAGCAGTTAATATTCATAAAGTAGTGATTTCCATTGTGGTGAGTGGTGCACAATTAACCAGGGACTTGGCTTATTGGCAACTGAGAGAAATATTTAACTCAGTAACCACCACACACTATCATAGACTTATGATGTAGTTTAGACTACTTTTAGAGTTTGGGTTGCTTGTTCTCAAATAGCCAGGATGATGGCAGATGACACAACTAATGCATGGAGATATGGAATGATTTGCCTAAAATGAATGAATGTGCTCGACTGCTGTAGTGAAAGTGCTGGGATTGGTAGTGGAGTCTCCACGCCTCCTGTAGTAGAGTATTTCACTGAATCTGAAAAGCATGAAGTAGTTTAGGTATGCAGGACGTTTTGTAAGGAATAGAATTAATATGCATTTCTGTGTTATTGATAAAACGAACACAATTTTATGAGAGACAGCAATGAGAAGGAAGGACACACAAGCTTGCAATGAAACGCAATGTGTGCTTGTTGTTACTCTTTGTTCTCAAGCTCGAATGAGGTATTTGCTTGACAGGTCACAGTTTGTGGACGTTTGCTATTAAATACTGTACTCCTTAGCATGGAAGACATGGTTCTATGTTTACCAAATCGAGATAAAAAACGCAAACATCGTTTAGCAGTGAGAACTCTTTTTTTCACTGCACTTATTTCGTAACAGATGCTGTGGGTCTCGCCTTTTAAGGCTTCTGAACGTTATCATCAGTTTCATTTGTATTTGATAATTGTTTACCATTTTCCCTCTTAATGGAATATACAGAAAATAGACTGCAGTGGTCGTTTCATTTTCATGTATAAGCAGAACTTTCTTTCAATATTATATTTTATAACACATAAAAAAAAACATAAAAACATGCTCCAGGGCATTAACACAGTTATCACAAATTTCATTTAATAAATAGTTGGAGCTGGTGTCAGGCTATACACTTCGATAATTATGTTCTTGCAATATCCAATATACTTTTCAGATGAAATCCTTAGTACTTTTAATTTTGAAGAACCTCTTAATTCAGTGGTACGCAGACCCTAAGTCTTTGAACTGAGATTAAATTAATTTAAAAAAAATCAAAATCAAGTGTGTGATAAATGCTGTGAGACTAGATGGTCCAAAAGTCTAGTCAAGGTCAAATAGCCTTTCATCGATGGGGCCCTCACTAACGTCTGCACCACTTTAATGAACCTCATCTATTTCATATGATCTTCCAAATAACATTATCTAGATGCTGAAAAACGTTTCAATGCCTCGCCAGGGGTTGTAAGCACTATATAAATACATTTGCAATAGATTTGATTAGTAGCTATTTTATGGGGTGTTTATGGGACTCTTATTTGCCACTTAAAGTCCAAAATTGGATGTTACAGAGCAGTTAGAGAGGTTGGGTAGTGTGCGGTAGCACTTTCAATCCTGTGGGTCCTTCAGACTCAAATGAAGATGGTGGGCCATTAAGGACACCTCAGACCGAAAATCCTACCAAACATTTTTCAACCAATACCACCATCTCCTGAAAAAGATGAAAAGAAGAACCCTTGCCAATCGCATCAAGGCTAGCACCAACCTCAGCAAAGAGCTATTCAACATCGTCAGAAAGTTCTCCAACCCCTCAGCCTCCAAAAACATCATTACCCCCTCCCAGGAACTCTGCGACACCCTGGCGGACTTCTTCCAGGACAATATCTCTGACATCTACAAAAACATCAAACCCCAACCTACCTCCCCGACATCCTCACCGTCATTGTCCCCAAAGAGGCAAACCCCGACCACCTGTTAAACACCTGGGACCAGCTCACCACGCAGGATACTGCTGCCATCATAAACTCCATCCACTAAGGAGCTCCGACAAACCCCTGCCCCCACCACATCTTCGACCTTGGAAGCAAGACGATCCACAACAAACTCACCACCATCTTCAGCGCATCCATTGCCACTGCCAACTTCCCCGATGAATGGAAACATGCTGAAGTCAAACCTCTCCTCAAGAAACCATCTGCCAACCCCAGTGAACTCAGAAACTTCCACCCCAGCTCTCTGCTTCCCTTTCCCTCCAAGATCCTCGAAAAAGCCATCACCCGCCAACTCACGGAACACCTGTAGAACAACAACCTCCTGGACATTTCTCAGTATGGATTCCACACCAATCACAGTACTGACGACATCAGAGTCTTCCTTGACTGAGGAGAAACAGCAGCACTGATCCTGCTCGACCTCTCAGCAGCAGTCAACACTGTATCCCACAACACCCTTATCAAGAGACGCACCACATTGAAATTCAAGGAGACGCCATCAGATGGATCGCATCCTTCCTCACCGGAAGAACTAAGAGAATCTGCCTGCTTCTCTACATCTCCAAACACAAAAGCATCATCTGCAGCATCCCTCAAGGCTCATCCCTCAGCCCCACCCTGTTCAACACATACATGACCCCCCCTGGCAAACATCGTCAGAATCTATGTCCTAAACATCATTTCATATGCCAACGACATACTGATCATCCTCTCTCTATCAGAAGAAACCTCTGCCATGAGGGCCAACTTCCACAGGTGTATGACGAGCACTGCAGATTGGATGAGAGACAACGTCCTAAAACTCAACACAGAAAAACTGAAGTTCTGATCTTCGGGGACAACACCTCTTAGTGGAACAACTTCTGATGGCCTTCTGAACTAGGACCCTCACTAACGCCAAAAGATCATTCCCACAACTTCGCCATCATCCTGGATATTTAACTCACCATGAAAAACCAGATAAACGCAGTCTGCTCCGCCTGCTTCTTCACTCTTCACATGCTCTGCAAGACCTTCAAATGGCTCCCCGTCATTCAAGCCCTAATCACCAGCCGGCTGGACTACGGCAATGCACTCTATGCAGGAATCAACTGGCCCCTCCTGAAGAGACTGCAGACTATACAGAACTCAGCCACCAGACTCATCCTAGACCTCCCCATGAGGGCCCAGATCACCCCCCCCCCACCTAAAGAAGCTCCACTGGCTCTCCGTTATGCCACTTCAAGATATTGATCCACACCTACAAAGCCCTGCACAACAAAGGACCAGCATACATCAACCATCACCTGAACTTCCACCAACCCTCCAGACAACTTCACCCCACCTCCCTTCATTTCACTCACACCCCTCGCATATGGCGAAGCTGCAGTGGAGGTCATTCCTTCTCTCGCCTTGCAGCCAAGTCCTGGAGCAACCTCCCTCTCCACCTCCGGGCCTCAAACTCGCTACTGGAATTCAGGAAAGGATTCAAGACCTGGCTGATCGACTGAGCCTCTGCAGCAAGACCCTCAGCGCCTGGATACCCTCACAGGTGATTAGCGAGGCTTTATAAGCCATATTTGGTTTATTGATTGTTTGTGGTTAAGGTTCCAAACCACACTGTTGTAAACAGTAAAAGAAACATAGGCATGCTTCACACCTTTTGTTAAAGGCCTATATTAGCAGCATTTATTATGAAATTGTGCAATAATTAATAAAGAATTTTTTTAAAGTAAGCTTATGGTGATATCAACATATGTCTTTAATCTTTGGTTCTGAGGTTGCAGAACCGCTGGCAACATGCAGCCTTTATGTGTTTTGCCTCCTCCCAGTGCACAGGCCAGGGGCTTTTTCAAGGAGGTCAGTATTAATGATCTCTATGTCCATTTTAGAGTCACCAGGTTGAGATCTTCTATCTGTAGTTAATTGGGCGTGATTCGATGTAGCGTACTGCTTGGAGGATTGCCATTGCAGTCTAGTGAAAATGAGCCAGAACCGCGTCACCCATACTGACCAGACCACAACAGCGAACCTCACTGCCCTAAGCTTCATGGACAAGTAGCAGAGATGATTAGGGTGTCATAGTACCTTAGGCATTACCATCTCCATTCTGCCATTTCATATCTGAACAGGCTCAGCCTAAAGATAGACCTTGATGCTCACCTCTCCTCATGACACCAAGGCCCTCCAGTGCTAAATCATTATATTCCACCACATGGGGCGCTGTCTGTCAGTTTTTAAACAGAGCACATCACTAGCGTTTTAGCAGTTCAATGTATATTAAACAGTTAATATCAGTGTGCCAAGGCAATGCCAGATTTGGGTGTCCTGGAAGAGTCCAAATTGTGACATTTGCATGATTGTGATTTTTAGCAGGTAGCCTTTGTACTGGTATAAGGCAGATCTGGCACTGGCGGTGGGTGGTGCACGCTGCATTGGCCACCTGAGAAACATCTTGGGACCTGGCACTTATTTTCCTGCAAGTTAGGCACTGGGTCCTTATTATGAGAGACCCAAAATCCCCGATGGGAACAGTAACCATATGTCAGCGACTGAAATCTCTGTGTGAAACACCACCACCTGTAATCTCAATGGGGCGGTACCGCCTGTTACCAGCCCCACTGATTTACCAGGAGAATTTGTCACACGTCCCTCTGTCCTTTTCACAAATACTCATATTATCACAAGATTATAAATCTGCAGACTCCTTCAGACTGTGCAGGCCAGTAGACTCATGGTACGTGTTGTGTTCTATGCGGTGATAAATGCAACTATCATTACAATTTATTGATTTAGCTATGGTGTCTGGACACTAATTCCTAGATGAATAAAGCTCTAGGACGTTTCAGTCAGGAGTCCCATTCTAATTGCACTGACCCTGCATCAGGCATCAGAAATATCACCTAGGGACGTTCCAGATATTTTTACCGTCTGGCTGATAGGTGTATTAGCCACTCAGACAAAATTCCATTATAATAATAATACAAACACTTGTAAAGCGCGACAGCTACCTCAAACAGAGGTGTCCCGGCGCTAAGCGGAAAATAGTACAGCACTGGACCGCTCAAGGGCCAAGTCATAGTCCCTCAGTCTTCCTTAAAAGCCAAGTTTTCACCATTTTCCTAAAAGGGGCTCCGAATCAATAGTGCGGAGATTGCTCGGCAGAGAGTTCCACAGTTTAGCAGCCCCGAGCGTAAAGGATCTACCACCCATCCGTGCCTTTTTAAAACGAGGAATACATAGTAGATTTTGGGAATTGGATCTCAAGGTTCTGGATTGTTGGTAACCACGCAATCTGTGTTTCAAGTAGATAGGGCAGTTACCATGCATAGCACGGAACGCCAAAGTCAAAGCCTTGAATTTGACTCTTTTCCTCACTGGGAGCCAGTGTAATGCTTTTAAATGCGGAGAGACATGCTCGCGAAACGGCACTCGCCTAATTAGTCTCGCAGCCGCATTTTGCACTACCTGCAGGCGTTTGATCAGATACTCTGGCTGACCCAGATAGAGGCCATTAGCATAGTCTAGCCTGGAGGTTACCACAGCATGTACTATGTTTTTCCGACACTCCTCTGGAAGCAGATACAAAAATTTCTTCAGATTCCTCAGTTGGCAAAAACAGGTGGCCGTCACCTGACGAATCTGAGCCGAGAAGGAGAGGTCAGACTCCCACTTAACACCTAGATTTTTTATACAATCTGCCGGTGAGGGAGGTGGACCCATTTCGGTAGGCCACCAGAGCTCCGAAGCTGGGGGTGGCTCTTTCCCGAAAAACAACACCTCAGTCTTTCCCGCATTCAGCCTGAGTTTGTTGTTATTCATCCACCACGCTATGTCTCTCAGGCAGCCCTTGAAACTCTCAAAGGCAGCCACGGTCTGCTCTTTGAAGGAGAAAACCAATTGTGTATCGTCTGCGTAGGAGATCGCTCTTATCCCCCAATTGGCTATCAGGGTAAACAGAGGAGCCAGGTACACATTGAACAAAAGAGGGCTGAGTGCTGACCCCTGAGGGACTCCACACCAGAGCTGTTTTGGCTTGGATAAAAAGGTTGAAGCGCAACCCTCTGAGTGCGATTCTCCAAATAGGATTTCAACCAGGCCAGGGCCGAACCTCCAATACCACTATCCAACAGTCTCTCTAATAGCAAGGTATGGTCAACGGTGTCGAAAGCGGCCGACAGATCCAGGAGCACCAGCATCGCAGAGGCCCCTGAATCTGCAGCCTGTCTAACTAGTTCCGCCACCTCCAGGAGGGCCGTCTCAGTGCTAAATCCCGACCTGAAGCCAGATTGGGTATCGTGTAGAATGCCCTCCTTTTCGATAAAACTAGACAATTGCCTCTGCACCAGTTTTTCCAACATCTTAGCCGGAGCTGGTAGCAAAGAGATGGGTCTATAATTGGTCAGATCCCCAGGGTCCCCATTCGGTTTTTTTCTTAACGGTAGGAGAGTAGCGTGTTTCCAGACATCTGGAAAGATACCCGTTGACAGGGAGGCGTTCCAAATATGCAACAGAGTGTGTGACACGGAGTGGGCCATCACTTTCCATAGTGTTGGGGGCAAGGGTCATCAGGTGCCCCCGACTTACACCTCACAATTTCTGACATAGCATCCTGTTGGGAAATGCAGGCAAACGACAGCAAAGACGGTTCAGGGACTCTGACTTCCCTCTTGTCACATTTCTCTGTATCTGACCGCCCTGAGAAAGATTTATACACTTCCTGAATTTTATCGTCAAAAAGATGGAAATACTATCGCATAAGGCGAGTGAGGGTTGCACAGTGGACTCCACAGCTCTGGGTTTCATGAAGGATTTAACCACTTTGAACACCTCCTTAGTCGAGTTGTCAGCTTTATAAATACAGTCTGCCAGATACTCTCTTCTAGCTACTCTTATCATGCTGTGGAATTCTTTCAAAGCGTTTCTATAGATGTTTTTAGCATGCTCGCTGTAGCTAGACCTCCACTGCCGCTCCAATCGTTTACAGCTACTCTTGGTCACCCTAAGAGCCTCCGTGAACCAAGGGGCGGATGGAGAGATCCTAGATGATCTAGTAGACTTGGCAGGGGCTGCGGCTTCGACCACTGTCGCAATCCACTGATTTAAAGTTATGGAATCAGCGTTCGGGTCAGATGACAGTGTGGGTTGACTGGACTGTAACATCGGGTCCAACACCGTCACTGTTAAATTTTTCCAATTTCGTTTAATGTAAGATAGAGTACTCTTGCTCTGACCGAGTCTGCAGAGCTTAAAACAAAAAGGAATCAAACAGTGGTCCGACCAGACCAGTTTGATAGGGGCCGTTGTAGTCAGGGAGGTTAAGTTAGAAAAAACGAGATCTAAGATGTGACCTGCCTTATGAGTCGGAGATCTAATGTGTTGCGTTAAATTAGCCCCTTCTAGGGTTAACACAAATTGAACTGCCTGTGTGCAGGTGGCATCGTTCACATGTAAATTAAAATCCCCTAACGCGGTAAAATTCGCATACATTAGTGATTTCTCAATGATGTAATTACATAGCTCTTGGGTTGAGTTAGACGCACTGTCAGGAGGTCTATAAATAAGAATGCCAGAGAAGGAGGTAGAAGGATCGATTTGAAGGCAAAAGTTAAGCCCCTCAATCTCATTTAATCTGAAAGGGCCAGAGGCTGCTAGAAACCAAGAGTCTTTAAAAATAATAGCAACCCCTCCCCCTCTTTTCCCACCATCTCTATTCGCATAACACATTTTAAAACCGCTTGGAACAGCCAAGGCTATTGCTGCCACTGAGTCTGAGTTTAACCAAGTTTCTGTCAGAAACAAGGCATCCCACTCAGTACTCGCCAGCAGAAGCCAAATATCCGTAGCATGTTTGGACAAGGATCTACAATTTATCATGCCCACCTTAATCATGGTCACCTGACCCTGCAAGATTCCTGCGTTAACATTTATCCCCATCAGTCCTGACAGTGCCTCAGGATTCCAAGGGCAGGCTGAACAAGGGCCAAGGGGCTTGTCTATACCTACATTAATATTATGCGCCTTTGTGCATAGGTTACCTCTATAGGACATTAGAGCCTCTCGTGACCAGCAGGTTATCCCATCACCTGATAATCGAACAGAGGGGCTGGCGCTGGCAGCGGTCTTGCCGCGGACGGGCGCAGACGGGCTTGCCTTTGGCGCGCCTTCGGCGCGCCAGCGGCGCGCCCGCTGCGCGCGTCCGCTGCGCGTCCGGGCACCCATACTCTCTAAATAGAGTTATGATGAAGGACCCGGATGTAAGGGAAACTCAGGGGGCGGAGTCACGACCCTCCGTTCAATCGGCACTCTCAAGCCGTGACGGACCGGGGCAACGTGAAGAGCACACAGGAGGGGGAACACTAGATACTAAGCACACCCCGACAAAAGTAAGTAAAAAGGGCACACAGTATAATGACACAGTAAAAAGCAGTTATTTTTTAAAAAATCGGAACTTCAGGACTTGTGCAAAAGAGCAAAAAACAAACTGGCCACAGAGCCTGTCAGCACTTCACTACCTTCCGCTGCGCGTCCGGGCACCCATACTCGCTAAATAGAGTTATGATGAAGGACCCGGATGTAAGGGAAACTCAGGGGGCGGAGTCACGACCCTCCGTTCAATCGGCACTCTCAAGCCGTGACGGACCGGGGCAACGTGAAGAGCACACAGGAGGGGGAACACTAGATACTAAGCACACCCCGACAAAAGTAAGTAAAAAAGGGCACACAGTATAATGACACAGTAAAAAGCGGTTATTATTTAAAAAAATCGGAACTTCAGGACTTGTGCAAAAGAGCAAAAAACAAACTGGCCACAGAGCCTGTCAGCACTTCACTACCTTCACTATTGTTCCTTTTATGCCCCTGTCAGCTGCATTCTTTTGTGCAGAACAGCAATGATTGAAAGGAAAATGTGCGAGCTGTCTACCAAAAGATCTCTCATTTGCTCTCCCACCAAATGGATGTACAATTGTAATTCTGTTTTTAAAGTTGTGGAAAAAACGACCTACTCAACCAATCCTGCAGTTAAGCAAGTAAATTCAAAGAGTGAGAACACCTTTTTATTATCTGAGGTGGTGAGGAATAGCACACTCACTATTTAAAACCCCAAACTTAAACTCCATATTGTCTTGATAAAAAAGTAATCAGTAACAAACACTTTTTGAGAGGTGCTGAGTGACACAGCTGGTTGAATGTGAAGTGTCCAGCACGAGGGTTTGTGAAGTTGTAAAGTGGAATCTTTGTGAATATCTATTAAACTTTTACATCTTCGTGAAGCTTTCAAAAGTGTGTACGCTTTGCCACTTTTCCATCAACAAAGGGATTTTGCGAAAATGTATGCTGCAAAATTTTAACTTAAACATAAAACTATGCAAACGCTATATTGGTTTTGTTTGGAGTGAATGTTCTTTCACTATACAGTGAACCTTATCTTATGATTTCGAGAAAAAAACTTTGTATGTGTGAAGAGAAAGGATACTTCACAAAGGACGAAAATCGTGAATTTTTCAAAACTTTACAAACACTTTGTTCACAATTCTAGGGATTCTGATCTGCCCATAGAAGGAAAGCCTTTTGTGGCTGTGCACCACACCCCCCGCCCCCCCTCCCTAAGCTTTGTACGGATATGGCACAGTCCATTTGGGCAACTCCACTGGCCATTGATGGAGTGAGGTTTGTAAAAATACATCCTCATGAAATTAAGTAACCCCATAATAATGTATTGACTGCATGGACTAAACCCTGAATGCAAACATTTACACATGTGGCAAACGCATTTTACATAATACACTAAACCATGTTGGCATGAGTACGTCGTAACTGTTTGCGCTTTGAAAAACCGTACTAATGCATGTTTATGCTATGTTGTACATTGCACATTTTGCATGTTGTGCACAAATAACGAAAAGGTTGCTTTAAATTAATAGCTTTCGCTAGGAATTAATTAACACAGGGTATTAGTATGGTGGGAGGTAACCATAATGTGTTTTATTTCATGAATTAATATTCTCTTGTGTTTACTTATTTTAGTACGAGATTGGATCTGCATGAAAATGGCTTCTTGTTTGAACCAGCATGTGGTTGTCTTGGTCGGTACGAAGAACGCATGCGCAAAGATGGGTTGCCTGCTTGCAGACTGCAGAGTGTACCAGCTGATGTAATCCTTGTGAAGGCCATGTTGACCTGTGTCCTATTGTTTATGTGCCAAGACGCGACAGCGACTGTGGGAACAGCCATCACTATGTGCAATTTGAATGTGAAGCGGATATCATAATGTACAATTGTTGCAAAATATATAACTTTGAATGCTAGTGGTATACGAATGTATTGGTCTTTAATCCTTCCTTTGTTAAAACCGGTATAGGATGGATTTGTGAGGAGAACTGGATAAGGCGACCCTAGGATGATTTATGACAACCAATCACAGACCGAGTTTCTACTGATACTGCAACATTGTAAGATAGTTAGGCATGAAAGTATAATTGATATCCCAATTGGGGTGTGGCGGTTCAGTGCAGTCCGACATAGCAGTGCGGTCCGGTATAGCAGTGCAGCCCGGTGTGGCAGATCAGAGAGAAGAGACGATCAGCACGCACAGAATATCGAGAGAGAAGCACACCAAGACAGAGAGAACAGATTCAGCACTAAGCCAGAGAATGCTTTAGGTGTGAGAACGTTGCGGGAGTGCTGGGGAGGAGACTGCGTCCGAGGAGAACTAGATTAAGGTAGATTGAATTGGGAGAATATATTTGTTCGCCAGTTGATGGCAAAACGTAGCTGCATCTGTCCTGTTAACTTTGTCCTCTGAGCCTATCTCTGGGGACCTCTTGCCACAACCTCGGCCAAGGAAGTGGCTTTCCTGATTCTTTGGTGGGTATCACCCTCCTTAAATGCTTAAATTTTGCAATATTTTTCTGCAAGTGTTATGCTGTACCTTCTCTTTCCCCATTCCTATGTACGCTTTGATGTCGATACAATTGATTCATTTTGATTACATTGCTTGATAATGTGTTCTCTTATATGTGATCTTGTGTGTGCACTGACAATCTGAATTATGAGCATTTAATAAGATAAAATTATTAACCGAATAAATGACTCTGTGGTTATTTATTTAAAGTATTAAACTGTTTAGTTAATCATAGTCACCATCAACTCTTCAACTAATGGTCCATCGACCAAAGGAAGAAGACAGTTGAGATTACGAATAGTTAGAAATAGAGATAAATGTTATTATTGTGAAGTGTAGTATTGTGCATAATAAAACTGACAAATTAAACCCCCCAAATCCAGCGCCCGTCTTCAGGGATCATTTATGGGTAATGTGTGATGGGCCCCGTTGTTTGGTAAGCAATATATGTGTGATGAGATTTCCCTGGTCCCTGGTTCATGAATTAGGGGTTGCGCTGGACCACCATTCAGGTTGGGAGAAATGTGAAATGATTGAAAAAGACATATACAATGTTTCAGCAGTGCCTGTTCACGGGTGTATCGCCGTTTTTCCGTCCATATTTGGTCACTGTGACTAATGAAGGAGGTGTTCCACCCAAGGGACAGGCTGCATAACTTCACTCTTTCCCCTACCGGTGAATCAGCTCAAGGTAGTTGGGTCGAACCAAAACGTGAAAAAAACGTTTTTCTAGAACTTGTTATAGCAACATACTATTTCCAGAGTACTTTGGAAGAAACATTACTTTGATATAAAAATAAAATGGATTTGAGCTGGCAAGCATATAATTTGCTTGCCTTTGTTAAAAAGCACAATAGGGTATCGGCAAAACAAGTGCAAGTGAACCCATACTAGAATGACAAGATGAATGGTGCCTACCAAGATAAGCCATATGCATCTTTTGCAATTCCAGGTATAAGTGTTGCATTAAATCTTCAGCCATAGCATATGTAGATGACGAAATGCTCTAAATGGCAGAGCCAGAGGATTCAAAAGCAAGAATCCTAGAGGTTTATTGTACATTTGTAAAATATTCTGGATATGTTATAAACTGGTCCAAATCAATACTATAGCCACTTAAAACATAGCTTACCAGCCAAAAGCAACGTAGCAATGCTCTATACGAATTAATAGAGAAGGGTTTAATTACCAAGGCATTTACATACCCATGGACAACAACTCTTGATTAAAAAAAAAACTTGCCAGGAATGATAGAACAGTTTAAAGTCAATGTTACACTCGGGAGAAGTCTCTCACTTAAACTGTCACTGTTAGGAAAGGCAGGTATGTACAAGATGATTGCCCTATAGAGTTTTTTGTATATACTACAAAATACCCCATTCTGGGTATCACAAAGATTCTTCCTACAGGTAGAAGAGCTGTTAAGGACACGATTATGGGGTGGAAAAACACTTGCTTATCACTGTCGAAACGGTGCAAACGTGGATACAATGGAGGGGTGGACCTCCCAGACATCTGGAAATATTACTGGGTGGCACAAATGGTGGCTCTAAATCACTAGATACTTACACCGTCTGAGAAATCAGCCTGTCATCATTTTAGACCTGAAAACTATGACGAAATTAGGGCACATTCCATTAATATATGGAGGCAGCCTCTCTCCCACACCCCCGACTGCACGGGGAAAAACAATTCACAAGGTTCGACTAGCTTGGAAAGCAGCAACACAGATGGTAGGATGGAAAGGGATCACCACTAAGGAAATTCTGCTGTGGGGCAGTCATGATTTAAAAGATCTGGGGGCACTCATGGGTTTTCAAAAATGGGGTTTAATTAAGATCAACTCCTTCAAATAAATAAAAATGGAATTCATCTAACAGTATTCATGGCGCTTTAAATACATCCAACTTAGATACACATTGGGGAAGTAGAGAGAACAGCTAAGCGAAGTACAAGAAATGTTCCCATTAGAAAGCATTGTCGTGACTGAACCCTTTGGGAGAAAAGCCGTATTGCAATGCTAAAGGATGTCAACAAGGTGAACTAACATGAGTAAAAAAGAAGCAGGAAAAGGATGTCGATGTCGGCCTATTGGAAGACGATGAATGTGAAAACCCCAGGCGGGCACCTTGTGAGGTGGCAATTAAGGCTGCATTTAGACTAATCCAAACCAAACTATCACACCACATACTAGAGTATGTCTAAAACACATGGGCTAGAATCCGTCAGACCTGTGTTTAAGAGGCTGCAGAAAAAAGGAACTTTTATTCACACATGTTGGGAATGCCTGCATGTTGCAAAATATTATGAAAGAATTGATAGACAACTAAATGGCATCTCTTAAACCCACATTGAATGGAATGTCACGATCATGCCACTGAAATACGGGAAATAGCCCACCCCAAAATAGAAAAAAAATTGTTATGCAATACCGGATTAGCTATGGCCATATAGAATATAGCAAGACTATGGGGATGGTTAAATGTCCCAACATATGACGACAGACTATCATATATGGACTGTGGTACAAGACATATGCAAAAAACGGGGTCGCCCCCACAAATATGAAAAGAAAATGGCGGAAAAAGAGTGAGCTATTCAACCTAGGATGAACCTGGGATGCAACCTAGACTCAGAGAATGCCCGGTTACTCACCGGTAATATTCATTACTCCGAGTCCTGGTCTTCCCGTCCCATTCCTTAACAGTGAGCAGCTAGTCTGCTCCACAGAAACTCTACTACCTAGCAGAGCTTTTCGCACTTCCCCCAACATGGCGCCACCATCAGGTGAGGATAAAAGGGGGAAGTGCGTCATAGAACATCCTGAGAATACCAAAGAAAACCCAGAAAGGAAACAATCACCAAACTGAAAACTCAGGGAGGGAGGGAAGGGCTCAGGAATGGGACGGGAAGACCAGGACTCGGAGTAATGAATATTACCGGTGAGTAACCGGGCATTACCTCCTCGTCCTGTCTTCCCGTCCCATTCCTTAACAGTGAGCCCATACCCAAGCACACGGTGATTGTAAGAAAACAGACCAGAAATGCGAAAAGCAGGTCCATTTAATCAACACAAAGCAGTACAAAAGATAAACCATGTACAGCAGACAAAACATGGGTGCCAAAGGCAGCCGAGCCCGCCGACCCCAACTGAAGGCGATAATGGGAAACAAAAGGATGGGGAGAAGCCCATGAGGCAGCATCACAAACGTCCCCCAAGGAGGCCCCTTTGAACATGGCCCAGGAGGAGACACCCCTGGTAGACCGACCCCGAACCGAAGAAGGGAGAGGACAGCGGGCGGACTCGTAGGCCGAAACAACAGCATCCTTGACCCAACGAGTCAAGGTAGACAAGGAAGGACGAAGACCCCTCCCAGAGAGGCCGCAGGTGACAAACAAGGAATCAACCGTCCGAAAACCACAGGTCCGATCCAAAGAGAAGCGGAGAGCCCTCAGCACATCAAAAGAATGGAGGACCAACACCTCCGGGGAGGCAGGGTCCGGAAAAAAAAAACAGGGAGAACAATAACCCCCTGACAGGGAAAATAGGACAAAACCTTGGGCAGAAAATTTCAACTGGGACGGAGAATGACCATGTCAGCGCAGAAACGCAAAAAGGGGGGCGAAGCCATCAAAGCACCAAGCACACCAACCCTCCGCCCAGAAGTAAAGGCCACCAGGAAAAGAACCTCAGCAGAAAGGAACGTAAGGTCCACCGAAACAAAAGGCTCGAAAGGTGGCCCGTCAAGGCCTGGAGAACCAGGGTAAGAGCCCAGGCCGGCACAGGAGAGTGAGAGACAGGTCGCTGAATCAAGAAACCCCGCAAAAGGCGAGCCACCAAAGGGGAGACAGAAGACATAGAGGAACCCCCGAAAAGCAAGAATGGCAGCCCAAAGCGCACGGAGCGAAGAGACAGCTAGTCCCAGGACGAACCCATCCCGCAAGAAGTCCAGCACGCTCACAGCCTCACAGGAGGAAGAAGAGACCCTAACCAAGACACCAGGAGGAGAAGGTCCACCAATGACGGACGTAGGACTCCAAGGAGGAAGGGCGCCGATACAACTGGACGCACCGGGCAACCTCAGCAGAGCAACCCTGACCCAACAAACTCAACATCACAAGTGCCAAACCCCCAGCCGGAGGCGGCGCAGGAAGGCAATCCTGAGAAGAGGAGCCCACAGAGGGTAGGGACACAGTGGGAACCGCCAAAGGGGGCATACTGACAAGGATAGAAGCAGGGGAAACCCAGGCCGACGGGACCACTGCGGCACAACCAGAAGAACCTCCGCCCGGGCCAACCGAAGCAACCGGAGGACCCCGGGAATCAAAGCAAATGGAGGGAAGGCAAACAGGAGCCCCAGCGACCACGGAACAGAGAAATCATCAATCGCCCAGGCCAACAATTAGATCGAACAGAGCCGGGGACAGACACATAGTCACAGAGGAAGGGAACACTCCGCTCGGAGAGTCCGCAGGCCCAATCTCCGTCCCCGGAAGATACACAGCCGACAGAGATTCCGCTCGGCCCAAAGACCGAACACCCTGGAAAGGAGAAACAAAGACCGGCACATGTCCCCCAGGCGATCGACAGAAGCCCGAACAACCCGGTAGTCGGACAGAACCGAGACAGCATGGCCCAGAAGGAGAGTCGCAAACCACTGAAGAGCCAACCAAACCGCCCGTAACTCCTTCCAGTACGAGGACAGGAGAGACCCGAAACGGGACCACCGAACCGAGCCATGGAAGCACCCAGGACCGCACCCGGGAAAGAGACGGAGGGGACAACCACCACTGGAGAGCATCCTGAATCCCCGGTGAGACGGGAATCAGGGCATCGTAGACCAGAGAGGCAGGATCCCAGTGCGACAGGAAATGAAGCAGGAGGGGATACAAATGCAGCCGGGCCCAAGGGAGGAGAGGCAGAGTGGAAGCCAACACCCCTGACTCCGCAACCAGAGACGGGCAGACATCCGTGACTGGGAAAGAACCCAAGAAAGGGACGGAACAAAGTCAACAGGCGCTCCTGGGAGAGGAACACCATCCCCAGATCCATGCGGAACAGAGCACCCAGGAACTACAGAGTCTGGGTGGGCAGCAGGGAGGACACCCGGTGATTGACGAGGAACCCATAGGACCCCAGAAGACGACACACCCGGTCCACATCCGACAGATGCAGACCTCCGGAATGGAGAACACCCACCAGAGGGGCCAAGAGCTGCGTGAAAACCCGTGGCGCCGAGGAAAGGCCGAAAGGAAGCACCCGGAACCGGAAGTGCCGGGAACCAACCGCAAACCGGAGAAACCGCTGATCCGCAGGATGGATCCGGACGTGCAGATAAGCAGCCATCAGGACCAGGGACGCCAGGAAGCCCCCAGGAAGCACCAGAGGCAGGATGGACAACAAAGTCACCATCAGGAACGTACGGCGGGGGACGAAGAGAATGACCCCCACCAGATCCAAGACAGGGCGCAGATCCGAAGCATCGTACTCGGAGACCAGGAAGAGAAACGAAGAACAACCCATGCCCCTCTCCAGAGGAGGAACCTCCACGATAGCCGCCTACACCAACAGGAGGCGCACACCGACCAGCAAAGCCTCCCGCCATAGAGGATGACGGGGCAGGGGGGTCACCCGGAAGACCAGGGGGGAGGAGAGGAGAACTCAACCCGAAAACCCCCAGACACAGTCTGCACCACCCAGGCAACCGGAACCGCCAACCACTGGGGCAGGAAACAACGAAGGCGACCCCCAACCGGAAAAAGCAGACAGTCACCGCGCAGAGGTAGGAGCGAGGGCAGCACCACCGGCAGGGGCACGGGACTAGGCACCTCCAGGGGCCCCCTGGCCACGACCCCTGCCACAAAAGGGCTGCAAAGCACCCCGCCCAAATGCACGGCGGTAGCCAAACCCACGCCCCCGAGAAGGAGGGCGGACAGGAGCCACAAGCTTGCGGTTCCATGCCGACAGCACGATCATGTCCACCAACTGAGGCCCGAACACCTGGGATCCCACAAAGGGCAACATAAGCAGGACCGACTACTGAGAAGTCACAGCCTTCCAGGAACGCATCCAGACAGGACGCCTCGCAGCAATCGAAGCACCAGAAGCAGCCGCAGCGGCACACAGAGTGCCAAATGAAATGCCAGACAAGTAGCGCACCTGCAACTCCAGGAGGGCCAAGAGAGAGGAGGCATCCCCTCCATCCCGTAAAAGAAGAGCCTCCAAAGCGACAGAAGGAAGGGCGTCGTCAGACAAAATCAAACCCTGCGAGGAAAGGCCAGCCATCAAAAGCCAACCAGGACGAAGAGGGGGAACTCAGCAGCAAACCCCTCCAGAGGATAACGCATAGACAAAAAGCGAGGAAAGGCAGACATGTCCACCATCAATCCAGCACCTTGCGTACAGCGCCATGCAAAGAGAAGGACACAGGAGTCGGCAGGGGATTGAGGAAAAAAGTCAACCTCCAGGACACCAGACACAGGAGGAGCGAATCCCAAAGCATCCCACACATGGATGAACAAGTCAGAGAGCTCCGCACCCTGAACAAACTGCCACACACACATCCCTCATCATCAGGGCCCACCCCGTCAACAGGAGCGTCTGGTGAATCTACAGACCCACGATGCACCTCGGCAGGAGGGCCAACAGCCTCCCGAGCCCGGAAGGCAGCAGCAACCGCTACATAAAGAAGCAGGCGCAAGGAACCCAGAGGAGGAGACCAAGAAAAAGAGACCCGCCTTGAAAGGCACGAAGTCCCGAGGCCCCGTCCACACAAGGGACCAGGAAAAGGGGGAAGAAGCTGAAAAAGCGGCCGGCCGCCCAAAAAAATCCCCAGGGAGCTGCGCACGCTGCAGGAAACACCGCCGAAGAATCCCCGCCCGCTAAAGCAGGGCGCATCGGGACCGGCGTGGAGAGAAACGGCCGCTAGAGCAGGCCGAGGAGGTACAGGTGAGCAGCGGCTAAAAAAGAGGCACAAGCGGCCGCTAGAGCGGACCGCGCAAGTGACAGGCCCCCCCACATACAAGTACAGTAAGGCGGACCCACAAAGTGCAGGGATCGAACCTCCGGCAGTCACACATGCAACAAAAAAGAAAAAAGTCGGCCGCTAAAGCAGGCCGCGCCAACAACAAAAAATGGAGAGAAAACTTACCCCAACAGCTCCTGCTAGGACATCAGTAGACTGCGAAGGCAGAAAAAAAAGAACAGGATGTTCTGTGACGCACTTCCCCCTTTTATCCTCACCTGATGGCGCCATGTTGGGGGAAGTGCGAAAAGCTCTGCTAGGTAGTAGGTTTCTGTGGAGCAGACTAGCTGCTCACTGTTAAGGAATGGGACGGGAAGACAGGACGAGGAGGTAATGCTCAAAAGCAGCTAGGACCGGGTATAAGGCACACAACTGGTTGATAAGACCTAGGGTGCAGGGGGTGGGGCCATCAAAGCTACATTCACGCACTAGCAGCGTAAAGAGAACTTATGAAGGGAATAGTCATGTTGCTGATTGTCATTGTATTGATGAAAACTGTATGCATGTTCCACACCAGTGGTGAAGTCGATTATACTTAAAACTGCTTGTTATGCTTTAATATTGAAAATAATTTAAAAAAATAATTTAAAACATAATTCTTCAGCCTTGCTGCTGTCTGATTTTGAAAACAAATGGAAGAACGCTTCAGCAGGTATATGCATGTGTGCAGCCCAAATGACTTTTTTCCTTGACACGATGTTAGATAACATCCATTAGGCACTCCATTAAAGACGCTGGGAAAGCTGCCTGTGCACAATCTTTGAAAGATTTGACTGCTATTGGAAAGCTGTGCCAAAGTCTTCAAGTGGTTGCTAATGGACCACCAGGAAGGTGCTATCTGTTCAGGGCTCCACGTTAGCACTCAAGAGATCATTAGAACAGTGCCAATGGCTTAGGGCCGGGATAAGACTCTGTAGGTGGCGTATGCTACACTGCACGCGGGCAAAACTCTGCTGATTGCAGGGGTACTCTATGGTTCCCAGCTGGTGGCCCCTTAAACACCACGCTACAGTCCAGCCCTAGGACGGAGATTTGTAATCACACAATGGAGAAAAATACAATAATTTACGAACGGGGATATTTTTTCCATAGCTGCCCTTTGCACCTTTTATATAAAAAAAAAAATATGAATTTGTATATTCTTGTAAAAAGATATTTCTTAAAAGAAATTACATCAAAGCTTCCAACTATTATTTGCCGCGCTAACCAGGATAGGAATGTCTTATTTTTACGCTGCCAATGGGTCAAACTATTCCAAGTAGCAGCGCTTTTGCTGCGATTTTTAAGCTGCCAGCTTTGCTCCATGGAAAACCAGTGCTATTTTACTGACTGAGTACCCACAACACGTCTTACTACTGAAATATGATTCCAAAGTTTCGAAGCAAAGCATTTATCGACGAATTTTAGGCAGGAAAAGCCTTTTCATTTCATGAACAAAAAAGTAGCCTCTATTCTGACTGAATAACATCCTTGTCCGATCTTCCTAAAGACTGCTAATTGGCTAAAGAAACAACAAATCCTACGCCCGCTTTGAAAATGTGGACTTAGTAGTACCCTTTCCTGCATGCATTTCACTGGCTAAAGAGGTACACTCTCATACACAACACTTGTATATTCGAAATCTATTTTTCACAGCACTTATGCCACAACATAGTTGTTTTTCTTCTATCATGTCAATCAAGGGAAAATCCTAATACCATGCTTTACCATAAACATGTGCATAATCGGAGTCACAGCACACATCTCATCCACAACAAAAATACAACTTGAAGTACTACATCATCACTGCCCAGTGTAAGCAATCAGAACAAGGCCACACAGTCATACTCATGAGTGCATGCCCAGTGGTCCTACTGCCCAGCTGAGAGAGGAAATTACAGCTAACAATTAGTATGCAATTTACTTTAAATAAATCTGCAATAACAATAGTTTTCTCCACAACAAAAAACCCCAGAAAACAAGCATAGCACGAGGTCAGAACTACCCTCAGTTATTCATCATCGTTTGACCCCTTTGAATTCTTTACCTGCCACATTCATCTATCAGACACACAAATCACCTCAGTGCATCCCATCTATCACTCTTCAGCCACCAACACAACTTTTATGGAGAAGATATCTGACCTTATTATATTAGGTTACAACTGTGCACCAACAACATAATCGGCAGCGACTTCAGTCATCCAGAAGATGCCTCAAGGAAGACGATGAAAAGGCCTTCCATGATCGGCTGAGAATGCAGGTGGCACTCGTGCACCATCATCCACAATCCTTCCCTTTTAGCCAAAAGACTCAGCAGAATGTATGTTTGTGGGCATTCAAAATTCTCTCTCCAACCCTCTTCTATCCTCAAAATGGTTAGTGTAACTCCCTTTCACAAATGAATCCCAAATTTGCTGGGAGCGGAGGGGGAATTTATTCCACAAGGAAAAATGTTTTCCCTGTAGAGAAAAATGAATGTACACTCTGTGGTGATCAGGAGAGAAAGGCGTCATCATGCAACGAAGAGGGGAAAACGTCACCAAGGATTCATCCACGCTCAGCGCGGCACAAAAAGAACGGTGAGGTGCGCGTGCATATGGTTTGAATTTAAACAATGCGTTTATCATGGTGGGGCCAATTTAGGGCACGCCCACTCGCAGGGAAAACACACAGTCTCTGTCCTCACAAATACGTGCATGCGCTTACCCAAGATGTTGCTCCTCATGTAGATGGTGCTCCTCATGTAGCAAATGACTCGCCCAGTTCCTCTGAGAAAGTTCCTCAGGGCCGTTTAAAGCTGTGACCGTTTCAGTTGAAGCACCACTTCAAAAACACACACAGGTAGGAGCCACATGAAACTCCGTGAGATACACCGCATCAGGACACAAAATCAGGCAGTCCAATTACCTCGCTTGAGCAGACAGTGTAGACAGTGTAGAAATGCACACTCCATTGTGCCTGTGAGAAGAGGACGATGCTGGACAGACAGCTTGGCTTGCGCACACATGAAAAGGCACACATCTTCACCAGACAGTGTAGACGTCGATGTGTGGCAGCTGAAGACAGTCAAACAGGCTTACCCTCGCTGAAGGCACAGCACAAGTAGTCGTAGGATTTCTCAGACACATAGAGATGGACTCTGGAGAGTAGACGCCCTTAACTGGATGAGGAGCTTTTGAAGTAGCACTTCTCCAGACGCACAGGAACAACTGGCAGACTGCTGTGGGCGACCGTTGTAGAGGTCACTGGTGGGGTCAGGGATGCCAGTTGCTTTAGGTTAACTTGAGTTGATCTGTACCATAATGTTGCTTGAGGTTTGATGAGGTGACAAACGCAGGTTCGCTTCAGGATCGTCGCCAAAAACTTGTGGTGATTAGGTCCACGTAGGTAGAGGTGGTTCAGAGAGGTTTATTTAGGATAGTTACAAGATCACAAGAAGATCATATCAAGACCCCACCAGGAGCAGCCAGAATGCTGCTCAGCCCAGCCAACTGTGCCTATTTGACTCCCAACATTCCATGTTATGTCATTACAGCAAGATTCCATTGGCAGGGCAAGAATAACATTAGAGTCAGGATACAACACACTCGAGGCCTCATTCTCCATGGATGGATTTCTGCACTATGCAGAACTCTACAAGACATGAATATGTGTCCATGGGAACAGTCACATGATCTTCCCAGTACTTTAAATTTGGTAGCAAACGCTGCTACATTTCCAGCCAAATGTAGCACATGCCTTTAAAGTTCATGTGACAAGCAACCATATACCACTGTCTAATGTTTTAAACATAGCACGGCTCCCACTCTTCAACTGTTAGACCTAACATCCCTGGTGTGGTCTTTCCACAAGCTTTTTGCCTTCTCCCCTCCTGTTTTCTGAGTTTTGTTGGCACTAGGACTCTGTGCACTTTACCACTGCTAATCAGTCCTAAACTGCTTGTGCGCTTTCCCTTAAACATGGTAAAATTGCCCTACACCTAATTGGCGCATTTCATTTGCTTGCAATTCCCTGGTAAAATAGTACTATATGGGCTCAGGGCCTGTAAATGTTACTAGTGGGCCTGCAGCAATCGTTGTCCCACCCTCTAAAATAAAACTTTAAAACATGTCTCAGGCCTGCCAATGCAGCCTGTCTGCAGATTTAAACTGCCAATTCGACCTAACAAAATAACTCTTTTGCCAGGCCGAAACCTTCCTTTTAAATACATATAAGTCACCCTTAAGGTAGGCCCTTAACAGCCTACAGGACAGGGTGCATTGTATTTAAGAAGTAGGACATGTATTTTTAAGTTTCACATGCCCTCAAGTGAAAAACTCTTAAATTGCTTTTTCACTACTGTAGGGCCTATCTCTCACATAGAATAACATTATTACATTTAATAAGTTCTAACTTTTGAATGGGAACAGGTAGTAATGTCATGTTTGGTATCAAAGGAGTTGTAATTTCTAATCCTCTTTAATGGTAAAGTCGGATTTTAAGTCAGAGCTATGAAAATGCCAGTTTTAGAAAGTTGGCATTTTCTTATCTTAACTATTTGGCACCTGCAGCCTGTGTCCTGGGTCACATGACTGTGAATAGCTTGGCAGCTGGCCTTTGTGCATTTCTCCCAGACAGCAAGACAAGGGGAGGCTAGATGTTGGCAGGATGGGCCATCCTTCCAGCATGGGTGGGTTAGAGGTGTTCACTGCCCCACTTACATTTCAAATGGCTGTCTCCAGCACACTCACAAAGGAACTTTGCACCAGTCTTTTGTTATCCTGGACTACTTTAAGCCTGGTCAGGGGAAGGGAAGAACTTTCCAGAATCAAATGTGGGATAGCATAGAAGATTCCCCCATTTCAAAGGCTGTCACCAGTTCTAAAAATTGGTGCCAACTTGTCAGCATACTCCTTGACCTGTGGAAGACATAAGAAAGGCTGCCTTGGACCACCAGAGGACTATCCTGCTGCTTGAGGCTTGCCCTGTACCCTCAGAGGACTGCCCTGCTGCTTGAAGCCTGGATTGGCGCTTGAACCAAGAACCACCAGAGTGATGCCAAGGGCTAGTTGGCTGGCCTCCTGTGTGAGCTACATAGACATAACAAGCTCCAGAGACCTCAAACCCTGCATCTGGCCTCTGCTAAAGTGAGTCCTGACCCCCCCCCCCAGTCCTGGACCCTTAGTGGTGGTGCTGAAGGTGCTGCTCCTGACTAACCCTTAAAGTTGGGACTAGGAAACTATTTCACCAAAAAGTGGCCTGAGAATCGATGGAAGAATGGGACCTACCTGCTCGCCGATCCACCGACGGTGCATAGCCAGTCGACCTGACCTTGTGGTAGCTCCAGCTACGTTCTTCGCCACAGCAGCAAATCCTGTTCAGCAGGACCTCTCATGGAAGATATCCGGCCACTTGGAGCCATCGTTGGCTAGAGCCTGCCGCTTCATCCCACAGAAGATTTCCGACTTCCAAAGAAGTGACAAAATCCGAACCAAGAAATCTTCACTGCAACTCCATCCAGCAGCTCCACGACGACAACGCCTCCTCCTTGGACATCGTCAGCTGCCTTTCCCAACGGAACTTTACCTACTCAGGAACTTCTCTTAGACATTTCTTATAAATCCGAAGGTAAGCCAAGACAAGTCCCAATCCACCTTGTGTAGCCGAACTACGGTCCATTGAGGTCAGCCTTAAGTTTTGACTTTGCCCTGGTCCTGCACAGTTTGATGTTTTAGCTGCTACTTTTCACTTAAAACTTTAAAAATTCATAATTCCAGTTCCACTGATTGGATTGAATTCATTTTGGTGTCATTTTAATTAAATTTTACTCTAGTTTTCTAACTTGGTGTGGGATCTTTCTTGTGTTGTGTTTTTACTTTATTACTGTTTGTGCTCTGCATAAATACCTAATATGGTGTCTCTAAGTTAAGCCTGACTGCTTTTGTGCTAAGCTACCATAGGGTTAAGCACAGGTTAATTTAGTGAATTTTGTGGTTTACACTGACAAGTATTATGGTTGTTACTTGAGAAGGGTTTATACCCCCTCAACCAATAACCCAATTTCTTACATCAACCATTTAAGACACCAGTAAGAGCAAATCTGTGGCAGAATCTGTGTTTAAATTAGCACTTGCAGTACTCACTTTGTCCCTCATGTACTATTACTCGATTTACAAGAAGTGGCTACAAATTGTGCGCTGAATTTTTGTGAATGTAATAGTATTTTGCAAACCAACCTATGTACTAATAGAATGGTTCACAAAATATTGTATCACAGAGGGTCACAGAACAACCTCTCTAATTAATATTCCTTTGTCAGTCTCAATTTGTGATCCCCTGTAATTGGCTGTAATCACTGGCATGACAGCCCGCAAGAGATAGCAGACCATCATCCATATGATTGCATTCCAAATTGGAAAATATAGATATTTTTTTTTTTAAAGCAGTCCGTGTTCCTTAAAAGAACCAGTGCAGCTTTTCAGAAAAAAAACACTTTGGAAAACTTCAGGGAGACCAGGCAGTGGTCCCCTGGACCATTGCCTACTCCCTCCAAGGCCACAGACATGGTTTGCAAAGGGGAAAGGGTCCTATGTGGCCCTCTTTCTCTTTGCGAATCACTTACCACCCCAACTCGGGGTTTGGTACCTCATCAATGGTTTGCCACCGCAATTGTAATCATAAACCATTGATAAATTACTCTTTGACTCGGAAATATGAGGGGGCTGCCCCTTTCACTCCTCCTCTTATTTGCGCTATGGAAAGGTCGCAAAAGCCCTTTTACGAGTTGGAATTTCCCACTTGTAAAAGTGCTTCTGTGCATAAAGAAAATACTTTTTTGCTGTTGCAAACCCTATGATTTTATGAATCACAGGGTTTGTGATGGCAAATGGACTTTGTACAAAAGGCCCTTTATGAGATACGGTTCCTGATGATGAGGATGGGTAGTATTTAGTTTGCTCAACACTAGACAAATGACTGAGTTTAAAATAGTCCCATTTCCTCGTAAAGAAATTGGCAAAGGCAGGAGTTAACAAAATATATTTTTAAAAATACATGGATGGTCTGTTTGTTATAGATGCATGCTAACTGATTTCCAAATTATATGGGATGAGGGAAGTGTGAATAAGATACAAGAGTCTATCGCCTACCCTGGGTGAGAGAATGTCTGATGATGCTAACACTGGTTAATGAGCACGAATCGCAAATGCACTTCTTTAAACAAGCTTTTTAAAAATGATATATATCTTTCCACACGAATGGTTTCTTCACATATGACACACACAGAGTGCAAGCCCGGTAGGAATAAAATAGAAGTATGTCCTAAAATTGTAATCCTGTACTAAAAATGCAATACTTTATTTATTTTTCACATATTATTCTGCATTGTGTGTAATGCGTTCTCACACAATGACAGCATAGGCAGGGGTCTGTGTAGCAACACAGCTGTTTGGGAGTAGAGTGGGCTAATTGATTCAAAGGATAGATTATTTATCAGCCATCTTGCTGCCCCCTCATCTTTTCACCCAAATCATAAAGCATTGGGAGTTGACCCAACTGTGAGAAACACATTAAAAGAACCATCATTATATTCGAATGACATGTAAATTGCAAAAGCCAAAAAATGGCAGGTTTGAAAGTACATTGGATGGTATAGCAGTCGTTCTGCAACAATTACCACAATTTAAAGGAGACGCCTGCTGTCAGACACTGTGCATGAGACACCTGGTCTCCATTCCCTCCCTTGGAAGGTTGTGGATCCCCAGGATATGTTTCCAAGGGATGGGACTTGGATCTTGGGACAGGGAGAAGTTCACTCGCTGCCATACACTGACCTTTGTTGAGGAGAGAATGGTTTTCTGCTGCTGTGAAGGGCCACTGCTTGATACGTTTACAAGCTTTTAACCTTGTGAGGCTTCCAAATAAAAAAAAAGCACAAATGACGAAATTGCAAGGCACCCAACTATGCATACATATAGTAACTGCACTTTCTTGGTGTTGTCAATTTCTGGAAAACTTAGTATATTTTCCAGGCCCTAGGCCTACCAAGAGTTTTGTTCCTAAATTTAATGGCCTTGTTGCCAAACATTAAGCATGGAAGGGTCAGTATTGTAAACTATTTTAAGAAAGCGCAATGGCTATAAATGCTAATAAAAGGTTATGTATGTTTCAGCTGAGGCTCTAGTTGATGTCTTTGTCTCAATATACTCTTAGGTAGGGATGCATATTATAAAGAGAGTTACACGGTCTGAGTGGAGACTGATGAATTTAATTCACTCCTTTTGAAAAAACAAACCTGCAAACATGTCACCTGGTATTAGGGCCGGATGGTAATTTATTCCACTGGGCATTCCCCGGTGGACTGGACCCATCAAAGGCAGGTTGTGAAAGTCCAGGGTCTCTGCTGGCAGCCCGTTACTTTCTCCAGGTCCCAGAAGTTAACTGCAGCAGACACCAGGGAGGCTTCAGGGAAGAGAGAAGGAAAGCAGGAGGGAGAGAGTGAGATAGAAAAAGAGAGAGCAGGAAAGAAAGAAAGAAAGAGAAGGTAAGAGGCAGAACGAATGGATGGATGCAAGAGTTTGGGGAGGTGGGCTCGTTCGAACATTTTTGCTAATGCTGCTTTTGGATCCCAGCCCAGCACTGCCTGCTATTATCTACCTCCTGCAAAACTTTACTTTTTAACAGCCCCTGCGCAGACGGGTCTTGGCTTGCTGCGCTGCCCGATGGGAGCTGCACTCATTTGCAGCATTTCCACCAGCTGTCGAGTTGAGAAGGCATGTGGCAGCGACTGGAGAATGTCAGCCAGGGATGACGAGCTGATTTCCATGTGCCTGGGGACTGCCTCCCACTAAACAGCATGCACAGAAGAACCACTTAATGACACCGCCTTTTTGATCCATCAAGCGAGCGTGAACTAGCCTCCTTCTGAAAAAAGAAAATACACTGGCCCATGATGCAATCTTGCATGTCATGTTGGGGATGAAACAAAGATATGCTAATCTGACATCTGCCAGCAACATCCCGAAGAAAAGGTACTTCACGAAGTTGCACAGCCCAAGTGCTTTTTGAAAACAGCTTAGTTGTATTGTAAAGGTAAATAACTGAAAGATGTTCGAGCGAGCAGTGGTCTTCCTAAGTGTGCCGTCAGAACCAGAGGCTCATGGGATTGCTTTGCAAATTATCACGACGAGCCATTTTGTCACCTAACAATGGAGTGCTTTCTATTCCCGGTCCTGCTAAACTGATTAATAGCACCCTGTCAGGCAAGAGGCTGTGCAGTGGCTGCCAGGCTTTTGAGAGAATAAGGTGGGCTGTATATTTATACACACACACACATATATATATATATTCACTAAATAAAAAAAGGTTACAGGGACGTTATAGTTAGCAAATAGAATTTAAAAAAACGTAGAAATTCACTAAAAAAAACAAAGGTTACAGGGACGTTATAGTTAGGCTGACATTTCACCCGTACAAAACCAGAGAAATTCAGCCGTTATAGTTACCTGAGTTAACTATAACTTGCGCCCCCGCAATGCTTTGCTTATGACCTCACATATTACATCACTCATTGCATGGTCAGTGACATCACTGATGACATCATCCAGTGACTGTGAGTGTTTTAAAAAAGTTTATGATTGTTAAATATGTATACCTAGGTGTATTGGTGAATCAGTGGGTGTATGAGTGACTGTTTGGATGACCGAGTGGGTGCGTGACTGACTGTATAAGTGAGTGATTAGGTGTCTCAGTGAATGTATGGATTCACTGGTTTGACTGGTTGTGTGAATGTATCTGTCTGTCAGTTGATGTCTATGGGGAAACAACCATTACAACGCAGTCATTACAACGCACTACATTTACAATGCAGTCATTACAACGCAACTGCCTTTACATCGCATGCCATTACAACGCAGCAATTACAACGCATGTCACTACAACGCATGCCATTACAACGCATGTCACTACAATGCATGCCATTACAACGCATTACCCCTACACTATCCAACACTTACCCTACTGTTGTACTCACTAGAGTGGGAATAGTAATTTTTACCCCTACACTATCCAACACTTACCCTACTGTTGTACTCACTGGAGTGGGAATAGTAATTTTTACCCCTACACTATCCAACACTTACCCTACTGTTGCACTTACTGGAGTGGGAATAGTAATTTTTACCCCTACACTATCCAACACTTACCCTACTGTTGCCCTAAAAGTATTATGCTTTGTAATGTTATGCGTTATACTGGTATGCGTTGTTATGGAATGCGTTGTAAATGTAGTTTCTAAAAATGCGTTGTGATGGCATGTGTTGTAAAATCATGCGTTGTAATGGATGTTGCGATGTAAAAACCGCATTGTAAAGGCATGCGTTGTAAATGTTTGCGTTGTAACGTGTTCTATTCATGTCTAAGTGGGTGTATGAGTGTGTTAGTGGGTACGTGATTGCCTATATGGGTTATTGATTGATTGACTATCTCTATGGTTGTCTGGGTTTCTGTGTGTTTGTGGGTGAAGAGGTGTGCGACTTCCTGTATGGATGAGTGAGTGGGTGAGCCAGTACCTGTATGGAGTAGTGAGTGTGTGTGTGTGAGAAGCTGTATGGGTGAGTGCGTGTCTGTATGGCTGTGTCGGTTATTGAGTGCTTGTATCAGTATGGGTGAGTAACTGGGTATGTGAAAGGCAGTACAGTGGTGAATCAAGGGGGGGCGGTGCACCCTGGGTGGCACGAGTTTTGAGGGCGGCAGCCCACCCGCCCTCACCTGCGGCCGTGCGGGGCGGCAAACGGTGCAGCACCCCCGCTCCTACGGCCACTGCGGGGCGGCAAAACCTTGAACCGCCACAGGTGGTAGAAGGCCTAGCTATGCCACTGAGGCAGTATAGGAGAGTGACTGGGTATATGAGTGACTGTATGTATGAGTGAGTGAATGTGAGAGTGGCTATCTGGATGAGTACATGTTTCTGTCATTGACTGTATAGGTGAATGGGTATGTGTTACTATTTGTATGAGCAAGTAAGTGGTTGTGTATGTAACTGTTTGGGTTAGTATGCACCTGTATGATTGACTGTATGAGTGAGTGTGTAGGCGTGTGAGTAGTTCTATGGGGGACTCACTCAGTGTGTGAGTGCCTGTATGGGTATATGAGTGGATATGTCAATGGCTGTATTGGTGAGTGAGCTAGTGTATGAGTGGCAATATGTGTGAGCAAGTGGATGTGGGTGTAGATCTATGAATTAGTGAGTGGGTGTGCAAGTACTGGTATGGCTCTGTCAATGGGTTTGTGAATGGTTGTGTGGGAGTGGCAGTAGGTGTATAAAAGATTCTATAGGGGTGTGAGTGTGTTCGTCAGAGATGATGTGGATGATGTCATCACTGATGTCATCACTGATGTCAAGAGATGTAAACAGTGATGTCAGTAATATGCGAGGTCATAAGCAGTGCATTGCTGGGACGCAAGTTATAGTTAACTCAGGTAACTATAAAAGCCTGAATTTCTCTGGTTTTGTATGAGTGAAATGTCAGCCTAACTATAACGTCCCTGTAACCTATGTTTTTTTTTAGTGAATTTCTAAGGTTTTTTAACTAGCAATCACGTTTGCAGAGTGGTGGAGAAAGGGGGCTTGGCCTCCGACCAGCTCTCAGGAATTCCGCTGCGTAGGACTTACAGGAGGTACCAGGAGGGCTTCTTGGCCCCCAAGGTCCCTCTGGAGCCAAGGGGACTTTATCCCCCAACTAGTAGTGCACCGGGAGACACAATTCCAGAGTGTTGGAGAAAGGGGGTGTGGCCTCTGACAAATTCTCAGCAATCCTGCTGTGTAGAACTTACTGGAGGTAACAGGAGGGTTAGTTGCCACGCCCCTTTCTCCACCACTCCACAAACGCACCTCTTGGTGCACTACTATTTGGGGGATGACATCCCCTTGGCTCTTGAGGGTCCCTGGGGGCCAACTAGCCCTACTGTTATCTCCAGTAAGCCCCACACAGCTGGATTGCTGAGAGGTGGTCAGAGGTCAAGCTACCTTTCTCCACCACTCTGCAAACACGCCTCATGGCGCACTGCTGCTTGGGGGATGAAGTCCACTTTAGTCCTGAGGCCCTCAGGAGGCAAGGGGGCCTCATCACCCCACAAGCAGTGCGCCGAGAGGTGCGTTTGCAGAGTGATGAAAAAGGGGCATGGCCTCAGACCACCTCTCATCAATCCCACTGTATGGGGCTTACTAGAGGTAATAGGTGGGCTAGTTGGCCCCTAAGGGCCCTCACCAGCGAAGGGGACTTCATCCCCCAACCAAGAGCGCGCCAGGAGGCACGTTTGCAGAGTAGTGGAGAAAGGGGGCGGGGCCTCCAGGAGCTGCCAGCTTTGTTTTTTATTTTTTATTTTAGGAAGAGGGCTGTGTTGCCCCCCTTCCCTTTACCCTTTTGGGCCCCAAGGACCCCATCCCCCAGAGCCTGACCCATTTTTTTTAAAATTAAAATAACTTCCCTAGGCCAATTTCATCCCCGGGGACCCCATCCCCTGGGGCGAGGCCTTGGGTTTTTTCAATTTTGTTATTTCTTAATGGGAGGGGGGTCGAGTGGCCCCCTCCCGGGCCATTTTCCACCCCGGGGACCCCATCCCTAGGGGCATGGCCATCTCGTTAGGGACCACGGGGGAGCTTGAAGCCCCCGCGGTCCCAGATGGCTCCCGCCTCCTGCGGGAGCCGCCATTGCTTTTTACACCCAGGGAGTTGCTGACATGCAACTCCCTGGGTGTAAAAAGCAAAGTGCTCCGGTTTGAGCAAGCGAGAGCATAATGCTCTTGCTTACTCAAACCGAAGCACTTGTTTGCTATGGGATGGTGGGAGCGGTGCTCTTACCATCCCATAGCAATCTGCAATGTCCCAGGAGTGGGGAACCCAGGACATTGCTGGAGGCGGCCCTGGGGGTGGCGGTCCCCAGGGCCATTTATGGCTCCACGACGGGGACCGCACGGCCCCCCTTCCAACAGAAATTATGCCCCGGGGAGGTGGTGGTCCCCGGCGGGAGGCAGGAGGCTGGAGTTCCCCCCACACATTATTTTTCAATATAGCCCCGGTGAGGTGGTGGTCCCCGGGGCTGCATGGGGGGCTTGTTTTAAATATAGCCCCAAGGAAGTGGAGGTCCCTGGGGCTGCGGGGGGGGGCAAGAAGCCCCCCGCACTTCAAATAATTAGCCCCGGGGAGGTGGTGGTCCCCGGGGCTGCTGTCAGGATGTGCCAGTAGCTCAAGAATGAAAACGCCACTAACCTCAGATATCAGCCAGCGGGGACGACGGCTCGCTGAGAAGCCTCCCTATTCCCCCCCGAGCGCAAACTCCCACAGAGTGAAGGAACACCGCTATGTAAGGGAGCGCCCGGGGAAAAGGGAAGTGGATAAAATAATGAACAATGCTGCAGGCAAGGCTTCTAGTTTTTTCCTAAGTCTGGTCTAGGGTTCTGGATGTCTTCCACGAAGCACACTCCTGGAGATGACTGCATATAAATAGTGGAGAAAAAGGGCGTGAGAGGCAGCACAGACAAAACCACACAAAACACACGTATGGGGTATATCACTATACAGACACTCACTCAAAGTCCTGCAGCTATGTGGTTCATATACAAACTCCAAAGATCTGTAGATAGTAACAAGGGGGTAGGAAAGTTAGCGCACCCAGCCGCTGTTTGTATCCACAGCGTGAGTGCGGTGCAAGTTGTCACGCCCAGCCGCTGTTGGTTTCACAGCGTGGGCAAATCAAAAACACCCTGCTGCTGTTCCCATGCAGCGGGAGTGAAATGTCCCAGAAGCGCACCAAGCTACTGTTCAAAACCACAGCGGAGTGCTTCCTGGTGTAAGCGTCAATGCAAGCTGGCAAATTAACAAGGCTTGCAGGCACAAAGCAATTTACTAAAAAAAGTTGCGGTGCAAGGGAGAAGCGCTCCGGCGCCTTTCACCGCGTTCAAGGACGATACCTGATATTCTCCGAGTCCGGGAGAACAGAGAGGAAACCCGGAGGAGCCGCACTGTGCTCGCGTCGGAAGTCAATGGCGGGATGGCGAGCCGCGCCGAGCTCGCATCTGGAAATCGCTGGCGTAAGGAGGAGCAGCGCTGTGCTCACGGGGTCTCTAGATAGCAAAAACGGCAAAACAACCACGGGAAGGACAGGAAACTCCGGCGGGGAATACCATCCGCCTTCTTCGTAGGCACAGGAAACGGGCAAATTGTCAAACACCTCCTTCATGAGGAGGAGGTGCTTTATAGGGGCGGAACCATTTTAGGAGCCGGATCTTTCTTCCCTGGATGCGTCCCAAAGGCTTCTGGGACATGTAGTAAACGGTGTGTGGAGAGGCTTTACCTGCCTTTCCTTCCCGTTTCTGCAGGGTGATCGCGACAGAACCCCCTCACGAGGACCGCCGACTCGGTGGTCGACCTGGCTTACCTGGATGTGCTGTATGGAAGAGTTCCATTAGATCAGGGCAGTGGAGATTCCGAACAGGTTCCCAAGTCCTATCCTCAACCCCGAACCCTTTCCAATCCACCAGATACTGTACTCGCCCCCTCACCAGCCGGGAATCTAGGAGTTCATGTACCTCGTACTCATCCTGACCATCTATCTCCAGAGGGAGAGGCCGCTCTTGCAACCTCATGCTAGTGGGACATGGCTGGAGCAGGGGCACGTGAAAGACAGGGTGTATGTGCCAGGAACGGGGCAAGGACAATCTCATGGCCACAGGATTGATGATCTCCTCTATGCTATAGGGACCTATGTATTTGGGTTTCAGTTTGTCTACCCCCTTGAGATGCAGGTTTTTTTATGGCTAACCATACCTTATCCCCCACCTGATAAACGGGTTCTGAGGTTCTCTTTTTGTCTGCGAAGTGTTTTTGTGCTTTCTGCGCGGTGGCCAGATGCTGTCTGGCATCTATTAACACAGCCCTAAGATGAGCATGATGTTCGTGTATGCTTGGAAGCCGGGACTCTACAGGCCATTCAAAGGGGAGCATATTCGGGTGGTGGCCATATAGACAAAAGAATGGGGAACATCCTAGCGTTGAGTGTTCTGCATTGTTGTAAGCGAACTCAGCCATCCAGATGAGCGTGTACCAATTTGTGTTATTTTTGTAGGGTAAAACACCGAAGATACTGCTCCAGAGTCTGATTTAGGCGCTCTGTTTTACCATCCGTTTGCGGGTGGTAGCTGGTGGAAAGCCTGGCGTCGATGTTCATGGTTTCACACAACGCCTTCCAGAAACGAGAGGTGAACTGCGTACCTCGGTCTGTAACGAGAACGCTGGGTATGCCATGGGCCCTTACCACGTGCTGAAGAAAAACAAGGGCCAGTTCAGATGAGGTGGGCAACCGTCGTAACGGTATAAAGTGTCCCATTTTCGTCAAATGGTCTACTACCACTAGTATGGTGGTGTACCCTTCACAGGGGGGCATTTCTACTATGAAGTTCATCGATACGGTGTGCCAGGGCCGAGGAGGAATAGATAGTGGCCGTAGTAACCCTGTGGGTTTGGAGTGACTAGATTTTCCTTGGGCACACACAGAGCAATTCTTCAGATACTCCGTAGTGTCTTTTCGTAACTCAGGCCACCAAAAGGAACGTTCGATGCATGCAATGGTTTTGAATATCCCCATGTGTCCTCCTAGCATACAGTCATGAGCCCACTCCAACACACGTAGTTGCAGAAGGGTGTTTGGTACATATAACGCGAGGAAGTGGTATAGCAAACCCCCACTTTCTTTTCGATGTTCGGGGTCCTCCTGGATCCAAGTCTGCACTTCGACATCGGCCAAGGATATTCTAATGTCTTCTAGGAAGTCTTGCGATGTAATCAGTGCTAGTGATCCATTTTGGAATGCTGTTTCAGGGAGTATCGAGGGTGGCTCAGGGGTGTCTTGTTGTAGGCTTTCTCCTGGGTCATCCAGGCAGGATAGAGCGTCAGCCTTTCCATTCTGTGGTCCTGGTCGATACTTGATAACGAAATCAAAATCCGAAAAGAAAAGAGTCCATCTCAACTGACGTGGAGTAAGGGCCTTAGCGGTTTTCAGGAATAACAGATTCCGATGGTCTGTATAAATTTCGATGGTGTGATGCGCCCCCAGGAGGTAATGTCTCCATTCCTCGCAGGCCCTTTTTATGGCCAGTAGTTCCTTGTCCGAGATAGAATAATTAAACTCACAGGGGGTGAATTTCCTGGAGTAGTAGGCCACAGGGTGTAGCTGTCCTGTTTCTGGGTGTCGTTGAGACAACACCCCCCCAATGGCATACTGGGAGGCGTCCGTTTCAACAATGAAGGGGAGTTGAGAATCAGGAATGACCGGTCTGCTTCTTCGCCCCAGAGGAAGGGGGTGTTTTTTCTCAATAAACAAGAGATGGGGTGTATAACCCGTGAGAAATCCTTAATGAAACGCCGATAGTAATTGGCAAAGCCCAGAAAGCTCTGTACCGATTTTACGTGGCGAGGGGCCTTCCACTGTGTAATCGCCTCCACCTTGCTTGTATCCATCTGGAATCCCTGTGCATTGATAATGTATCCCAAGAAGGGGACTTCCTGAACATGGAAGAGACATTTCTCCAATTTCGCATATAATGAATGCTGTTGGAGCCTGGTTAGGACTGCTTTCACATGAGTAACGTGGTCCTGCGGATTGGACGAGTAAACGAGGATGTTGTCTATGTAGATCACGCAGAACGACTCCAAAAACCCTTGAAGAACCTCGTCCATGAAATATTGGAAAGCAGCGGGGGCATTGCAGAGCCCGAAGGGCATCACTCGGTATTCATAGAGCCCAAACTTCGTCCGGAATGCTGTCTTCCACTCATCCCCGCTTTTAACCCGCACCAAATGGTAGGCTCCGTGTAGGTCTAACTTGGTGAAGTACCTCGCTCCCTTGAGTTGATCTAGGAGAACAGGAATCAGGGGTAGCGGATAGTGATTTTTTATGGTGGCTTTGTTGATGGCTCTATAGTCTATACAGGTCCGTAGTTCATCGCAATCCTTCTTAGGAATGAAGAAGAGAGGGGAAGAGGCGGGTGACGAAGAATGCCTGATGAAGCCAGACGCCAGGTTTCCTCCAAATAAATTTTTAGGTAACGCTGTCCCATCAACAGCTTTCACGTTTTCTGGGGTCCTCTTCTTCTCCCATAGTACTCCGATGGTCTGTGCATATTTCTGGTCAATGTAATTCCCGGTAGCACCAGAGTCCAGTAGTGCAGATAAGTCCATTCGTTTCTCCTTGGTAATCCAAAGAGTGATACATACGTTGAGATGCGCCACCGCTGGTTGTAGGGTGTTGGCTATTACTGAAGAGATCGGTTCACGTCTATCACCCGAGCCAGTGATCTCGTCCTGTCCCGGGCTCTTCAGTTTTCCGACGTTTCTCTCTGCGATATGGCTGCTTGCGTCCGAGGAATATTGGCTCTGTCCTGGAGTCTAGTTCGGGCGTGGCATTCTTTGATGAAGTGTCCACCCTTTCCACAATACAGGCAGAGTTTGAGTTTCCGTCTCTTCTCTCTTTCTTCGCTGGTGAGAGGACCCCGGATGCCCCCTATCTGCATGGGTTCTGGCCCTTCCACTGGCTTACTGTGTTCTTCGGTTGAAGGCTTGAATCTAGGAAACACATAACGGTTTTCCCCCCGGCTTCTGTCCCCTTTTCGTTCCTGTAGTCGGTGGTCCAGTTGGACCGTGAGATCTATCATCTCTTCACAGGTCTTTGGCAACTGCACCACTTGTGAAAGGACATCCTTTAGTTCTCCACGTAATCCTTGATAAAACAGAGTGGTTCATTTCTCCTGGGGCCAATCGGTTTCCACCACAAGACGGTTGAACGTGGTTATGTAAGTCGGTAAATCCTGAGACCCTTGTTTGAGAGTTATCAGTTCCCGATCCAAGGTCAGCATATGGGACTTCCGATCAAACAGTTTTCTTATTTCAAAACAAAAGTCAGTGAACTTGTGCAACACGGGGTCGTTTCGTTCCATTAATGGTATGGTCCAGCTAGCCGCGTTCCCTCCCATGTACGACATCATAAAGGCTGTTTTCGGCGCTTCATCCTGGAAGACGGCGGTTTTACACAAGAAATGCAGCCTGCATTGGTTCAGAAACGTTTCGAATTTTCTTGGGTCCCCGTAGAAACGTTCGGGAGGAGCCAAAGGGATTCCGGTATTCTGTATTACATGAACCGTAGGTGTAGAGTCAGTAGAATGTGATGGTACCGACGCATTGGAAAAGAACCCTGCCCCCTGTGTGGTGTCAGGAGGTGGTGTATGCATAGTATGGACCGGAGGGGGAAGAGTCCATTCCCTAATATAGGAACCCGACTCCTTGCCATCGGTTCTGCTTTTTCTAGATAGGCCCGCTACCTCTCTACATAACGTACCCATCTCTTTTCTGAGGTCCTGATTTTCTAATCTAGAGGATTGTACCTCCTGCTGAAGAGACAAAAGGCTCTCCAGGAGGGAGGTCAATACTGCATTGGTGTCCATCGTCCAGGCCAGGTATCAGTCTTGGGCTTGACAATCTGTCAGGATGTGCCAGTAGCTCAAGAATGAAAACGCCACTAACCTCAGATATCAGCCAGCGGGGACGACGGCTCGCTGAGAAGCCTCCCTATTCCCCCCCGAGCGCAAACTCCCACAGAGTGAAGGAACACCGCTATGTAAGGGAGCGCCCCGGGGAAAAGGGAAGTGGATAAAATAATGAACAATGCTGCAGGCAAGGCTTCTAGTTTTTTCCTAAGTCTGGTCTAGGGTTCTGGATGTCTTCCACGAAGCACACTCCTGGAGATGACTGCATATAAATAGTGGAGAAAAAGGGCGTGAGAGGCAGCACAGACAAAACCACACAAAACACACGTATGGGGTATATCACTATACAGACACTCACTCAAAGTCCTGCAGCTATGTGGTTCATATACAAACTCCAAAGATCTGTAGATAGTAACAAGGGGGTAGGAAAGTTAGCGCACCCAGCCGCTGTTTGTATCCACAGCGTGAGTGCGGTGCAAGTTGTCCCGCCCAGCCGCTGTTGGTTTCAAAGCGTGGGCAAATCAAAAACACCCTGCTGCTGTTCCCATGCAGCGGGAGTGAAATGTTTCAGAAGCGCACCAAGCCACTGTTCAAAACCACAGTGGAGTGCTTCCTGGTGCAAGCGTCAATGCAAGCCGGCAAATTAACAAGGCTTGCAGGCACAAAGCAATTTACTAAAAAAAGTTGCGGTGCAAGGGAGAAGCGCTCCGGCGCCCTTCCCCGCGTTCAAGGACGATATCTGATATTCTCAGAGTCTGGGAGAACAGAGAGGAAACCCGGAGGAGCCGCACTGTGCTCGCGTCGGAATTCAATGGCGGGATGGCGAGCCGCGCTGAGCTCGCGTCTGGAAATTGCAGGCGTAAGGAGGAGCAGCGCTGTGCTCACGGGGTCTCTAGATAGCAAAAACGGCAAAACAACCACGGGAAGGACAGGAAACTCCGGCGGGGAATACCATCCGCCTTCTTCGTAGGCACAGGAAACGGGCAAATTGTCAAGCACCTCCTTCATGAGGAGGAGGTGCTTTATAGGGGCGGAACCATTTTAGGAGCCGGCTCTTTCTTCCCTGGATACATCCCAAAGGCTTCTGGGACATGTAGTAAACGGTGTGTGGAGAGGCTTTACCTGCCTTTCCTTCCCGTTTCTGCAGGGTGATCGCGACAGCTGCACGGACCCCCGCATCTTTATTTTTAATTGCCCCTGGGACCTGGCCCACCCGGGGCCTAAAGTAAACAAAGCGCAGTAGCCTGCACTTTGTTTTTAAAAAAAATTTCGGCTGGATTTGCGGATCCACCGCTATCCCGACAAATTGTTTTTAAAAAAAGGGATTTTTTTTACCCTGGGGGTCATAGTATTTCTACCCTGCCCCCTTTTCTTGTTTTTTAATGTTTCGTCTCGTGACTCGGTTCAACCGAGACACAAGATGGCTGCCAACACTTCCTGGTTTGAAGTGTTGTTAGCCAATCAGGATCTCAGACACAAGATCGGGAGGGCTTGCGGATCCACCATGGCCACAGTTGTATATCTGAGAAATCTTTAAATTTCTCAAGAACTACGGAACAGATTTACACCATTTAAGAAAAAGAGTGCTTTCTGGACCAAGAGCTACCTTGTTGCCAAATTTGGTGTAATTCCGTTCAGCAATTCGGGCTGTAGTCTAAAGTTTCCTATGGAAATTAACATGGAGAAAAAGTGTTTTGGGACCCCCCCTTTTTCTCGGCCCCTGCTTGACGAATCACCCCAAAACTTTAACCACAGCAGCTGAAGTGAGTGGCTTTTTTGTTTTGAAAATTTTGTGAAGATTCGTCAAACGACGCCAAAGATATTGGCAAATGAAAAAACGCATAACTGATAAATGAAGTGCAATATTAACAATAAACAGGGCACCCAACGAGTCAGGAGCTAAAGAGAGCTGCAATTTGGTGTAAGCCACTGAAAGACTCGCTTCCAGAAGTCTGTAAGAACTGGGCAGGTAAATCATACATGTAGCCAATCCCCTGTGTCATGTCTGCACCTAAAAACACGACCCAGGAACAGATGTAAACATTCTGTGTATGCAAGATGGAGTATATTATAGCCGCCATTTAGAAAAGAAAGTCATATGTTTAAAATTAGCTCCACTGATGGCTTTATGTGCCCACTCATTGCATGATTTCCACGTAAATGCTTCTATTTTACACTCAGTGGAAGCCTCAATTCTGCAAAACTAAAGGAGCAATTTTAGTGTGAAGTTGTAGCTGGATTATTCAATACCAATTACCCACCCCCTTACTCCACTCACATAATATGAATGGCTAATCAAGGTAGCTAATGTATCTCTTGAAGGTCGCATTTTTTGTTTTAAGTGGTGAAGCTGAAGAAAGGAAAAAAATAGGAAAGAGGGGAACTCTGAATTGTCCAGTTGCAACTGATCCCAAGTCTTCATGAACCCATCCACCAAAAGATCTTTAAATCGGCGGACACTGACCTTTTCCCTGTTTTTGATGCTCCTATCATCAAGTTGGAGACCCAATAAGTTACAATCACCTATCAGAATTTTGGGGTGGAAAGAAGAAAATCATAACTCTTTCTTCATTTGGGAAAACCAAAAAACAATTATATGTGGAAGCTTATACCTATTGCGTTTCGGAAGCTTTGGGATTTTAATAAACGGAATAAGCTGAATGTTGTTTTCTAGGAGCATTTGCCTATGATAGAAATTGCCTTCAAGATACTGGTGTGCGACTGCCAGACCATACCAATCTAAAAATTAGATTAAAAGTATTTTTTGAAGTGGTGCAGTCCCCCATCATCTATCCGCAATTGCAGGGTTTTCAATTTGGTGCAGGGTTTCTTTCAGGACCACACAAATTGGCGCAACACCTGATCAATTTCACTAAAACATCTTTGGGTAAACCATGATTATTACATTTGAAAATACAAAAAGGAAAAGAGGAAGAATCATCATCTTAACTAGTGCAATTCGACCAATAATTGAAAATGGAAAAGATTGTCATAGTGAACTCTAGGCCTTGAAAAGAGTTGGCACATAATTTAATTGATAGAGCTGCGAACAATCATGGGACACAAAAATACCCAGTAGCCTGCCCTACGAACTTGAGATCGCATATCAATGGGAAATACTTGGTCCAGACAGTTAAATAAAAGCGTTTTGGACTTTGCATGGTTTATTCTACATCCCCCTAAATCTGAGAATGTTTTGATTTTGGCAAAAGTTCTCGCAATGTTTTGTTCTTCTGCCGCCAAATAGAGAATCTGATTAGCAGCAAGCAATTTAAGTTTGGGTGCCCCTGGTAGTGGTTCCCTAATCGGAGAGTCTTGGAGTAGAAGTGAAGCTAAAGATTCAATAAAAAGTGCTAACAGCACCAGAGACATGGGACAACCCTTACAAGTGCCGTGCCTGATTGACAGTGCTCCCGCCCTATGTGAATTTACAATGACTTTTGCTTCTGCTTTATTATATAGATTCTGCAAAAGCTTCACCACTTTAGGGCAAAAAATTAAACCTAAGTAAAATGGCAAATAAAATATGCCTTTGAACTAGGTCGAAGGCTTTTTCTGCATCGATCATAAGGCCATGATCTTGGTAAACAATTTATAATCATTATTGAACAGACTAATGGGGTGATATGAGCCTGGCTATTCAGACGGTTTGTCTATTTTCAAAAAGCTAACTATTACAGCCTCCGAAAAAGATTTAGGAATCTGTCATTCCTTCAGTATTTTGTTAAACAGCTTAGCAAGGAATTTCACTATTTGGGCCGCAAATGTTTTCTATAGCTCTACTGACAGTCCATTGCTCCCACAGGCTTTCCTGTTGGGAGAGCTTTTGATAGCTTCCTGTATTTCGGTAATCGTAATGGGGACCACTGTCTGAGCCTGCTGTTCTCTACGAAGGGTAGGTAGGTCTATTTCCAAAGATAGTCCCTAATTGCTTCTGGGGGAACAAAAGATGGGAAAGCATACAGCTTTGTATAGTGCCTAAGGAACACCCTATCTATCTTCTCCATTTGGTCTACCATCTGACCCCTGTCTTTGCCATAAATTGATTTAATGGCTGCATTATTGCACCTTTCTTAATCTTAACTGTCATAGTCAAAAGAAACTTTATTTGGTTATCACAACCATAAAGCGTGATTCTAAAAGTTTGTTTAAAAAAAAACGGTTACAAAGATTAAAAATTTCATAAAAATATCATTCATTATATAAATTCTTTTTTTACAATTCATGCAAGGTTTCCAACTCATTTATGACCTAATTCATTTAGTATTGTCCAGTAATCGTAAGAGTTTGTCAATCAAGGTAAGGAGCTTAGCCCCTCGACAGATTAAGATGGTAGATGTTCCCCCCATCCAACAAGTTATGCTTTGTCTACAGGTGCGAATGTTTAGTTCATTTAAGATTGGTTTTAAAAGACTCCTTCTTGCATCTTTCACTGCGGGGCAGACGCACATTAAGTGGCATAAGGATTCGTTGAAGTATCCACATAAACGGCAATTTGCATTTCGGGATTTTCCTTTCCATGTTTGTCGCAAATCCTTGGTTTCGTATTCTTAACTGACCAAGCCAGAAATCTCCCAGCGTGCTCGCTCTCCTCATAAAATTGCTGTGTTCTTGTTATCTATTTTCTGGGACTCGTAATGCTTCTTTAATTGGTGTCTAGTTTCCCTCAGTCTGGACTCAGTCATCTGGGAATAATATGTTAAGTGCATCTGTGTTGCTTGATCTAAATCTCGCTGGAGTGTCAGTGATTTTTCCCTCCTTTGTTTAGATAGATTGGCTTTATAGGAAATTGCTTCCCCCTAATGAAGGCCTTGCATTCCTCCCAGACCAAAAAGTAGCTACTGAGCCTATATTCCTCTCTAGGAAATCTGTAAAATTGGTTCGCATAACCGCAACCCACCTGACATCAACAGAGCCTTATCTAATGCCCACCGTGGACACTCAGCCTGATTGGTATTTACTCATAACTCCATCACCGGGACGGAATGATCTGAGAAAGGGTTTGTAAGAATATAAGATTTCCCTTTATTCCATTGGTATGAAATAAAAAAAAAAACAATCTTTGAAGCTGAATTAAACCTTTTGGGAAAACTGGTGTACTCCTGTACCTGTGGATACTGTGCTCTCCAAGGATCCACCCAGACGAGATCTCAACCCATTTTGGCCAGGAATTTAGAAGATCTAGTTTCATTCTGGGCTTTATTCTTATGAAATGAGTCCAATTTTAGGTCCTGCAGGATATTATAATCCCCACCTCTTGGGCGGTGCGACCGGTGCCACCGCACCGAGTGCTGACTTCCTGTGGGCGCCGTGTGTGCAAGTTTATTATTATTTTAAAGCACCTATTGCCTCGTTCGTTTCCTCCAGCAATTTCCAGGCAACCAAAAAAAATGTCAGGATAACTCCTGTGATTAATGTTCTTCCTGAAGAGAGATCGAAGTTTTGTTTAATTGGGGTTTTGACTCACTATAGTAGCGCAGAGGGTTAATACCCTGTTACAAAAAACAAGTACCGTGCAGATTACATAGTGCATGAAATATAAATAGGTCAGTGGGTTACTGCTTTTAAAAGAGACACCAATTTGTTACTTGCAATTTATAACTTAAAATTCTAGTACAGAGCTGTTAACTTTTTTCATAGAACTGCATGCAAGCTGCACAGTATAGATTTGAGCAAAGATTAATGTTGCAAAAAGGATTAATTTGGTTAGAAATCTATTCTCATTATTAAAGAGAACCCCCAACTATGGTGTTCCTTTTTAAATTCTGAGTGTGTGCTTCTCTAGACCAAGCACTATTAAACTATACTGCCTACCAGTATTGATGACGTGGGACACCTACACCTTGCAGTCCTCTGTCTTATGTAACATTTCCTATATACTGATTTACAAACGTAGGATTGATTGTCTCTCTGTAATGTGTGTGTGATGCAAAGTGCTCTGACACCCTACACTAGTATGAGTGGTGCTATATATGCATCTGAGAGAGAGTGCTATATATGCATCTGAGAGAGAGTGGTTATGGAGACTTGGGGTCTGTTAAAGGGTGGTGGTGAGGGAATCTGTGGTGGAGGTGGTCATTGGGGGGCGCCAACAAACATTGTCGCACCAGGCGCCACCAGCTCTAAAGCCGGCCCTGCCTATCACCAATAGGCCTGGAAGTAGACGCAGAGTATTATCCAGTTCTTTGAGAGCAATTGTGTCATCTTCTATAGGGCCATAAAAACAAACCCTGTGGAGGGCATGATTTTCTACTTTCATACTTAATATTATCCACCTTGTCCCAGGATCTCAAATAACCTGATAGACTTCACCCAAACAGTTAGCGTGATCAAAACAGCCGCCCCCCTAACTGCTGCCCCGGCAGATGCAAAAAATGCTTGGGAAATAAAGCTTGGCATTTGAGGTGGTGCAGATTGTGCCTTACGGTGAGTTTCCTGAATTAGAAATATTTGCACTTGGGTAGACATAAGCTACTTGAGTGTGGATTTAAGCTTAATTTGATTACCTACCCCATTAATATTACATGAGGCTATCCTCATAAATTGCCTGTCCTCCATGGGAGCTTTTGAAGTCAGTTGGCCCCCTTGACTGCCCCCCTTCTAGGGCCTTGCCTCCCAACCCCCCTTAAAGTATACAGCCTTTGACTAAAAATTGTAGAATGGTTAAGCCTATACACCCAAAGGTAATGTCCTTTTCCATCTTTCCTATCTGTGTTTTCCTCCCATCTCACCGCCCTAAACTCGAAGTGACCCAGCTCCCCCTCCCTACTGCTCCTGGAACCCTACCTGTCACGGGCTCTGTTCCGAGCACTGACCTATCCCATCTCCCTCCCATCCTCCCATTTCCCCCCGTACGAGTTCCTTGGTATTGCACTCTCTGAGTCCTTCCCCAAGGGAAGCAACAAGATGGCTGTAATATATTAAACCTGCGCTAGTTACTGTAACATGTAGCTCTACGGAACCTGCTAGGAGAAAACACAAAGTACTACTTTGCCAATTATTTCATGTCCCCAGCAATTCAAATGCCTTATCTCTCAAGGTTGCTACCTCTGCATCCCCCCCTCCTCCCTGATTGAATATAGGAACTTCTTTGCCTGGTCAACCGACTGAAATATGTGAGTCCGGCACCTAAAAAAACCACTTTAAACTTGGATTGTTGGGTAATACCGCCCAGAGCTCCTAGATTTTTGAAATTGTCAATCAGTCTCAGAAACTCCTGACGCCATCTGCGGCCAAGATCGACATGTCTGAAAATATTTGAAAGGAAAAGTTGTCCAAGGTGGTGAAAGATTTATTCTTGATTGCCTGTGTCAGGATCTGTTCTTTAATCCGTACATCACCAAAATTGACCAGAATCGTTCAGGGGTATTCTGCGTTTTTAAGCCGAACTGCCAGAACCTCATGTGCCCAGGCTATAGTTAGATCCCCCCCTTCTCTTGATTCATCTGGAAGCACATGCTTATAAATCAAATCCGAAATGAGCTTGTAACGGATTAGCCTGACTCCCGATCCTCCGATATGCCCGCAAATCTCAAATTGGTACGTCGGGCTCTGTTTTCTATATCGTCCAGTTTTAATTAGAGGTCTTCCAGCTCTGCTTGAATTTTCGAGCAGTCCCTTTCTTGTTTATTGCTAACATCCTCAAGGGTAGATACTCTCTGCTCCACATGGGTCATACGAGACGAACGTTTTTGGATGCTGTCGTTGAATTGACCCAGCTGCTCATTGAAGAAGATCTATCGTCCAATGAGGCGACTGCCATGGTTATGCTCTGTTGATCCACTTTTGCTTGAGTTTGGTCTTTCTTTTGTATTCTCTTTCTGCCCCCCTTAGAGCCCCCAAGTGTAAACAGAGGGTATGCCAGTTTCTCTTTGCCTGCTAGTGGATCCCCTAGTATAGCCCACCCGCAAAGAGATCTATTGTGGCCATACCAGAGGGATAGGTCTCATCAGGACTTGAGGAAGAATTAATTATGTCTCCTTTCTTCTGAGGTGGATCGTGCCAAACCTATCGGGAGTTAGGGCCTGCTGAGTTGCCACCTGCGATTGCGTTTTGCTAGTTTGGTCTTTTGCCAGCTGGTAGCGCCACTTATCTCCTTTGGGATTTTTGTGAGAGTACGGGTTCTCATTAAAGAGTCACTCAGGATACTTTTCATTGGGGAGCCAGATGGTTTGCGCTTGAAGGCTTCAAAGATCATGGGGGACGCCGGAGTTTTTATTAAGAGCCACAAGCTGCAAGCCACATCTTTGCTACACAGACCACTTCCACAACTCCCCCGCTATTCCTCCACCTGAGATGAGACCTAAGAACCCAGCTCAGGCTGCCTCAACCACTCCTCTGTTCGTTTGTTCAGGTCACTTAGCGTAGATATGTTGCTAAACCCCCCACTGTGGTTACCAGGTTCACCAGCCATTGTTAAATCACACACAGGTTTCCCCCCGCATTGGCGTCTATCTGCTGATCAGTGCTAAAGTGCAAGTGCACCCAGTGAAAAATGTGATTATGATTGTTGATCCATGATTGGCATATTTGATTTACCGTAAAGTGCACTGTGTGTGCCCGGGGCCTGCAATGCAAATGCTACTAGTGGGTCTGCAGCACTGATTGTGCCACCCAGATGAGTAGCCCTGCAAACATGTCTGAGACCTGCCACTGCAGTGTCTGTGAGTACAGATTTAAACTGCCACGTCGACCTGGCAAGTGCACCCACTTGCCAGGCCCAAACCTTCCCTTTTTATACATATAAGGCACCACTAAGGTAGGCCCAAGGTAGGCCATGGGCAGTGTGCAGTGTATGTGAAAGGTAGGACACGTGCTGGTGTGTTTTACATGTCCTGAAATACTGCCAATTTTGTTTTTCACTATGGCAAGGACTCTCTCTCCCATAGGTTATCATTGGAGCTGCATCTTGTTAACCTGTGATCAAGGCCCGCCTGCACCTGTCTGCACCTGAACCTCGACAACTACTACTGCTGCCATACATCCCTATGCACCACCAGAAGACCGTTCTTCTGCCAGCACTGCCGCTTCACATGGAACACTGAAGCAACCAACAACACAAGAGACACCGCAAACACGACTGCGTCCACCATGTCGACCGAGACAGCCACGGCAAAACTCCAGTGCATTCTACTCAGAGCACGATCGCTCAGCAAACACGCCACAGAGATCTGAGACATGATTTCATCCTTCACCCTGGATGTCATCTTCCTCACAGACATCTGACTGAACCCCGCCTCCATGCAGGACATCGCCATTGCTGCCCCTGAAGGCTACAAGATAACACACTGGGACCAAACCAACAAACATGGTGGTGGAATTGCCATCATCCGACAAAGACACCATCTGCTGCATGACCTCCTCAAATGACTCGACCACAATCATGGAGCATCTCAACTTACAACTTCACACAGATGGAAAAAGCACCATCAGAGGCACCCTCACCTACAGACCACCAGGACCATGCCTCGGCTTCTGCAATGCCATCCCTGACCTCATCACTCCGATCGCCATTGACTCCGAGCACTACATCTACGTAGGGGATCCCAACTTTCACCTCGATGACCCCAGTGACAGCACCACAAACAACCTCCTGCAAAGCATGAGCAACATCGGCATCAAGCAAATTGTCACCGACCCTACCCACATCACAGGGCACACGTTTGACTCTATCTTCGCATCCAGTGACAGAGTCATGTACAACCACGTCTCACAGTTCACCTGGATCAACCACCTCAGCGGTCACTTCACCATATCAGAACCGACCGAAACAGGCACCATGCCCCCCCAGCTTCAAGTGCAGAAACTGAAAAAGATATCATAAGACCAGTGGAACTATACTCTCAACTCCCACCTCCCAGTCACAACATCCAACTCAGAACAGGCTGCGAACAACTTCTCCCAGTGAATCACAGAATATGCCAACACAATCACCCCCAGCTAGCGAGCCAAATCCAAAGGAACTGCTAGAGGAGCCAACTGGTTCACCATGGAGCTAAAATCCACCAAACGCAACTGCCGGCAGCTAGAAAAGAAGTGGCGCACCAGCAAACAGACAGGAGACCATACCACCTTAAAGACTTCACTCAACCAGTACCACCGCCGCCTGAAAGAAACAAAAAACACCCTAGCAGACCGTATAGAAGCCGGCACAAACCACAGCAAGAAGCTCTTCACCATCGTGAAGGAGTTCTCTAACCCCGCAGCCACTGAGAACGACATCACCCCCTCCCAAGAGACACCCTGGCAGACTTCTTCCATGACAAGATCTTACTTATCTACAAAAACCTCATACCCCACCCCCTGCCGCTGACAGCATTAACCTACTCACAGTCTCAAACACAATCCCCACACACCTACTCACCCATTAGGACCATCTCACAACTCAAGCCACAATCGCCATCTGAACTCCGTGCACTTGGGAGCAGCCACGGATCCCTGCCTCCACCACATCTTCAACCTCAGGAGCGACAAGCTCAAGAAAGTCCTGACACCTCCATCATCTCGGCCTCCTTCCCTAAGGACTAGAAACACACTGAATTGAGGCCCCTCCTGAAGAAACCATCCACCAACCCAGCAGAACCAAAGAACTATCGGCCCATCTCCCTGCTCCCCTTTCCAGCGAAGGAACTCGAGAAGGCAATCAACCAGCAAATCACTGAATAACTGGAACACAACAACCTCCTGGACCCCTCGCAATGTGGATTCCAAGCCAACCACAGTACAGAGACAGCACTGACCGCAACTACCGACATCAGTGCCCTCCTGGACCACGGCAAAATGGCAGCCTTCATCCTCCTGGACCAATCAGTCACCTTCTACACCATCTTCCATCACATCTTGATCAATAGATTCCACAACATCAGAATCCAGGGAGGCGCCTGTCACAAGCGTGGTTCTCCTTCGATCCTCCCACGGTCGGAAAACTGAGTATCATTAGCAGCAACGCAAGGCAGCTAAATCACTTAGGTCCACATTATGAGCGGTCTCTTCATTTCGATGTAGTTACTGTCCCCATCAGAATTATGAAATCCTCGAAAAAAATTAGGATCTCTTCACATTGACTGTGGATCTGTGTAGAAGTAAGGAGGATTATGAGTAATCACCGGGATAATCGAACCGGAATTTCCATGTTGGTCTGATTATCAAAAAGGAGAAGAATATCCTTGGTAATTCTTCATTTCTTAGAAGACCCTTAGGGTCCAACTTGTAATGGGCCGAATTTTCCCCACTCCTGCCGAAAAATATTTCCCTGGATCATATGTTGCTATTTAAGAAGTTTGCCTTTGACACGAAATACAGTATCCTCGTATTGCATGAGTACAATAGGCCTAACCTTGTCTAGATAGAAAAAGATGAGCTTTCTCTGCTGCCTCACAAGTATTACATTTCTCTTTTCTCTGGCAAACACCTATAAATTCTGAAAACACAAATGAGATTGTAAAATTGATATAAATTGCTGGGAATAATCCTAGACATGAGGCTCTGATCCCCAGTCATTGTATTTTCTCAGCGGCGTGTTCTCGGCTGGATCTTTTTCGAATTTTATCACAGAGCTGCATAAAAGGATTATAATTTAATCCCATAATTCATGATGCGTTTGCATTCTGCATGTTTGAAATAAAAATCTGTTTCGTTGACCTCTTATCGCTATGGGCAGAGCTGCCGCTGCCTCGTCGGGGCGTCACGTGACTTCAAGTGCATTTCTCCGTGTTCTCCAGGCAGACTACAGATGGAAATACAGCCACGGTTTGCGGTTTCAGCGAGATATTTCACGAAAGGGTAAATTAAGAGATGCTTAGGGCATTCTGAGAAAGAATCATTGTACATTTGCAGCTCAGCGCGGCAAATGAATACTAGGATTGCCTTCTTTCAAGACACATTCAAGCACGCGCTTAATTATCCCAGATTATACAATAAACAGTCTCAGAAAGGGCTGGCTAATTAAGAGCTGCACAAACAGTTTCAGACCTTGTCCAAGTCACGCTGTACAGGGGCAGCATTGTTCAGTAATGGCACAACTCCGAGTAAAGGAAGCGCTCCTTGGTTCGCTCCGTGTCAGTGGGGCTGAGTTTGGACTGGTGGGATTGACTCCAACAGGCAGAAAGTGTGCCCGTAAATGATAAACTGTACAGGAAAATGTTCCAAGTAACGTGTAATCGATTGCATAACTAATCAATGTTTGGTAACCATGATCAATTACTTCCAATGGTTGTAAATGACTACGAATACGGCAAACAGTCAAATTAATTGTAGAAAAAAGTGATAAATATACCAGCCTTGAAAATACAATATTGAATTTCTGAAAAAATGTGCTCAGTGTACAAGTAGCCACACGGTGTAACGACAAAATATAACATATAGAGGTGGTAACACAATGATCAAGCAGGCAATGGTCAAGGAAATTAGTCCTTAATTTGTGCCAGTGTTTTCCAGGGCTCAGGCCCGGCCCATATTTCAAAACATTGGCACACCTATAAATTCCATCCATGGTGGCTATGTCTGTCTATTTTTAAGTGCAGCACCTCGGCAGTGTGCTTAATAATCCAATATGCATTAAGAAAGTAATATCAGTGCTCACAGGCCATTCTTACAGCTTTGGGTGAACTTAAGTAGTAAAAACTGTCTTATTTGTAGTAGCGTGATGGGTAGCAGACTGGCCCTGTTCTAGCAGGAGGGCCGGGTGGGCCAGGCCTACCCGAACATGACATTTGGCCAACCCAGTCACAGCAGAAAAGGCCATGGAAAAGGCACGAGTTAAGTGCTTTCTCCATCTCAACATTGGAACGTTGTAATGTTTTTGTCTCTGTAAATTAAACTGAAATTGGGCAGTGTGTTTTTGGGCTAGAGGTGGGCAAGCCAGCAAATTAACAGGGAGAGCCAAGCCAGAGCCAAGCTAAGGCTCTGGCTTGGCTCTTAGAGCCCATGCACGAGCCGAGCCCTGAAAATATTTGCTATGTAAAACATACAACAAACATCACTTAAAATATGATACAGTCTCTTCAAACTTCAAAAAAGTGTATTTCTTTAACACATGGAAGCTTTGATATTAATATTTCACTGTTGTAAAGTCATCCTGTGCCTTGGGCACCCCCAATTATTGCTGACTGGTACTGGTGGTAACTGACTCTGACTGTCCCTGGGCTCTGCCTAACCAGGCCCAGGGCCATTGCTATGCTGAAAACACACTTAGAATACAGTGAAACATCTACATACACTAGGGTACACTCTGGGTTAGGGTACCCACATGATTGGCATGATCACCCCAATAAGGCCCTAGGACATAATAGGGCAGGGAGATCAAAACTACCTTTAAATCCCTAGTATATAATAGGGCATGGCAGTTTAGAGGCCAGCAGCCCTTTCTGCACTTGCATGTGTGCACTGCTGAGGCCTAAGGTCAGTTTCAAAGCAGCCCTGTATTGCAGGACTGCTTTTAAAATGTAAATTGTGCCCAGACTTGACATTGGTGCTTGGAGCACTTAAAAAATGTTAACCTACAATATTTTGGCATATTCGGTACACCCAGGGTCTCCCCTAGGTGTCTCAGGTGTGGTGGTTAGGTACGTATAAGGAGCGCCCTAAAAAAATAGGGTTATCCTTGGGGATAGGGAAATTGCACATTTCACTTCCCTCGTTGTAGTAAAGGTGCTTCCCATAATCGACTTTTGTGCAAGGAGCACTGTGGAGAGAGGATCTGCAATATTTTTACATATTCAGAACCCCTAGAGTCTCCCCTAGGTGTTCCAGGGGTGGGGGGTCCTGTAGATATAGGAGAGTCTTTATAAAAGATGTTTTATAAGCCCTGGTATTGGAGACATTGCCCAATTTAATTTCCTCATTGCAAATCCCCAGCCACATAGGTTAACATGGCATTCAGTTATTAATTAATAACTAATGCTAGGGATTGCAGAAAAATATCATAAGGACTTAGTAGAATGGTATTGATAAATCCAACAAGATGCTGTTGTTGAATTTACCCTAAAATGTACAGAAAATAAGTTAAACATCTTTCTTGTCTGTAAGCCAAAATTCAGCCTTCTAGTGGTCTGCTCTGATTGGTCAGAGTTAAGTGGATTAACCAGGCTGCTTTAATGAAGTGATAAGTGGCGCCTGGGGAGAAGTGCCATTCTGGGAGGAGAGGGATCTGCTGCATAGGAATGCCAGAGCAAAGGGGAGGGGTCGTAAACCATGAGCTTCAAAGGCCCAGGGGGACAGGCAGAGAAAGCCAGGTCCATCTATGCCCATCCCCACTGAACCCAGCCAGATGGCAGGCTTAAGGAAGGAATGTGCAGATGCCAGGGGGAGGGAGACTATGGAGATGAGCCATCCTGGAGGTTGGTTTAGCCTGCTCTTGCCTCTCTGCTGAGACTTCAGCCATATTGCATTTTGGAGAAATATTGCCTTCTGGGAGAACATTGTGCCACACTTTGGAGGAAATGGTCATGCTCTGGGGTGTTTCCCTGCACCCCATTGGACAGGAGTGCGCTCCTGTGTGACCCCAGAGAACACTGAATAAGTATCTGAGAGAGACAGAGCTGCTTGAACCTATAAAAGAAGAAAGAGGGTCCATGGTGGGAGTTTGATTTGCACCAACCAGGCCCTGCACTCTGACTAACTACGCCTGCTGCACAATCTGAAACTACAGCCCTGTGGATCAAGCCTGCTTCAAAAGGACTAAAGAGTGGGCTACTTTCAAGCTACAGGTTAACAGAGTTCACCTGGACCATCAACACCAAGAATCCCCAGCCTGGAGTGCTTCCAGTGGATTTGTAAGGGTTTGTCCAAGGGGATTGTGGGAATTGAAGTCCCAAACTTTCAAGGACCATCTTGGAGCTTACAGACCCTTGGAGTAAATTTTGGACACTTTGCGACCCTCAAAGGAACTTCAGTAAGAAATTCCAGAAGTTTGAAGAAGTTTGGAGCAACTTTGGTAAAAAGCTCCATAAGTGGACTGACTAGACCTGGGCAGCCAAGCCGGCAACCCTCAACCGTGAGCCGGCTTGCCCTCCAGGTTCGTCACACTGAAAAGATCCGGAGGTTCGACTTCCAGAGTTTGACCAGGAGCTGGTCGAAACCCAAGCCAGCGAACCCTCACTAAATTCCTCCTGGTGAAGAGCATCGAGGGACCCCGCGAGAAAAAGCTCTGTAAATGTTTCTAAGTCTGAAGGTAGAAGAGTTGACCAGGACCAACTGCGAGAGTGAAGCCACCCATCTTCAACCGAGAGCTGACCTTGATCTCTGGTTCATCCCACTTCCATAGGTTTGACCGGGAGCTTGTCACAAGGCAAGCCGGCGAACCTTCACCGAATCTGGACTTGTGGAGACTTTCGAGGGACCCCGGGAGAAAAAGCTCCACAAAAGTTTCGAAGTCAGAAGTTAAAAACTTTGACCGAGGCCTACCGCGAGGGGTAGGCGTGCAGAACCCCATCGCTGTCAGCCTGAAACTTTGACTTTGTCCTGGTGTAGCGTGACCAGATGTCTCAATAGGCGCTATCGTGCTATATAGTGCTAAATCTTTAAAAATGCATATCTCCGGTTCCCTACATTGGGTGTTTTTCGTTTTGGTGTCATTTTTAAGATAAAAATATTTCCTATTTTTTATAAATTAGTGTTAGATTTTTATTGTGTGTTGTGTCTTAATTATTTACTGAATTGTTGTTTTTAAATGCTTTACATACCTGTCTCTGAAGTTAAACCTGCCTGCTTGCAGCCAAGCTACCAAGGGTTGAGCTTCGGAATAAGTTTCTGAGACCCATTCTGAGCCCTAGACTGTGTTAGTGGCCTTATTGCCAGTGGTAGATATATATATTTACCACTACTAATAATCCACTTTCCAGCAGTCACAATATAACACTGCACTGAAAAGTACTTAATAAAAGTTTAAAGGTTTAAGCATGAGCTTAGAGTTATTCCTGCCCTTGTCCTCATACTGGTGACAGTGCCATCAGTGAACCAACCAGGACAGTTGTCACTTGGACCCTGTCTGTGGCCCAGATTATTATGGAACAACATTAGTCCATTCAATTAAACACAATAGGTTTTTGTACAGTTGGTTTTATGATTCATGTACTTGATGAAGCTTTCACGTGCAAATATGATGAAAAATGGGTTTTGTCGAAATAAAATATTTGCCCCAGCTCACACAATTTTAGTGGAGAAGATGCAATTTATCCAGGTTTTATATTTTCACTTTGTACAAATCAGCCACTAAATAGCTATCTATTTGTCTCTTCGTTTTTGTTTATGCTTTGTTTTTACCTCTTTGTGCAGTTTTCTTCAGTTTTTATATAGTGCAAACTCGACCTGGAGGTATTGAAGAACTTCCGATGGACACCAGTAACATGACACAAGGTCACATTAATTTCTTTTAGGCACTGTAGTTTTGCCCAGAATCACAGGACCATGAGCCAATGCCGAGACTCAAACCTAGCTTGTTCAGTTCCAAATTTGTAAGCTCTCGCCTGGGTAAATTAAGTATGGCAGGCAGAAGGTACATGAAAGCTCAGTGTATTATGGGCTCAAAATTCCAACACGACCTCAAGCTAAGCCATAGCCAGGCTTCAGGCTCAAGCCCGGAGAACGCTTCAGTGGGTCCCCCATCTCTTGTTGGGAGAGTTGGGACAGAGGTTTGCCTGCCAATAATGCATCAGGTACAGTGACATCACCTCCTGTACCTCAATTCTTGTCTGTGTGGGGGTTCTGAGAGTGTTTCAGCTTGTGTAAGATGCACGCAGTAATATACTGTAGGATGGGCCATGGATTATACCATTCAAATAGTAGCAGTGCATGCCTCATTGGATGAACAGCTACCAGGGTGAGGAAATCATAAATATCCCACAAGAATTCATGTGGATTGCAATGCCTAATAGAGTAAGGGCCTGATTCACAAAAGTAAACTTGCACTTTTGTGTAAGTTTACTATTTTTTTTTGTATTCAAGAACTCCTAGTTTATTTTTATTAACAGTTATTTTACAACTCCGGAGATGTCGCAGTCGGGGTGGAGAGCTCCGCACATAAAAAGATAAGACAGGCCTATTTTATGTGCAGAGTCTCTGCCACAAGTGCAGAGTATCCACAGTTGTAAGATTACTATTCGTAAAATTAAACTTGTCATTTGTGAATACCAAACAAATGGTAAACCTACACAAAAGTGTACGTTGACCTTTTGAATCAGGCACTAAGCATGTCTGTCTGTTTTGTGTCAGATGATGAGGTGAAGTAAATAACCGTGTTATCTCAAGCAAGATATTGTGCTGGGCTGAATCAGTTCTCACTAGTATGGCAGAGTTACAAATGTGAGCATTTCATGTTCTAATATCTTGTTACAGTACATTGCATAGTCAGCATCACTTGCATTATGCAATTTTGAGGCTGTGGTGTTTCAGAAAAATAATTAAGGGTGGGCGGAGTTAGCGTAGTAGTACTCCGCAGAATTTCACAGAGTTCCTAGAAAACTCGGTGAAATTCTGCGGAGTTCCGTGGCTGGCAGAGTCACTCATTGCCTCCCCCTGTACTGCCCCGCACCCTCCTCTGCTAAACCTTCAACCCCCCTCCTGCTAAACCCCGCCCCTCCCACTGCCCCTTCCGCTAAACCCCCCAACCCCCTCCCTCGTAGTAAGGCCTGCTGGCCAGGAGACTTACCTTCTTCCTCCCAAATCGGTGTCCTGCCGGCTCCTGCTGCTGTGGCGCCATTCGCCTTCCGCTGTGCTGCTCCGGATCAACTAAAATTAACAGGAAGAACTGCAGTGCGCATGGCGTACTGCGTGAAGGCATGCCTGACCCTATCATGGGATTTGATAGGGTCAGGCATGCCTTCATGCAGTACGTCATGCGCACTGCAGTTCTTCCTGTTAATTAATTGAACAGGATCAGCGCAGCGTAATGCGAGTTGAGCCACAGGCAGCAGCAGGAGCAGGCAGTACACCGATTTGGCTGGAGGAAGGTAAGCCTTACTCCGCTCCGCTGTGATTGGGGAGTTTTGGAAAACTTCGCACTCCAAACGGAGTGCAGATTTTTAAAGCTCCGCAAACTGCACTGGCGGAGCAGAGTTATCTGCCCAGACTTAAAAATAATGGATTTGCCACTTTTGCACATAATCTATTATCTGCTGCATAATCTGTAGATTAAAAAAAATATTTCTAGCTCAAATGGATCAAAAGTTACTAAAAATGCTACAATACATTTTGCAGCACAGTTGAAGATGCTTTGCAAAGCTTGACTCTTCACCTTTCGGTTGTATATTACTATACTTGTGTGTTAAAATTGTATTGATAAGGTGCAATCTAGGCCCACACAGTGTTAACAAGTGTAAAAAAATATCAAAATAATGAAGTAATACTATTGGAAAATGTTGCCGCCTTACACCACATAATTTGCCTTTTCTTGCTGCATAATGTAGTCAACTCTGTTGCATAATTTGCTCCTCCCCTACCGCATAAATTCAGTGGCCCTGGTGATACTCTTTGTCTAACCAAATCTACTCACAATGGGACTGATCATAATTCATTTCAATAAAGGGCTACCAAAGGTTATGCAATGTGGGATGATATACAAACGTGGCATTATTGCTACTGGTGCAGAGCAATTTTAGCTCCACTCTTACACGTCACATCAGAGCAATATATACAAATGCACTAAGCACCATATACGCTGTGTGCCTAACTTTATTAATGAGAAGTGAAGTATTCAAATGTATTACTGAAATAATTTCACTGAAGAACACTATAGATTCATAAACAGGTGTACATTAATGTTAAGCTTAACCATGAAGAAATGTAGTTCTCAGACGTATATACATTTATGTCTCAAGGTATGTTACATTTATTTGACAGTGCATTACATATGTAACCATGACTCATTTACCTATGTTGCATTTATATTGTTGCATTTATTTTGAAGTTATACGTGCACATATAATCATGTAGTCAAAGTGCACATTGTAGTGTTTTGCAAAGCTAATGCAACTAGGCCTGTATTTCAAAATGTATTTTTTTGTTTGCCTTGCATGTTCTCTCCTCTGCTGATGCAGTTTCAAGGCTACATGAGCTAGAAAAAGAAGTATTATGCATTAGTGATAGCAAGGCTTGGGAGAGAAAGGTTTGGCAGAGATGTGCAGCCTATTTATCATGTATCAGGAACTGTATGATACTCAAAGTCATTGTGAGTGTCCAGGTTTCGTGGAATGAGAAAATCTGGAGATGTTCCCATCACAGTGTGAAGCTCACCACCATTGGTTCCTGGAGGGGTGGTGAGAGGTCCGGGTGATGAGGATGTATCTGTATGTTTTAAATAATGTATGTATTGTCAGAGTTTAAAGCAGATCCCTTTGGACTTTGAGAGTTATAGACATCCCTGCTTGCCCCATTCTTGCAAGTGTAAAGCTGTATGCTAAACACTTGTTCACTTTAGAGGATTCCTACTGAAGTCCTCAGTATGCTGATACCTTCCAGCACTTCTAAATTTCCAGCTGACCATTCTTGATGACCCTGTCATAGATGGATTTAAGATTAGGTTTAACTATTTAGAACTATTCATCAGAACTACATAACCCAAGCCAAGAACCTTGAGATCATCCTCAACTGCAAACTAAACATCACAGCTCAAGTCAACACCTTCAGTGCCTTATGCTTACACATACCGAAGATGCTGAGGAAGAGTTTCAAACGGCTCCCAGTCAACACGCAGAAAATCATCACCGACACTCTTGCCACCAGCAACCTAGACTACAAGAACACCCTCTATACCGGGATCAACAAGCATCTCATCAGTAGGCTGCAGAACATCCAGATGTTGGTGTCCAGAATCACTCCTAAACTCCCAAGACACTCACGCATCTCAGCTAACCTCAAGGAGCTACACTGGCTACCCAAACCCAAGTGAGCACATTTCAAACGCCTAACCCAAAAGTTCAAGGGCACTCTGTCCCAGCATATCTCAACAATGCTATCTGCTTTCACAAACCTTCCAGATACCTCAGCTCAGCAAGACTCCTATTTGCGCACATCCCACGCATATGGAAAACCAGATCTGGCAGTTGAGCCTTCTCCTGCATTACTCCAAAAGCGCGAAATGACGTGCCATTACACATCGAGCCGCCTCCTAATTTCTTGAATTCCAGAAGAAGCTGAAGACCTGGCTTTTAAAGTAACCTCATTAGGACCTAAGATTGGCTAATCTCTCACATGCTTAGCACCAAGACACCCTCCTGGGTGAGAGTGCACTTAACAAACCAACATAGCATGACCAGAGAGTAACAAATGCACTTTATGGAACATCCAGTTCAGACAAGTACAAAACCCAACCATACTGGAGTATTCTGTTGGTCTGAATGATTGCTTTTGTTTCCCATGTTGTGTGTCTTTTTGCCTCTGTACACACATTCATAATATGGACAGTATAAGAGGCAAAATGATTCCTTCATTCATGTGGGGTCAGGCCCCATGCAAATGAGGGAATATCCACTGGCTCTACATGGATGCCAACACTATCAGTATTACAGAAGAGGCTGCATAAGCATCTGCAGCCGCTTCTGTAACCGGGGCACTCTGTGTAATAAGGACCCAGAAGATCACCTATTTGACTGCAATTACTGGTTTTACACTTGTCAGGCATGACAACTGCTCTAAATTTTGAAGGAATTATTTTATGTCCCTGAGACTTCAGAACAAGAGGCAAGTCAGCAAGCCCTTGGAGTCACTTAAGTTCTTTGAGGATGTAGAGTTGCAGGTCCAGTTCTTCTCACTCCAAGGCAAGAGGCAGCAGGCCAACACAGCAAAGCAGTTCAGCAGAGTGGCAGGCCCTCCTGGCAGCACAGCATTCCTTCTTCCTGGCAGAATGTCCTCAGGGTCAGAAGTGTACTGAAGTCATGGTTTCAGAGGTCAAGTACCTATAACAATTTGAACCTTTGAAATGGGGAGACTCCAAAGAGAGGCCTTTGAAGTGTACAAAGTTGCTATCTTCCTTGCCCTGACTCCAAACTAACTACAGGGGGGTATGCAGCTCTTTGTGTGGGAACAGGGACAGCCCTATTCAGGTGCAAGTAATATGCAACTTCATAAGCAGAGCATCACAGCGGTGCAAGTTATAACAGCTACACTGTACAAAAATATATGGATTGAAAACCTTTTCGTTGAAAGGGGATAAACCTGCAGCAATTTTTTTATGTGCATTTGGACTTGTGTTAGTTGTTTTTGGCAACCATGTTCCAGTCAGAGAGCTGCAAATCCAGTTTTCGGTGACCTGACAGCTTTTTATTTTCTTTAATCGTAAACATGAATCTTTCAATTATTTAACAACAGTCATTTTAATCCAAATGTAAACAATATAAATGAGCAATCCTTTCCAAAATGTTTTAAAAACACAAAATGAAATAGAAAGTTTTTAAATATTACACTAACATTTAAGTTAAAATTAAACGTTACTTACCAAATACCCATGGGATGCGTGTCCTCCTCAGTGTTCTTTTGCAGTCTGTGGCTCCAAGTACGATCGAAGAGCTAACTCCCCTAACCAATCCAGATGCTGCTCTCATGCTAATACCCAGCATGAGAGAAGCTCAAGGATTGGATGGAGCGGGCTGGCTGGACGTTCCTTCAAGCCCTGGAGGCCTGTGATTGCTCTCCATCCAGCTGTCTAACACAGCGTGGGTTGGAGAGCTTTAAAGTGTGCATGTCAGGCTGGCCGTCTCAAGACAGCTGACCAAACTGACATGCGCACTTTGGAGTGTCTGCCCACTACTCCTCCATGCTGCCAATTAGCAGCAGAGGACACATCCCGCATCACACTTGGCTCTGGCAGGCTGCACATCTGTAAAAAATACAATGGCAGTAAAATCATTTCATTGCCATTTTTCATTTTTCACATTTGCTATGCACAGCGGATAGGGGGGGGGGGGCGCTCCTCTGCCGTAATGAACAAACCACCACTGTCTACATCATAATGGCCAACAAAGAAATCGAGTATGTGAAAATAGCTGCCCAGAATGGCATCAAGTTATTGTTTCTTACAGGGCAGTCTGCCAAGAACCCTCTTCTTCCAATTTTTTTGTTTGCCTGCTGATCAATTTGGTTGAACCGTGGGACGATTTTGTGAACTGTGCACTTTCAAATGCTCCTAAATTAATCCATCAAACAACCTAGGATCACGTTTTGGAGAGGCCACAACTGAAAAGTGTGCCCATTAATGTCACAAGTCCACTAAAATGCTAATTGTATGCAAAGAGATTGAGTGTTCCAGTATCAATGGTAGTCCAATCAATCGCAGCTATGTCCTTAAAGGAGGAAGACATAATTGGTATAAGTACCTCCAGAGAAAGCCTTATACTCGCTCAGGGCACAACACTCAGAAAACCCGAAGGATAGATTCCTTCCCAAAGGAAATTAATATCATCCGCAACAATGCATGAAGATCCCCAGTGAAGGGTTCATGTCAATGGATTGACAGGCAGAAGGAAAAAGGCTATTTGCCATCCTGAAAAATACTGCGGAGGTGTTGCTGATCTGCTGAGCAAGGAAATTACATGTGATATTTTCACCATAAAGACATTCCTACCGGTCTATTTTACTCCAGGCGTCTTGCCTAGCTATGATTGGGTTTTGGAGTGCAGGAGCAAACATTGCTACACACATGCTGTTTCAGAAATCGATATTTTGTTTCAAACCCAAAGGAATGTAAAAGTATCAGAGTAGAGGCTTGAGAGGTGGGGACCCACTTCCTCAGTGGTAATGTGGGGAACTGACATGTCGCAATACATTAAGGTCTGGGAATTCAGAAGAATTTCCACACCCTGAGAGGGTGAGCAAGGATGGAGGGATACGTCTTTCATATGTGACTACTAAAGAACTGGAAAGTATCCCCTCTGAACGTGGAATGAGCCTGTGTCAAACGTACACTCCACTCAGAAGGAGTGGGAAAAGGAAAAAAATCCTTTTCTTTATATAACCCTCTCCCACTCTAGTACTGGTATGCTTTATCACCCTAGCTATTAGTATAGGGCAGAAACATGTTGGTGTATTAGGGTCACAAGACCATAAAAGCCTTAACACCCCTAATATAGTATTTTAACCATACCTATCCACCCTGCTAATAAAGGGTCACCTGGGAGTGGGTGAGGAATTTTAAAAATTTCACCCCTCCTTTTTTAACAAATCTACCTAAGAGCCCCTTGGAATAAGGTCGAGCCCACCCTGGCCTTTAGAAGCCATGGTTAATCCGATGATGAAGGATGCCACTACTAAAGTGGGTGAGGGTTATATAAATAAAAATGATTTTTTGTGTGGGAACAGGGACAGCCCTATTCAGGTGCAAGTAATATGCAACTTCATAAGCAGAGCATCACAGCGGTGCAAGTTATAACAGCTACACTGTGCAAAAATATATGGATTGAAAACCTTTTCGTTGAAAGGGGATAAACCTGCAGCAATTTTTTATGTGCATTTGGACTTGTGTTAGTTGTTTTTGGCAACCATGTTCCAGTCAGAGAGCTGCAAATCCAGTTTTCGGTGACCTGACAGCTTTTTATTTTCTTTAATCGTAAACATGAATCTTTCAATTATTTAACAACAGTCATTTTAATCCAAATGTAAACAATATAAATGAGCAATCCTTTCCAAAATGTTTTAAAAACACAAAATGAAATAGAAAGTTTTTTAAATATTACACTAACATTTAAGTTAAAATTAAACGTTACTTACCAAATACCCATGGGATGCGTGTCCTCCTCAGTGTTCTTTTGCAGTCTGTGGCTCCAAGTACGATCGAAGAGCTAACTCCCCTAACCAATCCAGATGCTGCTCTCATGCTAATACCCAGCATGAGAGAAGCTCAAGGATTGGATGGAGCGGGCTGGCTGGACGTTCCTTCAAGCCCTGGAGGCCTGTGATTGCTCTCCATCCAGCTGTCTAACACAACGTGGGTTGGAGAGCTTTAAAGTGTGCATGTCAGGCTGGCCGTCTCAAGACAGCTGACCAAACTGACATGCGCACTTTGGAGTGTCTGCCCACTACTCCGCCATGCTGCCAATTAGCAGCAGAGGACACACCCCGCATCACACTTGGCTCTGGCAGGCTGCACATCTGTAAAAAATACAATGGCAGGAAAATCATTTCATTGCCATTTTTCATTTTTCACATTTGCTATGCACAGTGGATGGGGGGGGGGGCGCTCCTCTGCCGTAAAAAGAACAAACCACCACTGTCTACATCATAATGGCCAACAAAGAAATCGAGTATGTGAAAATAGCTGCCCAGAATGGCATCAAGTTATTGTTTCTTACAGGGCAGTCTGCCAAGAACCCTCTTCTTTTAATTTTTTTGTTTGCCTGCTGATCAATTTGGTTGAACCGTGGGACGATTTTGTGAACTGTGCACTTTCAAATGCTCCTAAATTAATCCATCAAACAACCTAGGATCACGTTTTGGAGAGGCCACAACTGAAAAGTGTGCCCATTAATGTCACAAGTCCACTAAAATGCTAATTGTATGCAAAGAGATTGAGTGTTCCAGTATCAATGGTAGTCCAATCAATCGCAGCTATGTCCTTAAAGGAGGAAGACATAATTGGTATAAGTACCTCCAGAGAAAGCCTTATACTCGCTCAGGGCACAACACTCAGAAAACCCGAAGGATAGATTCCTTCCCAAAGGAAATTAATATCATCCGCAACAATGCATGAAGATCCCCAGTGAAGGGTTCATGTCAATGGATTGACAGGCAGAAGGAAAAAGGCTATTTGCCATCCTGAAAAATACTGCGGAGATGTTGCTGATCTGCTGAGCAAGGAAATTACATGTGATATTTTCACCATAAAGACATTCCTACCGGTCTATTTTACTCCAGGTGACTTGCCTAGCTATGATTGGGTTTTGGAGTGCAGGAGCAAACATTGCTACACACATGCTGTTTCAGAAATCGATATTTTGTTTCAAACCCAAAGGAATGCAAAAGTATCAGAGTAGAGGCTTGAGAGGTGGGGACCCACTTCCTCAGTGGTAATGTGGGGAACTGACATGTCGCAATACATTAAGGTCTGGGAATTCAGAAGAATTTCCACACCCTGAGAGGGTGAGCAAGGATGGAGGGATACGTCTTCCATATGTGACTACTAAAGAACTGGAAAGTATCCCCTCTGAACGTGGAATGAGCCTGTGTCAAACGTACACTCCACTCAGAAGGAGTGGGAAAAGGAAAAAATCCTTTTCTTTATATAACCCTCTCCCACTCTAGTACTGGTATGCTTTATCACCCTAGCTATTAGTATAGGGCAGAAACATGTTGGTGTATTAGGGTCACAAGACCATAAAAGCCTTAACACCCCTAATATAGTATTTTAACCATACCTGTCCACCCTGCTAATAAAGGGTCACCTGGGAGTGGGTGAGGAATTTTAAAAATTTCACCCCCTCCTTTTTTAACAAATCTACCTAAGAGCCCCTTGGAATAAGGTCGAGCCCACCCTGGCCTTTAGAAGCCATGGTTAATCCGATGATGAAGGATGCCACTACTAAAGTGGGTGAGGGTTATATAAATAAAAATGATTTTTTCCTTTTGCCACTCCTTCTGAGTGGAGCATAGGTTTGACACAGGCTCATTATACATACTAAAACAATTCAGAATGGGATACTTTTCAGGTCATTAGAACTGATATGTCTGTCAGAAACAAAGTTAATTATACAAGCTGCAAACAATAAGAGCAGCAGACAGCTTTGTACTGTTTCCATGGACGATTTTTAGATTGAACCTACCAAACATCACAAGCTGTCTGGTTGCAAAAACGTACTACCAAGAACATACAGGAGCTCGGTGCCCACCTGTTGCTTACCATTGGTTGGCTTCCCTATTACTCGCATTTAGTTGCTTCTTGCTTGGTGGCTTTTCTAGTCAATCTTGTGTTTGTCCCTCCCATGGAGCATAGCCTCTTTACTGATCCTTTGGATTAGTTGGCTTCGGTGCTTCCTCTGCTCACTTTTAGGGAACTACATTTTTTGTTTAAGCACTCCATTAGAATGAGTGTGTTTTCCAGTTGTCTCCCTTGGGGGCTTTTCTCCCTCCCCGCTGTCTCTGCCCATGTGCTTCTCTCCCCCCACCCGCACTTGTGTTGCTCTCTCTCTCTCATATGCTTTTGTCCCTCCCACTCTCCACATAGCACTCTTTCACTCATATTCTCTCCACGTTGCTGCTTCTCCCCTGCTCGCCAAGTTGTCTCCCCACACTGCTTTTTCTCATTCATTAGTTTATTTTTATAAAACACTTATGTGCTATGTTTTGTAAACAGCACTTTCATGCTACTTTGTCTTTGATGTGTTGTTGCTTCTTTTTACTTTATTTTTGTTTTCTGCTTAGCCATGATGCACAGCAGTCGTGATGATGCACAGAATAGTTTAAAAAACTTTAGGAAAGCCAATAGATCTTTTAGACCACACCTATTGGTGTTGCCAGTGCTTGTTATACTCATAGTTGGCCTATTCACAAAGGTATTTTGGAGTATTCAAAGTATTACTCCTGTAGTAGTCCTTTACGTAATGTTACATTCCTTTGTGAATTGGCCCCAAAACATCTAAAATAGCAATATTAAAGGAATATGCATATGCAACCAATACAGGTAGAAACGACTGTCACCGCTATGCAGTTTTACTAACAGCGAGTTGGCAGTTTCTGGGCCGATTCACAAAGGCGTACAAGAGTACGCAGAAGAGTACTACTGTTGTCCTACTCAGGTACGCAACGCCCATAGGGCTCAAAGGGCTTCATTCTCCCCCGTCGTGTGTGTCAGCCCGGGCTGAGACAGGTTCCCGGGCACACACAGACAGTTTTTGAGCTGCTGTAGGCTGGCTGGTCTGGCGTCCGTCTTCTCACAGCCGCACCCGAGTACTTCACAGGTCTTTAAAAGACCATTTACTTGTTAACGAGGCTTTGTTGTTTTTTCACCCCTTCTTAGAGCCCCTGCATCTCCACTCTGCCTATTGCTGGAAGAATTAGTCCCCCCTACCCCCACAAAATCTTTATTAGCCCCCCCGAAATTTGGCTCTAGTTGCGCCTCTGGTCCTACTCCTCATACTTATAAATGCTTTTGTGAGTCAGCCCCTTAACCTCCTTCATGGCCTGCGCAAGGAGTTTAGCTTCCTTATGCAAAATGACATTTTGACATCCCTCAACTGGTAACACTCTCACATTTGCCCCTAGTGGCGGCAATGTGGTGCTGCCATTTTCAGATCGTTCAACTGGCAATGTTGAGTATGGTGCCTTTGATTCTGGGTGAATCTAGTTTTGCCTTTTCCTAAAACTCTCTTTTTAGGAAAGGTTTCTGTGAAACTAAAATGGAGTGAGAGAGGAGTCCTACAGCCCCATATCAAGTGTTTACCATGGTGATGCCCAGGTCTAGCTTCCGGGAGGTCTCTCAGAGAGCCAATGGCTTCCATTCTCCTGTGTCCATCTTATTTCTGTGGCCAGGCAGGTATAATGTATGACATGCACTCGTGATAAAATATATCCAGTGTTTAAGCGAATTCTCGCAACACAAGTGGTAAAACGTCAGTTACTGTCTGGCAGACATCATATCAGCACTGTACACAGTCGTACCGTCACCAGTGGTAACACGTACGATACTGGCACATTCTGCGCCCGCTGCTTGGGTACCAAATCGTGAACTAGTGTCTGTTAAATGTCCCAAATCGTGGGAATGGAGAAGTAAAACCTGGAGAGCTCGAAGTTAAAAACCGACGACGGACGATAAGATGTGAAATAAAGAGATGCGGAGACGTGGGAGGCCCTCAGGAGTCAGTTAATGGAGCTTGTATATGCTTTATAGGAGAATTCAAAATCGTTTCTTAAAAATAAAAAAACATAACTCTGTCACGTTATCACGTTTACTGATAGGGGTGTGTGTCTTCGGTGCGTGCTTGCATACAGCGGAACACAACGCCTCAATTCCCACGACACACCTTCTGTTGTATCCACACCCAGCGTTTAATAATGAATTCTCATTAAGGCAAGGGCACCACGACGATGATAAGCACTAATGAGTTCAATTTAGAGTTGCTGACAACATCTTACTAATAGCCCTGTGAGGAGAAACAAACCATGGTCTCCAATTAAAGCTTGTCAACCTCTATGAAGAATTAATTTCCTGATGAGTCATTCTTCACGAAAGTGGTTGCCTGTTCCATTTGGAAACGTCTTAATCTTTGCTTTTGATTTATGTGACTATTTAAATCCAGGCGGAGAGTCAAGAAAGGCCGCTAAGCACAATGCCTTAAGATTCTGCACAAGCCCGTGGCTTCAGGGTCTCTGTCGTTGGCGCAATCTAACCTTTTCTGCAGTTTGCCAATTTCAGATCGACCTATAACTGAGGAGGGTTTTTGAAACCTTCACCACAAGGAAGCGGCTGACGCAGCATGTCTGGTAAACTTTGTGAGAGTGCACAATGACCTTAGATTGAAGATCAGCAAGACCAGGTAGGGTTGGCAGAAGTGTGGCATCCTCCAAAGAGTGGCAGATGTCAGATCTGGCAAACCCCTTGTTCGCCACCTCATTTAGCTATAGAAAACAATTGTGTTGTTCTCCGACGGCACGATCTCAGGCTCACTCCATCATCGCCAACCTTTAGCCAGCAGCCCTTTTGTCACACAGCAATGGAAAGCAATGAATAACTACCTTTATTAAGGAGGGTCTTCTGATGTTTCTCATCTTTGCATCTGCATTGTAGCCCTCAGCAAGTACCGCCGCCCACGCTTTGTCATCTTTAGGACATATCTAATGGCTGCTGTTTTTTGGTGCCTTCCACTCATGTTGGACAAATTATGTTTGGCCAATGCCAGGTTGCCTAAAGATACCTACCAACCAGCTAAAGTCCACATGTTCCCAACTCTCTAGTGCTCCCAGTCCACCAAATAAATTCATTAAAGAGACATTACATTAAAGATTATATTATATTGGCTCTCTATTGCTTCTAATTTGCTTCTATTGTGTTATATTTTCTATTATTGGCTTTATATATTAAATTACTAATAAATGAATATCCTCTTTCTTTGGTAATGTCTGATAGCTTCACTACCTTAATACAACGGGAAAGGTTTGCAGGGTGAAGATAACATTTGTTAAATGTATATGGGTGAAATTTCGGGTGCAATGGCTTAGTTTTTGCACATGTCTCCTTTCTTTTGAACAATGCATCTGACTGCTTCCAAGCAGAAGTATGTGCTGTTGTTTTCTATACTCTTCAAGTGTTGATTTGTGAATTGCCAAAAAATCACATCAGCAAGTGAATGTTACAATATTTAGCCTGATTCTTATTGTAAGGCTGCTTTGCAATTCTTAGTTAGGGTCTGTGGTCAGGTCATAGGGTAGGTTTGTTCCCCTATACCACTTTGCACCTTTGCCACAGTGTTAGATTACTGTCAAGTGAACAGTGGTATTTATCCTAATTGTGCACATTTTATTTGTTTCAGAAAACTCTTGGATGTGATTTTGTTGCACTTTTGTGAAAGTCAAGATTTAAATGTGTTTCATGTTTAAGAAATAGCCAGGGTATGTAGCAGAGAGAAAAAGTGTGAACTGTTCCTTTTTAGGTCGAACCTACTAGAAAGCGCTTGTGCTGTCTGTTGTGAGACAAATTATGGCTTACCAAGAACATAGAGGGGCTTGGAGCCTGCCCATGCTTCTCATGGACTGGCGTCTCTGTCACTCTTATTTGCCTGCTTCTTTTTCGTGTCTCAGGTTGTCAATCTTGTGTTCGTCCCTCCAATGGAGCATTGATTCTTTACTATCTCTTGATTGGCAGGCATCTCTGCTTCAACTGCTTCCTTTTTAAGCACTATTTATTTTCTTTTGTGGTAAGCACTCCATGAGAGTACATGTGTTTTTCAGCGGCTTCTCTCACGTACTTCTCTACCCTTGCACTCTGTGATGCTATTACCTGTGTGCTTTTCTACGCCCCCTCCAAGTTGCACTCACCTATGTGCTTCTCTCCATTGCTTCCCCCCAACAGTGCCCTACTTCTCTCTCCCTATTTTGCTTCTCCACCACTGGCGCCCTCCATGTTACCCTTCCCAACCCCCATGTTGCCTTCATGTTCCACATCCCGCTCTATCCCATGTTGCTACTGCATTCTGCCCTTCCACCCTCACCCAGGTCGCTTTTGCATGTCCCCATCATCCCTTGTGTTGCTTCGGCATCGCCACCGTCCATCATGTTGCTTCCATACCCTTCTTGCTTCTGCTGCCCCTTTCAATTTTAAACAATTAAAAATGCTTTTGGGTGTGCATTTTCTTTTTAATTAATAATGTAATCAGATTGGTAACTAAAAAGAAAAATAAGAGGGTGCTTCATTTGCTTCATGGTGTGCGCATCTCCAAAATGACATGGGCAACCGTGTAAAAGGTTATTAATTGCTTTAAAACTTTAGTTAGGCTGACCAGCATGTAGGATGTAGTACAGCATGGCTAAAAACTATTGGCAAAGCCAATAGCTCTCAAAAGTGAGTTCTATTGACAAAGCTTGGTCTATTTAGCTATATTCAGTCAGTCTGAAGCGATTTTATCAACTTTATGAAATATAGTGTTTTCTTCTGACAATACCACAAAAGAACATGCACATACAGTTTTAGGGCACGAAAGTTCCTCTTTTATCTCTCAATCCGACTACCTCACCCATCTTTGGTTCCTTTTAGGGGCATAATGGTGCCATCCTACTCTTGTTGTCTGAGACATAACTCATTTGATCACTTGAAGGTTAAACTTCTCATTAGGATTATGACGTTAAGTTAACTAATATAGTATTAGAGCCGGATGTAGCGGGCTCTACCGGCCATTAAAGGCCGGCTTCAGCATTAACTAGGAAGCAGGCATTTAATGGCCAGTAGAGCCCGCTACGGAGGGTTCTGAGGGTATTAGAACATTCCGCCCCTAGAGGGCAGACTGTTCCAATTTGTAAAAACAAAGGCCTCTCAGAGCCCGAGGGGGTTTAAATCCCCTCGGGCTCCGAGAGGCCTTTGTTCACAGCAACAGCTGTGAAATGAAAAAAAAACATTGGAATGCTGCTCTCCGGGCTTCTACCAGCCATTCGAAGTTCAGACCACTCCACTGTCTTTAATGGAGTGCTCAACATTCAATGTTCTAATAGATAACCCAGACTCAGGTCATTGACGGAGGCCTAGAATAATACCCTTTTTTTCTATGCCCGGTAATCACATTTGCTCAGGGTCTCAGTAATCTCTGGAGGGAGGACATAACTGGGATAACGTGTTTTTATGGACTAATGTGGTAGTTGGTTGGGGGATAATGTCCTGACATAGTCATATTTGACCAGAGACAATTATGCGAAGTGATGATGACTGGAAATTCGTTAACTTTCATTCGCACAAGCTGTTTCTACAGAATCCTTGGGGTTGTCGTTGTTCTTCTTAGCTAATTGTTTTTTTGCTGTTGAATTACAGCACAGAAATGTCTGCAAAATATGAAGACTTCTGTAATTCTAAAATGTGAAATCTGTTCAAGGATTGAAAAGATACCACATAAAAATTCTCAATTCCTGGAAAGCCAGTTTGAATGTAGTGAGGTTATTGTAGCCAGGCTATTTCATGTTATTGTGCACAGTGAATCAGTAGCAATTTGCTAATTAGGAAGTGTATTAAACGTTATTGCTCTCAGCAGAGGTCGTTACAAGCTGGTAATGCCCTTTCCTGAGGGTGTTAACCGTTGTTGATTTATCACCCTGCAATTAGTCTCACGCAGTTACCGGTTTGGATAAATGATGGAGGGAAGGGAATGAAAAGCTGCTAGTGGTCAAAAAAGCACTGATCACCAGTTGTCATAATCTCACCCCATCAGAGCAGACAAACCAGACAACCCTCGCCTTTGACTTCATATCCCTGCTCAGGCTTTCACTGAACGTAGAATGCAGAAAAGCATCAGTGGTTAATGCCAGCATTCTTTGCACTTCTCCACTTAACATAAAGATGATAATAACTGTTGTGGATTTGTTACATTAAAAAAAATCCGACAGCTATAAGGAGAAGTTGCCTGAAACTGTGAGATGAACGCATAATTCAGGCAATGTGGCATTACTTTAGAGTCTGGCACGTAGAGTCACCCGCTCCGCCTTGCCACTGTCAGGAAGCCACCTAAGTTAGAGATTTAAGTCAGGGTGGCAGAGCTGTGTTAAATCTTCCGAGCATATATTCCTAAAATTGATAACAGTAGTGGAAACAATGGTCCCTGGCTGTGAAAGCCATGGCAAATGTTCAGCCAATTTTCAGAATTACCAGCGGAATATCCACCAGGACAGAAAAACTACCTCCAATGAGGAGGTACGTTGGCAGAGTCAATGCACTTAATTCCTCAAAAATAATGGGTGGTTTTCCAGCATATTTGGGGCGCCAAAGTACCTTTTTATATTGTTTCGATCAGCTTTTCTTGGCAGACGTTTTTCATTGGAGAAGCTGGTGAAATGTGGATGGACCATCTTCTCACGAGAATCTGTTCCATGTCACAAACAAGGGAGGAGGCGGAGTTTCCTCAACAGGGTTTTCACTGGTAAACCTGTCTCTAAATCAGCAAAAATCCTGCTTAAAGTGGCAGTGATGATTTGGGACATTTTCTACCATCACCCACCTTTAAATCAGGCCCTGATTCTTAAAAATGTCTATTACTACTGAAAATATTAGCTGAATGTCATTTAAAGTACACACCTCTTTCTAAAGGACAGGGACTTCCTGTTTTCAGAATTTAGAAAAGAAGTGGTGCACTGAAAGTTTGGTAGTCCTTACATAGAGAAAAGAGTATGCACATTTCTTTCTTTTTTATAACCCATTGGCAGTTTCTCTTTACCTAACCTGAATTTCCTGAGGTTCCTTCTTTCAAATGATCGATTGATAATTTAATTAAAACCCAGCTGTTATCCTTCAGTTGTGACAAACGTCTCAGTGACTAGCACGCCGTGATCTCTGCTAAGACTATCATTACAATGCCATCAAGTTCTATATCATCTTTCAGAATAATCGCACTTCACTCAGTGTGCACCTGGCAGAGCTAATTACTCTAATTGATCCCCCAGAAGACATTTGTTCTTGATAGGTCTGTCTCCTCTTGGTATTTAAGTAATACAATAAATTGGACAGATTCAAATCCAAAACAAGAGCAATACTGCGCAAACAAATCATACTCTGGCGGAATGTTACTTATTTTTAAATCATTAACTTCACTTTCGCTTTTACATTTTCTTAAATTTGTCATTTATTTAGGATTGTATTTATAAAACTGGGAAATTTGAAACATCGTTTCAAATTTACAATGTAATGAGACTTTGTAAATTCATGTAATCTTTAATGTAATCTATTGTGGTCGATTATTGAAATATCAACTCAGTGAAGGAGTTTGCTAAGCTTCTAAACTTTGTTAATGTAAAGAGTTCAGTGCAACAATATTTTTAGAATCACTAAAATGTGAAAAGCACTTAAGACATTTTGGAAATGACCATCTATTGTTTGGTAGTCGACCCAGATTTGTGCCTTCTTTTGCTGAAACTGTTTCAGTTGGCCTGAAGACACTGCACACTTTAGTCCTGCTAGCCAGTGATAAAGTGCTTGTGCTCTCCCTTTCAAGCATGTTAAAATTGATATACACTTGATTGGTACATTTAATGTACTAGAAAGTCCCTAGTATATGGTACTACATGTACCGAGTCATCCCTAAAGTAGGCCTGAAAGGCCCATAGAGCAGGAAGCATGATGTTTAAAAGTAGGACATGTATATTTGATGATTTATATGTCCTGGCAGTGAAAAAAACACCCCAAATTGTTTTTTCACTGTGGCAAGGCTGGCTATTTCATAGGAAAACACTGGGTTACATTATAACAGCTTATAATACTTAATTTCAGTTTGGAAGCAGCTAGAAAAATGATTCAATGCCTCATTTTAAAGGTAATTTTAAATTCAACTTAATGGTAAAGTCAGATTTTACTTTACTATTAAGGAAAATACATGTTTAGAAATTTGTCTCTTTTCTGCATAAGACCAGAAGGCATGACTCCCCTGTGGTGAGATGTGTATTGCTCCCAGACAGTGGGCATAGTCCCTGGGTGTGGGAAGGGAGTTTCCCTCCTCGACAGGATGGCCTGTAGGGCTGCACCCAGCCCCTTACTGAGCTTCAAAGGATGCCTGTCCTGTCACTGGCAGATGATGCTCACACCCAGAACTGCCTCCTTTTTGTCTTTTTAGTCAGGCAGGCTCCAAACCCAGTGGGAGCAGGGTAGCTGCACAGAACTGAATTAGAGGGTGGACAAAGGATTTTCCCGCCCAACACACAGGCTGACATTTGGCTTAAAAGTCGCGTCCTCAGAACTCTCCTCTGAAAACTCCTGGACCTGTGAAAAATCAGAAGGTCTGCCTTTCTGTCTCAATTCTGAAGGAAGGCTGGACCTGCTTGACTTGAGCCCAGGACCCCAGAAGTGACTCCAAGGGTTAGTTGGCTGACCTCCTGTTTGAAATACAGGGACAAAGCAAGCTTCCAGAAGCCTTTTCCTGCTTTCTAGCTGACCAGTCACAACTGGGCCTGGCCTGTTCTCCTTGGTTGGCTTCTATGAGAGTGAGTTATGACCCCCAAGTACTGTCCGGAGTCACTAGACCATTGGTTGTGGTCAGAGTGTTCTCCTCCCTGCCTAACTGCAGGCTTCACCAGAATTAACGCCGAACACCGAAAAACGTAATCGACAGCTTCACCAGATTTGACATCGAGCAGCACCTGATCGACGGCTTGAGAAGACACAACGCCAATCTTTGCCAACAACCTCTGCCAACGGCGTCACTGGGACCAACGCTGAGCAGTCACTGATAGACTCTGAGACCTCTCATAATGGCTTTCCCATTGAGGTTCAGCCATTCCTCCTATCCACCTTGCAGCCTGCCCCGTCGGCCACTTGTTAACGACCTCTTTTTCACAAGAAAAGTTTCTAAGTCAGAAGATAAACTTTTTACGGGGACGAATCTGGTTCCTGCACCCGACGGTGATCCGTCGTGGTCGGCCTTAACTTTTAACTGCGACTCAGTCTAGGCAACGAGATACATCATCAATACACTTTCCCGTATTGCTGCTTTGGTCAAGTGCATTTGGCTCTTTGGGCTTTTGGTGCTATTTTTAACTGAAATGTAATACATTTGTATTTTTGGTTCTCGTTTTTGAATTTTTGTTGTTTGGGTGCAATTTTATTTATTAAAATATTCTCTAATTTTCTAAATCGGTTTTAGATTTTTCTTGTGTTGTGTTTTCTTTTTATTACTGCGTGAGTACTGCTTAAACACTTTCCACAGTGCTGCTGCTCTGTGCAGCCAGGGGGATGAGCACAGATTTATTTAGTGACTTTTTGAATTGTGATTATTTTTGAGGTGGGTCTTAACCTCATCAACTAATACTTCAATTCCTTACTGGACCAAGATGATTTTTACAACCACTCTTCCACAAAACAGAGCTGCCAGAAATCAGTGAGAAATATATGGGTAAGGAGAAGCTGAGAAGTATCAAATAGAAAATTGAAGCATTAAATAGAAAAGGAAACCCAAAGTTCAAGCAAAGAGTAAATGGTGATCAAGTAACATACAAAAAGACATATTAAAAGAGGATTGAGTAAGCTATGCTCTGTCATTAATGCTAGTTTTTCTCTGTTGTTTAATGTTCATGTCGGAGACCTTTTTTTATAGATGTCAGTATGCAGATAGCATGCTATTTTTTCTCCTACATTTCAAAGGAGGTATTATATTACTGCCCTGAGACTGGCCAGTGCCACAACATGAAAAGATTACTTTTGCCTTCACTACTCTTATTTTTGCTGAATTCATTTTTGTTCGGCTTAGGACTTCGCACACTTTAGCCCTGCTAGCTAGTGCTAAAGTGCTTGTGCTCTTCCCTTAAAACGTGTTAGATTGGCCTATACCCAATTGGCATATTTAATTTACTTATAAGACCCCAGTAAAGTGGTAGTATATGTACCCAGGGTCTGTAAATTAAATGCTACTAGTTGGTCTGCAGCACTGATTGTGCCACCCACTTAAGTAGCCCTCTAAACATGTTCCAGGCCTGCCATTGCAGCCTGTGTGTGCAGTTTTTAAACTGCCATATTGACTTGGCAAAATAAACCTTTTGCCAGGCCCAAATCTTCCTTCTTAATACATATAAGTCACCCCTAGGGTAGGCCCTGGACAGCCCAGAGGGCAGGGTGCAATATATATAAAAAGTAGGACATGTACAATTAAGTTTTACATGTCCTGGTAGTGAAAACCTCCTTAATTCGTTTTTCAGTACTGCAAGCCTACCTCACCTTTAGCATAACATAGGAATTACCTTATTACATTTTATAAGTGTAATGTCCAAATGGGAACAGGTAACCCTTCATGTTTGGTGTCTCTGCTATTGGAATTTAAAATCCTAACTTATGGTAAAATTGGATTCTAAGTTACAATTTTGAAAATGCACTTTTACAAAGTTGGCATTCTCTTGCCTTAGCCATTTGGTGACTGCAGCCTGTCGCTGGGTCACATAACAGGGTGTAGTTGACAGTTGGGCTTGGTGTATTCCTCCTAGACAGCCACACACAATACGAAGCTTAGGTGTGACTGGATGGGCCATCACTGGCACAATGGGAGGGAAGAGCTGGGTTCAACCCCACTTACACTTGAATATGCTGTGTCCTGTCTCCATACAACCAGCGGTATACCCCCTGTAGTTAGTCTGGAGCCAGGTGGGCAGGGCATGTGTGCACTTCAAAGTCCTGCCTCTAGAAGCTTCTCCCCATTTCAAAGGCACAACTGTGTATAAATATTGACCCCAGACACAACCGCTTCAGTACACTTCTGGACCTGTGGATACTCTGCCAGGAAGAAGGACTGCTGTGCTGCTGGAAGGACTGCCACTCTGTTGGACTGCTGTTCTAAAGGTACTGCCACCCTGCTGTGCTGACCTGCTACCCTCTTAACTAGGTAAACAGAGACCTGGACTTGCAACTTCATCCTTGAACCTAGGACACCAGAGTGAGTCCAAGGGCCATTCTGCTGGTCTCCTGATATGAGCCTGAGGGACATAAAAGGCTCCCCAACATACTTTTTCAGCGCCTGGAACCAGATGCAGTGAGTTCCTCACCCCAAAATTGTGCCCCTCAGGTCTTGGACCCTTGGTGTGGCTCAGTGAGCTGAAATCAAGCTTTTGGGCTCTTTGTGACCACAAACGGGTCCGTTCGCACTGAGATTTTGCCACTTGCACTGCAATTCTACACAAAGCACTGCCAATTCAACTCTTCGCACTCCAGCATCGACTGCTTGAGGAGGACCACCAATGCGAAGCTCCAGCCCACCCATCTGAGACACCCGGCCTGCTCTTCGCACGATGGTGACAGCATCCCGCGGTGTTCTCTTGCTCCTCACGGCCCTCTCCAATGTGAACAGGACTCTTGACGCTATCTTGATAAGGTAAAACTTCAGTGGGACTAAGCTAGGGACTGTATACAACCCGCGCTCCAACGCGGTCGGCCTGAAAGTGTGACTTTAACACAGTCCACCCCGACCAGCTATCCCAAGTTGGCGCTTTTTGGTGCTATTTCACTAAACTCTTTAAAAATTCATATCTCCGGTTCTACTGATTTGATTTGTGTCATTTTGTTCTTGTTTTATGTACTAAATCCAGCTCTATTTTCCAGCCTGGTGTGGGATCCTTTTTCCATGGTGTTTTCACTTTATTACTGTTTGAATTGTTGCACAAATAGTTTATACATTGTCTCTAAGTTAAGCCTAACTGCTCTGTGCCAAGCTACCATGGGGTTGAGCACAGGCTAATTTGAGTTTTGCTTGTGCCTTACACTGACAAGGATAGTGTTTGCTGCTTGATCAGGGATCATGCCCCAGTCAATTAGCAACCCAATTTCTCACAATTACTTTATGTTGATCTTGTAAAACATAACCAATTTCATAGACCTGGCTCTTATACTTTCAGAGAATCTCACAGCATGACATGGAAGGCTGCATCGACCTCCGATTTGAAAATGCGGCTACATGACCTAGACAGATGGAATAATGCTAAAATAGATACTCTCACTAACCTCTAGAGATAAGGGGACCAGGGAGTTACAAACAGTGCCTGGGACACAATACTTATAGCATCAGAAGTTAAAACAGATGAACAACCACTGTGAATGGGTGGCATAATCAAAAAAAAGTATTACCCGCCATAACTATGCTCCTGGTATGCCAGTGAACATAAACTGGGCCCAATCAATGTTTTGGGAGTTGCATACTAAAACGCAAAGGAATGGAATGGCCCTAAGTACTTAGACAGAGTGGCGAGCTCTTCGTAACAGTAATGCACACCCATTTCATGATAGTAAAGTCGCACTGAAAATACATAAATAGAAAGGACATATTCACACATGCTCATGGTTGAAATAGTTGCAGTCCATCCATATTTGTTTGTGATATTGTTGTGTATCATAATAATTGTACTGGCTCTTGGTTGGTAAACCACAGATGATTTACAATGTTGTGTCGTCTAAAACATAGTGTAAATGTACAATTATGAAATAACTAATAAAAGTTACTGGAAAAATATATTGATCTTAAAATAGCTCCTTAAAGGGAATGGTAGCAGGTACCAGGGTTATATGGAGTAAGTATCGATCAGAGTAGTTCACCGAGACCACTTTTATGGTGTTCAAGCACTCCATGTCTTTGCTATTCACAGCAGTGCTGCTAAAATAGATAGGAACTGGAAAATGCAAGAGCAGGTTTCTACTACAGGTCAGAAACGCATCTACTGGAAGATAGTGAACTCTCACAACCTACTCTTAAAATTCCCCAGTACCTTTATGTGAATACATTGAGAATATAGATAAGCTATTTTAAAAAACTGTGTTCTGGTTTAGATTTAGATCACTGCTCTTGGAGACCAAGACCTGCAGACATGCTCAGCACATTTGCAAATGCAAATACAACACTTTTATACTTTGCAGTCAGCATTGGTGGCCAGTGAGTGTCTTATGCGACGGAAAGTAGTCACTAAGTTCTACTAGGCACTCATGAATCAATGCCTTGGATATTTGTTGAATAACTATGACCAGTGCTTCTAAGGATACAGCCCAAGGAGAAGGCTTGTAAGGAGTAGATGTGGACTAATGTTGAAGCTGCTGGTTTTGGAAGCAGGAGCTCTTATTACTAATCACAGCATCCCCAACTGACCACAAGATATTTAATTCCAGGGAACGGGATGGCCACAGCATAAGACACTTTCATTATTACATGGACAGATCTGTGCAGCCCATTAGCAGCAAGCGATGATTCAGTATGCAGCACTGACTTGTGCAGCCATCTCCCTCCTTCGCCAGAAATGTGTGGTCCATACAGTCTAGATTGTTTCCACATTCCTTGGAGTGCTTTGGACCAAATATCCCGCCGGCTCTGTGAGTGGAGATTCAGATGCTACACCTCTGACAGGCTTTGACCTTTCGCGTTGGATTTATCATTTTGGTTTTGTTTTACCTTGAACATTTTCTTCCTTCCATTTGACATAATACGCACCAGAGTATGGCGAGCAGTCCCTAAGCGTGCTCATTGCAGATTTCTGACTGTATTATTTCCAGCATATTCATTTGAATAGCGTTTTACAGGTGGAGATAGCTTGTTGAGGCATGACAACATAAAATTACAGCATGTCTTTTAAAAACGTTCTAAAAAAAGTCTGACTGTAATTTAGGGTTAAATTTGAAAAGCAATCAGACACTGGCCACAAGAGACGAAAAACGAATGAGCAGAAAATAATTCTTAATTATCAATGTGTAAAGTCCACAATAATAGTCACAGATAAATATATAATAAATCGTTAGGCTATGGTTCAAACTTTGATGCAATCATCTTTAGTAAAAACGTTTATAAATTTAGGTTGTCAAATGGAAAAAATACCCAGAAAACAAACTATCTGTTTCTCGACCTTATCCAGTGAAGAAATACATTTTATGAAATATATCACTTTAAAAACAGTGGAAAGTGAAGGTGTCGTCTATCAATGAAGACTAGGTCCAAGGAAGGCGAGAACAGATCACACTTTCACACTAACCCTGCAAATTGCTGCCACACAGACCAGGAATATCTGACCGAATCACATACATCGCCTCTCCCCAGAATCTACCCAGGTAATCTGCTGTTGAAGGATTTCATGACAACTGGTCAGCAGGCCAGATATACTTAGAACTGTCTGAAAAAATACAATTGTGGCTAGTATTTTTGCGACCAGTTTTATATACTGCCAAACGACCTACGTATTAATAAGTCAATTTGCAAAATACTGAATCATAGTGTCACGTTTGGGCGTAGGTTAGGTTGAGTGGGAAACCACAGTAGTATGCACCGTGTGTGAGAGAAGGGAAAAGAAGTGTGCATGTACGAAACTACAACTCCCATACTGCTTAAGGGCACTGTTTAGTCCTACCTCTTTCCTGTTATTTAATCCCCACCCACACACAACCTGGTGCTTGTCACCTGATTTACATTGACAGCCCTAGGAGGTTGTTTTGCTTCCTACTCCGCTTTTGTTAAAGACTATCAGACCCCGCGTCTCCTCTCCGCCGAAGCCGCTGTTCCCTGGAGGAAGGAGGGAGAGAGAGGCGGCCGCAAGCTGAATCCGTTTCGGCTGTGCTGGAGCGCGGTTGCGAGCCGCGTTCGGATCCGTGCATTTCCTTGGGAGCAGAGTTGGGTTTGCCGCGCTGGAGCGCGCACTGGCCTGACTTCGTCCTGATGTACCTTGTGTGAGCCGGCTGGAACCCAACGCGCAGGAGCGCTTCACAGTTGGGCTCTGTATATCCCTCTAAGACTTTTTTTTCATCTGTGCGTAGCGCATAACTACGCGTTCCTTGGGCCAGGTCACGTTGTTGTTCTCACCGCGCAGGAGCGCGGGTACGAGCCGAGGTAGGCTCCGACTATCCTGCTAAGAGCCATTACGTGGCTTGGATTATTTTCTCCCCAGTGCCTTTCCTTGGGTGTTGGCGGTTGCACACGCGCTACACCGCGTGCCGTTACCAGGAGCCTTCTTGTTGGACCTGGGGCCACCACTCACCGATGCCAAAGGACTACCTTCTCTAAGCTAAGTACTCTACAGTTTCTCCTTGCATAGGAATAAGCAGGGTTCGATACTACGTTTAGAGCGTCAAGCTTGGATACTTGTAGAAGCTCTGTTTGATTTCCTTTCCTTTATTTTTTGCATTTTGTGCCTTTTTTATAAGGATACGTGCAGCGCATTATTCGTAAGTACATACACATACTGTATATATGTATACATATAGTGTAGGTGCTTAGGAGGGTGACTTTATGCGTGTTGTGTTTTGTCTCACTTACAGGGAACACGGGGCTATCATAGGAGTGAGGTCTTCAACTCCAGAACAGCACCCCATTGAGTGTTTTCGCAGCTGCACCTTTATTGTTTCGTTTATCCCTTTTTTCCCTTTCCCCTATTGTGGAGTTACCTCTGGAGTGGTTCTGTCATAGGCCCAGGTGAATCCATACAAGAGGAAAAGGTTATCAAGCATCATCCATCGCTCCCGCTGTATCCGGCTTCCAAGGTTAGTGGTTACCTAGCCTGTGCATGACAGAGTGACAAGCCCACGGTTACTTACAGCCTGAGCGATGGACACCAACACTGTTCTTACTACAGTGTTGGAGACATTGACCGCATTACGAATGGGAGTGGATGCGTTCCGAGTAGAAAACTTAGAACTGAAAAACGAAATGGGCACCATGAGGCGGGAAGTAGCAGATCTGTCCCGCACCACCACCACCATGGGCACGAGAGGGGCCTCTTACATCAGGGACTGGACATTACCCCGGCCACTGGCATTGCTTAGTACGGACGCGGGGCATACGGCTCATTCCCAGGGAGGGGGAACAGGGCCATTTACGAACCCTTATGCAACGCCTCCTCAGACAGGACCCTCCTCCATTCAGGTACTACAGCCCGTACAGTTGCCCCTGGCCCCTCCCGAGAGGTTCTTTGGAGACCCAAAAAAGTTTGGTATTTTCTTGGGTCAGTGTAAGCTGCACTTTATGTGCAAACCTGCGGTATTTCCTAACGACCAAGCAAAGACGGCCTTTGTCATGTCCTACCTGGGAGGAAACGCAGCCAGTTGGTCTTTACCCCTTATAGAGAGAGACGACCCCGTTTTGCACAACTTTTCTACCTTTTGCGAAGAGATGCGCAAATTGTTCGATAGAAAAGCCCACCAGCTCTCATTAGATAGAGAACTCATTACGCTGAAGCAGGGCACACAAGACCTGCTTACGTACATAACCGCCTTCAACAGGCTCATCGTAGAAACCGATTGGCCCATGGAGAAAAGGACTTTCTTGTATTATCAGGGGCTGAGATGTGAACTGAAGGATGTATTGGCCCAAGTCGTACACATGCCTGCTACCTGTGATGAACTCATCGACCTCACTGTGCAACTAGATCATCGGCTCCAGGAAAGAAAAGGAGATAAACAGCGAACCGACACGAGGTTCCTGCCTTCTCGGCCCAGGCCCTTGATGGAAGAGCACCCGCAAGCCACCGACGGAACAGAACCGATGCAAATAAGTGGCATACGAGGGCCTATAAGTCCAGACGAGAGAGAAAGAAGAAGGAAGCAAAGACTATGTATGTATTGTGGAAAGCCCGGACACTACATCAAAGACTGCAAGACAAAAAACAGAGCAACGTACAAAGACAGCAAGAGTACCAGAAACGTGCCTGTGGTAGAGAGTCCGGGAAACTAATACGCTCAAACAAGCCAGAGACCCCTTGTTTGAGGCCAGAGGACGAAGAGGTCTTCCCAGCTGTGGCCAACACCGTTCAGACATCAGTGGCCCATATGAACGTGTGTGTTACGTTGGAAATACCTGGGATGGAGCCCGTGGGAGTACATGCACTTCTAGACTCTGGGGCCACAGGTAATTTTATCGACCAGCACTATGCACACGAACTCGGAGCTCCGTGCATAAAGAAGGAAGTACCGGAACCAGTGAAGCCGTGGACGGAACGGCATTGACATCTGGCCCTGTGCGATTGCACACCCAGAGAATCCTGATGCAAGTTGGCATGAATCATTTCGAGTACATTCAATTCGATCTGATAGACGCCCCCCACTTCAAGCTCATATTGGGGATGCCTTGGCTCACACAACACGATCCTTTGGTTCAATGGGCAGCGCGCTCAGTAACCATGAACTCGTCGTACTGTGTGGAGAATTGCACGAGGGAGAGGGTACGATCGCCTCACCAGGAGGAGAACCCAGAGGTACTACTGGCTAGTGGTTGTAGCACACGGAGTGTGTGCTGTATCTCCGCACTACCGGAGGAGTACAAGCGGTTCCATGCCGTTTTCAACGAACAAGAAGCAAGCAGGTTGCCCCCACACAGGGAGTATGATTGCGTGATTGACCTAGAGCCCGGTGCCAGCATACCGTGCAGTCGTATATATGCCCTGACCGAGGCTGAAACCACCTACTTACAGCAATACTTGGATAAGTTATTGTCCTCCGGTTTTATCCGTCCCTCGTCCTCCCCGGCGTCCTCGCCTTTATTCTTCATTCCGAAGCGTGAAGGGGGTTTACGGGCTTGCATCGATTACAGGGCAATCAACAGAGTGACCAAAAAGAATAGGTATCCTCTGCCCCTAATACCCGTTCTGCTGGACCAGCTGAAAGGAGCCAAAGTATTTACCAAACTGGATCTCCGGGGAGCCTACCATCTGGTACGGATGCGGAGCGGGGACGAATGGAAAACGGCCTTTCGTATGAAGTTCGGGCTATACGAATATAGGGTTATGCCTTTCGGCCTTTGCAATGCTCCCGCCGCCTTCCAGTTCTTTATGGACGAAGTGCTAAGAGGCCTGTTGGATGTATCATGTATAGTATATATTGATGATATCCTGATATACTCGGCATCAATGCAAGAACATATCCCTCATGTATCTGCAGTACTGGAACGATTACAGCGGTACACTCTATACGCAAAGTTGGAGAAATGCCTTTTTCACACCACCGAAGTCAAGTTCTTGGGGTATGTCATAGGACCCAACGGCCTTTGTATGGATACAAAGAAAATACAAGCTATTATCCAATGGGAGTCACCCTCCAGTGTGAAGGCCTTGCAGAGTATCCTAGGTTTCGCGAATTTCTATAGGAGATTCATCAAGGACTTCTCCAGAGTCATTCAACCACTGACGCACCTCCTACAAAAGGGTACCACTTTTCTCTGGACTGAGGCTGCGGAAAAGGCTTTCCAAACGTTAAAAAACTGCTTTACCAGCGCTCCAGTGTTGAGACATCCTGATGGCAATCAGCCATTCATAGTGGAATCAGACGCGTCCTATTACGCTATCGGTGGAATTTTGTCCCAACGTCACCCTGACACAGGCCAGCTCCATCCAGTTGCCTTTTTTTCCAAGAAACTGTCTACATGTGAGGTGAATTACAGCATCACCGATAAGGAGTTGTTGGCGATCAAAAGAGCATGCGAAGAATGGAGACACCACCTACTGGGGGCCAAACATACGGTGGAGATATACACCGACCATCGGAATCTGCTCTTTTTGAAGAGTGCGAGAGCCTTAACCCCCCGGCAGCTCCGATGGTCCCTGTTTTTAGCCGACTTCGACTTTTTGATCAGATATCGACCAGGACCACAGAACGGTAAGGCCGATGCGCTGTCGAGACCTGTGCTTGCTCCTGAACTAAGCCTAGCCCCGGCAGAAGAACCCCCTATCATATTACAGAAGGCTTCCTTCCCAACGGACATACAGGCTCTGACCACAACCCCCCGTTTCCTAAAAGACTTGAGGGTACAAACCAAGGCTATAGATGTAAACGCATGGGTTACTGAGGAACCCCAGTACCATTCCACCATGAATAAATTACTGTACCACGACAGCAGACTATACATACCTGCAGGACCATTACAACAGCAAGCCTTGCAGTGGGTTCACGACTCCATGCTGGGCGGACACTTGGGAACACAGAAAACCCTACAGACGATGTCTAGATACTTTTTTTTTTTTAAAGTTTTGAAAACCTTTATTGAAACAATAAGATGTCATCCACAGCAGAATGCCCACATCCCTGAAAGGGCCGGCACAGCAAGGCAATGTTCAAAGAGTTACTACAAGAGGAAGAGGGACAACACAGCATGCCGCCTACAACCACATCGGGCCGGCCGCGTCAGGTGACATAGGAGCATGGTAGGATCAGGGATTTCAGTGGAGGCACGTGGTGTAGAGTAACATCTTTCAAACTACAACTTTCCACTCTTGTGTCGTGTGCTCTATAGCTATAACTTGTGTGATATGGCGTAGTTCATGCCTGGAACTATGGAGTATTGTGTCCAGATAACCCCGAATACACTGTGCAGCGTGTGTGTCGCCTTGGGGGGGACCATTTCTCACCTGTGCGTCTCATGTCTGTGGGATAGTGAGGGGGGCCGGTGAAAGCGTGCCCTCAGCGCGTTCCAGTAAGTATGTCTGCAGAGGTGCCCAGATATCCCGGGGCCGGGAGGAGGGAGGCAGGAGTTCAGCGTATGTATGTAGTTGTTCTTGGCAATAAATGAGGTCTTGAAGCCAATCCTTAAATTTCGGTGCTCTCCCTCTGCCCCATCTGCAAGCGATCTTTCTCTTAGCAAGGAGGAGTGCGATGGATGTGTATTTTCGGATTTGGGTCGCTATAGGTGCAGTGTATCCCAGGAGTGCAGTCAGAGGGTCCACCGGGATGTGTGTGCCAGTCATTAGGTCTAATGCTGTCATTACCTCCTGATCAGAATCGACGGATTGGTGGGCAGTCCCAGGCTATGTGTTGGAAATCGGCTCCTTCACTGCCGCATCGGTCACATTTGTCATTGTCACGAAGTCGCAGGCGGTGTAAGCGCGCCGGTGTGTAGTAGAGATGATGGATGAATTTGTAATGGAGGAGGCGAAATTTGCTGCTAGCAGAGATTTCCCCTGTTTGCCTACAGCAGAAGGACCATTGATCATCAGTCAGGGGATGGCCCAGTTCTGTTTCCCATCTAGTCTTTGCTAACGGGGGGTCATATTCTCTATTGTCCTGGACTGTACGATACAATAGTGAGACAACATGGGAAGGGGTGATTTGTTGTAGGAGAGCGTGCAGGGGGACATGATAGGGGGTTCCTGAGGGAAACAAGGAGTAAGGGCTTTTACATCCTGTCGCAGTCTAATGTAGTAGAATCGTTCCAGGGGGAGGGGGTTGTAGGGCCAAAGAATTCGTCGCACGTGCGAAATTTACTCTTTGCGTACAGCTGTCCCCAGGTGTGGATTGACAGTTTGCGTAGCAATCTGCGGCATCCGCCCTCCTGTGTCACCTGGATATCTTGCCTACCGGCCAGGGGAAGGAGGGGGAATATAGTAAGGGGTGCGTGTGATATTCGCTAAATCTCGCCATGCGCTGGTGGTGCATTGGACGGTGGTGGAGGCGTGACTTCGCGTAACTGCAGGGGTGCTTAAGTACGCAGTGCTGGGAATAGGGTGCATATATCCGTCTTCAATGGCCAGGTGTGGCATATAGGGGGGTGTATCCAGTAGGAGGCGAAGTGGGCTTGAGCACAGATAAAGTACAGTTCCAGGTCTGGTATCTCCATTCCGCCCTCACTGAAGGGACGTGTAAGGATATCCCAGCGTAATCTAGCCTGTTTACCTCCCCATACAAGCCGAATGAGTTGGCTTTTGATGGTCGAAAAGAAGTGGCGGCTAGGGGCATAGGGAATATTTATAAATAAATATAATAGTTTGGGCAGTATGACCATTTTTATGAGGGCGGCTCTTCCTGCCATGGACAATGGCATTGCAATCCAGCGTGTGATTTTGTCCACCAAAGAGTTCAGTGCACTGCCGTAGTTAGCCTTCATTAATTCTTCGCGATTGCGGGATATGACTATCCCTAAATAGGTGAGTGTATCATCGCACCACGCTAGGGGGTAGTCCGGTACAAATCTGGGAGTGGAGTCAGTGAGGGGGTACATTTGGGATTTTCCCCAATTAATATTTACTCCGGAGAGATGCCCAAAGAGGAGGAACTGTCGGAGGATGGGATTCAGGCTCACCTCCGGGTGCTGCAGATAAAGGGTAAGGTCGTCTGCATATAATGAGATTAAAATTTGCCGTTCAGGGTAGATGAGGGCATGTGCGCGAAAGTGTTGGCGTATCTTGGCAGCCAAGGGCTCGATAGCCAGGGCGAATAACAGGGGGGACAAGGGGCATCCCTGTCTGGTTCCCCTGGCTATAGTAAAGGGAGCCGAGCGCTTTCCGTTGATCATTACCGTGGCCCGCAGGCCATTGTAAAGCAGGTTTATCCAGGCCAGGAACGGGAGGGGGAACCCCATGCATCGCAGAACGAAGGCTAAATAGTCCCATTCTAGGGAATCGAATGCCTTAGTGGCGTCTAAAAAGATGGCAGCGGCGTTGGTGTTGGGCTCTTATCGTGGAGAATTGCAAAGAGGGTACGCAGGTTGTGAGATGTGCTTCTAGTCGGCACGAAACCCGACTGATCGGGAAGGACCAGGACAGGCATGAGGGGGCTGATGCGATTGGCGATTAGCTTAGCTAGGATCTTGGCGTCCACGTTGATAAGGGACAAAGGCCTATATGAATCCACCAGCGTCGCTGATTTCCCCGGTTTGGGCAGGGAGATGATAAGCGCTTCACGCATCGATGGAGGTAAGATGCCTGTCTCTCGGGCTTCCTCGAGTACGTGACGTAGGGCAGGGATGAGAAGATGTCTGAATATTTTATAGAATTCGGCCGGAAGGCCATCGGGTCCTGGGGCTTTGCCCGACTGTAATTGCATAATTGCGGAGATTATTTCCTCATCTTCATGGTGGGCTAAGAGGGACTCTCTCTGGCCGTCCCCCAGCCATGCAATAGCTGTGTCCTCGAAAAATGAGGTGAAATCCTCAGGGTGCCTTCTATGTGTCGTATACAGTTTTTTGTAAAACCTCTGGAAGGGGTCTACTATGTCAGAAGTGCTCCTGTGGAGCTGACCCTCTTCATCCTCTAGCTCTAGGATCGTGTTGGCAAATTGGGGGGGGCGGGTCACTGAGGCTAGTGCTCTCCCTGGTCTTTCTCCCTCGCCATAGCGTCGGGCCCGGTGGTACTTCCCTCTAAATTTACACTCCCTTTCCGCCGGTTCTTGGTGTTCATTAAGGAGGTCATGTAGCTGAGCTTTCTGTTCCGGAGTGGGTGAGTTCCGGAGAGTCACTTCTGCCTGCTTAATTGTTCTCTCTAGTTTCTGTAGTGTATTTCGAATATCTTTTAAAACTCCGCCACTTTTAGCTATGCAGATACCTCGCATGGTGACCTTAAAGGCTTCCCATACGGTAGAATATTGCGAAACCGAATTATCGTTCCAGGGGAAAAATTGGGAGATTTCCTGCTCAAGCTCATCTTTAAATACCGGGTCTAATAATGATTGCGGATTGAGTCTCCAGGAAAAGTATGGTGGGTCTTCGTGAGGTGGCGTAAGAGAGAGAAGGACAGGTGAGTGATCCGAGTATGTGCGTGAGAGGTGAGATGCATGCGCCAACCAAGTTGTCAGCCCTTTATCTATAAGCCAGCCATCGATGCGGGACCAGGAGGAGTGAGCAGTGGAATAACAGGTCCCCTCTCGGGCTTGTGGATGTAGGGTCCTCCAAGCATCCGTGAGACTATGTTCCTCCATAATACCTTGGAGGGTCTCCTGCGCGTTGGAGTAGTGGCGAGGTTGTGGGTGTGATCTGTCTAAGACCGGGTTGATGGTCACATTGAAGTCCCCTCCCCATATGAGGTGTGTGGAGCCTATATCCATTATCTTGCCCCAGAGTATGCGGAAGAATTCCGGGTCATCAGTGTTGGGCCCATAGCAGGAGACTAGTGTGATAGATTGCGCGGCGAGTCTACCCCAGAGAATACTATAGCGGCCCTGTGGGTCCCCATATGAGCCAATGGGGGTGTAGGGGATCGAGCGTTTCACCAATATGAGGGTACCTCGGGCATAAGACAAATAGGACGAGAAACATTTGGTGGTGGCCCAGCGAGCTGCAAAGGTGGGGGGTGGGTTGGGGGCGAGGTGTGTTTCTTGAATCATGGCACAGTGGATGTTGTGACGCTCCAGATACGAGAGGATGTGACGGCGTTTGCGGGGATCCCCCAGCCCTCTGATATTCCAGGTTAAAAAGTTATATTGGGTGGGTTTAGGACGTGTCTCCATTTGTATCGTCTAATTCGGGTGCATGAAGTATGTCAAGGTTATATTCTGAATTTACTGCATGAACAGATTCTATTGAGGTGGAACAGTAACACTCTATATAAAACCGGTCCCCATGACCTCCCCCCTCCCACAACAGTGACCCAAACTCGCCTTGGCCTATCCCTCCCCCCTCCCAACAACAATTCGTAGCCTTCTCCCCAACAGGGGGCAGAGGGCTCAACAAATTACCCATGTATGATACGAAGTACGTAGGGTTCACCTGATGGGTGGATTCCAGAGGGCGGGCAAGTTCTCCTCGTCAGAACGAGGGTGCTCGGGCAGTTTTCTATAGTTTCATCTCGGCGTTAGTGGAAAGGTATTACTATGGTTACATGAATACAGCCCACAGGGCGCTGTGCTCCCAGTGCGGCTCATCATTCTCAGAGCCTAGCAGCAGGACACACTTGTGGAGGAAGGTCCTTATGAGCCAAGCACCAGCCACCCCCCGCCCGGTCGGCACACCCGGATGACATCGAGAGTGTCCTGTAGTCATCAGCTGCAGCAGCAGCGGCCAAGTCTCGCCGGTCTGTCCTCAATGCACATGGTCGGTGGTGTTTCCCCGGGTCTCTCCGTAAGGGGCAGGCATCGACAGCAGCATGTCTGTCATTCCGCAGGGCGTGACCGGAGTGCAGCGGGCCAAATCAGCGGATTCTTCACAGCCGGGGGGTGGGAGGGGGGAGGGGGGGAGGGGGGAGAGCGTCCGCATGCAGGTCCTGAATAGGTTACAGAAGAATGGGGGGATTATTTTACAGTTTTCTTATTCGACGTCCGATGTGTTCCCGCCATCCGCGGGGTGATGTGTTGGGGACCGCTGATCCGCAGGTATCTTGGGCAGAGTTTTGAGGAAGTCCTGGGCGTGCTGCGGGTTTGTAAAGAAATGCTGTTTTCCCTGATGCGTTACCTTGAGGCGAGCTGGGAATAACATGGCATAGGGCAGATTATGCTGTTGAAGTTTTTTCTTCACCTGCAGGAATTTGCGGCATTGGTCTTGGACGGCCATGGTGAAATCAGGGTAGATCGATATCGCCATCCCTTCATATGTTAGTTGTCCTTGTTCCCTGGAAAGGCGAAGGGCGGTGTCTCTGTCGCGGTAGTTAAGTAGTTTGGCGATGATGGGCCGGGGAGGAGCGCCAGGGGCCGGCCGATTTGCCAATGAGCGGTGCGCTCGTTCGACGATCAGGACCTGTGAAAATGGCTCCCTGCCAAATAGTGCGATGAGGAGTGTCTCAACATAGTCCTCCATCCTTCCGGTGGTTATTGATTCCGAAATTCCAAGGATTCTGAGGTTGTTTCTCCTCGAGCGGCTTTCTAAATCCTCATTTTTGGCTGCTATTACTTTCAGGAGTCGATCCATCTCCAGGGTGCGGCTTGTGGTGGCGGTGGTCGTGTCTTCTAGATCCGAAATCCGCCGTTCTGCCTCCACCGGGCGGTCATCGTGCTTCTCCACTTTGTGCGTGAGGCCTTCCAATCTGGTATTCATGGAGTCCATTTTGGATTCAATGGAGGTTAAGCTCGACTGCATCATCAATAGCAGCTCCTTGAGATCCGCGGTGGAAGGGGTCGACGCATCCTGCTGGTCTTCGTCAGGCGCCGACTGGGATCGAGACGATTTGCGGGTATCGAAATTTAGCTTTGGCTGCCTCCCGTCTGGCTTCCCCATGGTCTCAGAGGATGTGGCCAGGAAGAGTCGTAATCCAGAGGGTGGGAGTTGGGACGTACCTCTGGGGTCCCGCCCGTGGTCCGCAAGGTGAGATGCCGTCCAGACGCCCAAGGAGCCGGTGTCAACTGAGAGGTCGGCGGTGTTGGATATTGGAGCTTCTTGTGGTCATATGCGGTGCCCAGGAGTTTCAGTGGCTAGTTTCACGGACCGGTGTCCCTTCACGGAGGATGTCCCGACCCATCTGTTGTCTCTTCCACTGTACGACAGCGACAAGGGGCTGCACCCGCATAGGCAGGGCGGTGGCGTCCACTTCTTCCGCACGGCCCCCAGCTCTAGCAGCAGAAGCAGTCAGTGCTCCACTACGTCCTCATGCAGGCAGGTCCCAGCGCCTGTGGGTCTTTCAGCGCCCCGGGAACTAGGTGCCAATTCGTGAGGCCTGGCGCCGGCGGGAGGCGGTATAGTGAGTGTGGCAGTTCGAGTGGACTGTGGCCTTCAGGGCATGAATTGTATCGCCTACAGGTTCCAGGCTAGGTTGGCCAGGCTTCAATGCGGGGTCCCTCCGAGCCCGCCGCAAGGGTTATTGATCAGGGAGGCCCTAGCGTGGCGCTCTCCCCCGGTCCCACCAGTGCGGTCCCTCTATATCTGACAGTCAACGAGGGGAGGCCTCAGGGATCATCCGCCCCTCGACATCAGTGAGGGCAAGCAAGGGTTGAGCGCAGCCTCCTCCTACCTTCTCCGCAGCGCTTCTCACAGGTCCTCCGGCAGTGTTTCCGGACCGCGGAGGGCGGCTCCGGCAGTGGCAGCGACTCTCCACCCCCCACGGGGCCGGAGCAATCTTATCAGGCGGGTGTCCACACAGAGCTCCTAGTGGCTCCGCAGCAGCCGCCTGGGAACGGCAGTTGTCTCGCGGCTCTCCTTCAGTGGCCAGCCAGCGCAGTTGTCTCCCGCCGGCTCCGCGTCCTCCGCCACCTCAGTCCGGTCCGGCCGGTCGTCGATCCGCCCCGGAGGTCCCAGGCCTGGTATCCCTCCGCGATGGTTACAATCTCCGCCGCCGGAGGTGGGGCAGGGACAGTAGGGGCAGCGACGACAGTCAGCAGACACCGGGAAGTCAACGGGCCACGTCGTCCGGCAGCGGGGCTCAAGCAGCTCCCGTCCAATCTCAGAGTGGGTCAGGTCGCCATTTTGTCTTCCCTGCCGGACGGGATATCATGTACAGTTTTACCCTCTCCTGGGTCTGCAGCTGTGATTTCGGGCAGCGCGGCGGGTCACTTGTTATGTCGCCTTTCTAAATTCGCCAGTGGTTCGCAGATTCTTCCGGAGATGAACAGGATTTAATACGGATACCGGCCCGAGCTGCAAGAGCCTCACAGAGGTGCGGCCATCTTGCTTGGCGCCCTCTAGCGCCCCCCCGATGTCTAGATACTTTTGGTGGGAAACACTATGGAAGGACACTGCACAATATGTTTCGGAATGTTCCATCTGTGATCAGGCCAAGACACAGCACCAACGGCCTAGCGGATTACTCAGACCCATACCCATACCTCCAGCCCCTTGGCACACGGTGTCTATGGACTTTATCGTGGAGATGCCTCCTAGCTTAGGCCACAACACTATACTAGTAGTTGTTGATCACTTGACAAAGATGGGGCATTTCATCGCGTTGACCAAGCTACCTACATCGGGGGTATTGGCTACAGCATTCTTGCAACATGTTGTGCGTTTGCACGGCATTCCTTCAGTCATCATTACGGATAGAGGGACCCAATTCACGTCTCGGTTTTGGAAGGCGCTGTGTGTTGTCATGAAGATCGACGCCCGTCTGTCTACCAGTTACCATCCGCAGACAGACGGTAAAACCGAGAGACTAAACCAGACCCTAGAGCAGTACCTAAGATGCTTTACGCTACAACACGAGGAAGAATGGAGCACGCTTCTGTGGACGGCGGAGTTTGCATATAACAATGCGGACCACTCCTCTCTGGGATGTTCCCCCTTCTTTTGCCTCAATGGTTATCATCCTAACATGTTACCGTTCGAACAGCCCATAGCATCCAAACATCCCACAATACAAGAACACCATGCACACCTCAGATCAGTATTGCAGAATGCCAGAACATGTCTAGAAGCAGCAACCGCCCGTGATAAACATTACGCAGACGGGAAGAGAACACCTGAGCCCTCGTATAAAATAGGGGATATGGTATGGCTCAACACAAAACACCTGAAATTCAGAGGTAACACTCGGTTACAACCTAAATTTGTGGGACCCTATCCTATCGATAGCGTAGTCAACCCTGTCGCTATGAGATTACAACTCCCCTCGGCCTGGCACATCCATCCTGTGTTTCATGTTTCCCTTTTAAGGCCCTGTCTCCCTCATACTAGAGTACCCGAAAGACCACGACCATTGGAGATCGAGGGGGAGGAGGAGTATGAGGTGCAGAACATTCTTGATTCCAAACTCATTAGGGGGAGGGTACACTACCTCATTGAATGGAAGGGATATGGTCCGGAGGACCGTTCCTGGGAGCCGAGCACTCACCTTAGGTGCCCTGGGATTCTACGGCGTTTCCACTCCCGGTTTCCCACTAAAGCTGGTGGACCGCCGAGACGTTGGTCGTTGAGAGGGGGTTCTGTCACGTTTGGGCGTAGGTTAGGTTGAGTGGGAAACCACAGTAGTACGCACCGTGTGTGAGAGAAGGGAAAAGAAGTGTGCATGTACAAAACTACAACTCCCATACTGCTTAAGGGCACTGTTTAGTCCTACCTCTTTCCTGTTATTTAATCCCCACCCACACACAACCCGGTGCTTGTCACCTGATTTACATTGACAGCCCTAGGAGGTTGTTTTGCTTCCTACTCCGCTTTTGTTAAAGACTATCAGACCCCGCGAACTCCTCTCCGCCGAAAGCCGCTGTTCCCTGGAGGAAGGAGGGAGAGAGAGGCGGCCGCAAGCTGAATCCGCTTTCGGCTGCGCTGGAGCGCGGTTGCGAGCCGCGTTCGGATCCGTGCATTTCCTTGGGAGCAGAGTTGGGTTTGCCGCGCTGGGGCGCGCACTGGCCTGACTTCGTCCTGATGTCCCTTGTGTGAGCCGGCTGGAACCCAACGCGCAGGAGCGCTTCACAGTTGGGCTCTGTATATCCCTCTAAGACTTTTTTTTATCTGTGCGTAGCGCATAACTACGCGTTCCTTGGGCCAGGTCACGTTGTTGTTCTCACCGCGCAGGAGCGCGGGTACGAGCCGAGGTAGGCTCCGACTATCCTGCTAAGAGCCATTACGTGGCTTGGATTATTTTCTCCCCAGTGCCTTTCCTTGGGTGTTGGCTGTTGCACACGCGCTACACTGCATGCCGTTACCAGGAGCCTTCTTGTTGGACCTGGGGCCACCACTCACCGATGCCAAAGGACTACCTGCTCTAAGCTAAGTACTCTACAGTTTCTCCTTGCATAGGAATAAGCAGGGTTCGATACTACGTTTAGAGCGTCAAGCTTGGATACTTGTAGAAGCTCTGTTTGATTTCCTTTCCTTTATTTTTTGCATTTTGTGCCTTTTTTATAAGGATACGTGCAGCAGCATTATTCGTAAGTACATACACATACTGTATATATGTATACATATAGTGTAGGTACTTAGGAGGGTGACTTTATGCGTGTTGTGTTTTGTCTCACTTACAGGGAACACGGGGCTATCATAGGAGTGAGGTCTTCAACTCCAGAATAGCACCCCATTGAGTGTTTTCGCAGCTGCACCTTTATTGTTTCATTTATCCCTTTTTTCCCTTTCCCCTATTGTGGAGTTACCTCTGGAGTGGTTCTGTCATACGCACAGGTGAATCCATACAAGGGGAAAAGGTTATCAAGCATCATCCATCGCTCCCGCTGTATCCGGCTTCCAAGGTTAGTGGTTACCTAGCCTGTGCATGACACATTGTGGGTCACCATTCGGCCTACCTCATGAATAATAATGAGGTATAATTACAATTCATAGCCATCACAGGGATGGTGGCCTGCTGGGATCAGCAGACCACCGTATCTGTGACTTTTTTTGACTGAACTAAGGTATAAAGGAAAGTGATGGATGAAATGCTTGAATTAATGTCAGCCACTGGTAATTACTCGTGCCACATCCCAATCCATCGTTATTTTGCACACCATGCCACCTCTGTTTGGACCCAGGTATGTGCAAATCAGTCTTGACCCAGCTCCAGGCAGAATAGTCCAACCCAAAAAGTCAACCAGGTCCTCCCTGAACCAGAACACAAGTAACCCAGGAGTGGTTTCGCCCTATTTATGGGCACATCAGCAGGGTACAGCTTGATTCCAGTGACACAGTGTGCACGGGCCCATGTCTGGGCATACCAGTTCCATTTAGGACAACACACTAAAGTACATAAAAAAGAGTTGGATGGAATGCTTGAATAAATTTCAGCCACTAGTAATTACTCGGGCCGAATCCCAATCCATCATTATTTTGCACAACATGTCAGCTCAGTTTGGACCCAGCTATATGCAAATCAGTCTTGGCCTTGATCCATTCGGAACAGTCCAGCCCAAATTGCCAAGCCTGGTCCTCCTTGGAGCAGAACACAAGCAACCCAGGACCAGCAGCAGTTCAGGCTGGACTGTTCCGATTGGAGCAGGGTCAAGACTGATCTGCATTGAATTTTGATGTGCCAGATTAGGTGTTGAAAAGCCCTACTGCTGCGTTAATAGCAACAATGTTTTTCATTGTGTCGCATGAGAATGACAGTGTGTTATTACAAAGTTAAGTCGTCTCATTCCTCTTCTAATGCGTCACAGACAATGGAGATTTTACAGTGTAGCACTCACACTGTTATATGCTGTATTCCTAAGTTTCCTTTGTTGCTGCTCTCTCCTTTGATTAGAGAAATGTCATGCTTGGTGTGACACTGAAAGCAGAACTTTGTCTAGTAAATTGCTTTAACTTGCTAATGCCTGTAAACAGTCAAGTGTTCTCCATTTGTGATTGGCATAATTGTAATGGTTGACTGCTCAGACACTTCACCAAAGCAGCAATACGGGCCAAGTGCAACCTTCTTGATTGGCATAGCAGGCAGAGAGAAATTAACCGCTGTTTGGCTAAGAATACTTTAACGAGCTTCTGCTGTCAGTGCAGTAGATCATAGTTTGAAACTCCTAGAAGTGAAACAATTGTGAAATACCTTGAGACAAGTAGGTGCTTTAAATTAATGTAAGGAAAACAAACATAAACAAGCATTTGCAATGCAATAGGTCTTGCATTTACGAAACTCTCATAAATGCATTACCTATTGCATTGCAAATGCTTGTTTGTAAAAGCGCTCCATGCCTCGCTTTCACTTTAATGTCGGCTGCGCCCCTTTACATAGACGAGCCGTGTCTAAGGAAAGGGGTGCGGCTGCCATTAAAGTGAAATGGCAGCATGGGGCATTTAAAAAGACAAACAAACGAATAAATGGTAAAAAAATAAAAACCATGCAGCCGCGTTCAGTGCTGTAAATAAACCAAAGGCGTGGCTGCCACGTGCTATGGGGAAAAAAAAAAGCGTTGTGAGAGAGCGTGCCCTGCCATTTAACAAAATTGTGCTTGGAGGCTGTAATTAAAGCCTACCGAGTAACAACACATGTAACAGGGGTTTAAGCCATGGGAGGTTACAAAATGAGACAAGACGGTACTAAGGAGGGACTACTACGCCTATTGACAAATGAAAAGCCACAATTTCCAAAGGACAATGACACAAGCCAATGAAAAATATGGACGGAGAGTGGGCAAAGCTTCAAGTCAATACCTGAATACAGCATGCCTCGCAGAACAGCGCATGCGCTGCCCAGGCTCAACCTAAAAATGTACAAAACAATATTACTGTTACCGTCCTAGGGAGTACTTTTGAGGAATCTGTATGTTTGCCCTATTCAATATGGAATATGAACAATTATCTCATGAAAATTCACCTGTAAATGTTTACAGGCCTTCCCAGGACACTTGGGTGAACAGTGGCCGAAAGAGATCCTCGAGGTCATTTCACCACCTTCTTCACACCTTTGTCTTCCATAATATCTGTGAAGGTATTCAATAGGTTATGTTCTCACTGCAGGTTGTTTTTTTTATGATAGAGGCCCACAAGGAGCATCAGGGTTTAGTGCTTTCTGCGGCTCCTATGTTATTGGTTTGGTGGCTCTTAGGTTTTTGTTATCTTGTCATGTTGTACGTCTCTCTCTGTGCCAGCTAACTGAGATGCAGTCTGTGCCTGCCCCTTGTCAAAGCTCCCCTCTCTCAGTGTCATGAGCTCACCACCTCAAAGCCAATATCTCACTGTATCTGTTCGGGTTATGCATGTTCTTCTGACTTTCTCCAACAATGTGTATGTGTCCTCAGTGGTGGTGTGTCCAGCCATTGGCGAGTCCTCTATGGTAGATCACTGTAGTGAGTTAAACATTGCAACAATCCTCACATCCTGTGGGGTATGCTCAACTGACTGTGTGCTCAGTCGTTGTTATTGCTATAGCCAAATATTAGATTGCCAGTGGGTCAAGGATTCCCTGTGCCATTGCCAATGTGTTTCCAGCCTGGTGTCAATGTATCTCTGACCAGCATTTGTGTATCTTCCCATTAGAGTGTTTTTGACCCCGTATTAGTGTCTTCTTACTCCACAGTGAATATTTTTCCCACCCACGTTTGCATCTCCATATCAGTGTCTTAAAGTCTATATCTGAATGTCACTGCCTCAGTGCCAGTGTATCGTTGACTAGTAAACTTGTGTAGCTGCAACACTGTCTGTGCACACCTATCCACTATTAATTTTTCCATGTATCTCTCGTTCCATGCTCATGTGTGTGATGGTCCCTGTAATGGGGAGCATGTCTCCTGTTCCCAATGTCGGTGTGTCACTGTCCTTGTCATTGTCTTCCAATATGCGTGTTTGTATTTCCCTGCCCCCTTGTCAGAAGATTCTTCCTGAGTTAAGGTGTCTGTATGTCGGTGTCTGGCTTTAATCCAGTGCTCGTATATTACTGGCCACTGGGGTAGGAAGGTTGGCAATAGCCCTAAAGCAAGAATTGAAGATGGAGTCCACTTTCCCACCAGGTCTGTATTAAAAGCTAGGCTTAATTCTGGTGCAGTGTGCCTCTCACAATCCAAGGCACTAGTGCCACTAAATATATTTACACCTGTGCTTACGGGTCTCTGAGTTCTTCATTCCTTTTGTCTTTTGTCTCTCTTCCATATCTCTATCCATATCTCATCTCTTGCTTGCTCTGCTTCCACAAGATCTCTCTCTGCCCGCTCACTCTACCTTAGCTTTGCCCTCCTTTTTAAAAATGTTCCTTGCACCCTTTTACCATTGCCTATTTTTCTTTCCTCTCTCCCCAATACTACCTGACCCTATGTCTTCTATTTTTTACCCTTCTATCTAGCAACCTCCCTTTAAAACCTTTACTCTATGTCCTCTACACCCCACTCCACCCTTTTCCTTTCACATTTACAACTTGTGTTCACTTCTCTGCTTTATCTTCTTCCTTATATTTTCTCCATCTTTTCTATTTCAGCCCCTTTCCCTTTCTCCTACCTATCCCCTTTTGCTCTTTCTTAGCTCTGTTCTTTTGCTCATCCTTATCTTCATTCCCTTTTTATGTTTCGACTACACAGCGCTTGCACTGTGCTTGTGAAATCTATAGTAATAAATATATCTTAAAAAGGATTTATATCCTGCCTTCACTTCTTCTTCACTTTTTATTGGTCCTTGTGCTTGTCACTTTACTTTTCCTCATTTCTATTGGCTGTAGGCATTCTATTTCCTGCTCTTCCCTGTGTGTTTCTCTTATCAGTTACTCATCGGCACAGTACTGTGTTCATCCGCTTTGGTGAAACTTCTTTTAAACGTCTCAAGCAACGATCGGGAAAACAAAATAAAAACAACCCTTGCTTTAAAGTTACAGCGCTGCCCGAGTGCCATGGGCTCAGCGCGTTGTGCTGGTCTCAGTGGAAACCTCGTAAATCCAGTTCTGGCATGGCATTCACCAGTCCCCCTGGGACAACGCGTACTCACCAGTCCCCCTGGGTCTGAAGCAGGCCCTCGCTCTAGTGCTCCCTTTTGTTGCAGAGAACGGTGCCTTTTAGGTTCTGAATTGGGCTTAAATGCCCGGTTTCTCAGCGATTCACCTCGCATGGTCTCAGGTGCGATCTTGATCAAGTTTTACATTCTGTGATTGATGTTGCATGTCTTGACCTATTTTATTTAAACGGGGACCTTTGTCTTCACTAGAAGAATGTTGTATTGGAAAAATAAAAACACAATGCTTGAAACTTAGAGATGTAATGGTTCATGTGTCTTCGGGTACGAAGGTTCCATGCCACCAGGATGAGGCGTGGAGTTCTTGGGCTCAATATGGACCTGACTGGCCCGCGCTTATAGTGCCATTACCGGCAACTTCTCCCACCCCCAGTCTGAGCATGCAAGAATGAATAAATACACAAGACAACTTTGTAGTGGGAAAATATTGCTGCAGGTTTATTCCATACAGGAGTATGCAATATGTGGGTTATCTTACGGGCGATCCAAGGGCGGGCAGCTGTGCCAACCTATGCTGCCCCCGCCCGCCTGGTGAGCCAGCACTGTGGGACACCCAGTCAGTGCTACCTTTGATGATCCTCTTCCGGATCACGTGACACGTTGGTCTGTTCTACTCACGCCCTTTTCAGGGCGGAGCGTAGCAGGACAAACCCCCGGTTGGTCAGGCCCCCAACCGCCCGAAGGACTAACGGGGCGCCGTCGCGGTTTTCCAGGAACCTGCCCTGAGGCTCCTGGTCTTTGGCTCTGGCACCCCTACTGTGCCGCGCAGAGGTACCCTTACTGTACCGGTCTGCTGCAGAGGTACCCTTACTGTACCAGTCTGCTTCCAGATCGCCCTGTAACTCCGCCTGCAACACAAAAGGAAAACATTAAAACATTCAGAGTACCCTGTCCACCAGCCAGGACGCCGGGTAAGAGGTGGGGTGGGAGACGGTGTGGCTGGCGAACAGAGACCGCCAGGAGGGGCAGGGGAGGCATATATGCCCTCCCCCCCCCATCGCACCGGAAGGACGTCACAGAAGTGATCTAGCTGGAGGGCTCCACAGCCCCTCCAAAGACTAGAGCGGGTGGGCAGTGCCAAAATGGCACTAAAGGGCCGCCCTGCTGAGGTGGCCCCCTGCGGGGGCCACGGACAGCCGCTTAGTGCCATTACCGGCAACTTCTCCCACCCCCAGTCTGAGCATGCAAGAATGAATAAATACACAAGACAACTTTGTAGTGGGAAAATATTGCTGCAGGTTTATTCCATACAGGCGTATGCAATATGTGGGTTATCTTACGGGCGATCCAAGGGCGGGCAGCTGTGCCAACCTATGCTGCCCCCGCCCGCCTGGTGAGCCAGCACTGTGGGACACCCAGTCAGTGCTACCTTTGATGATCCTCTTCCGGATCACGTCTGTTCTACTCACGCCCTTTTCAGGGCGGAGCGTAGCAGGACAAACCCCCGGTTGGTCAGGCCCCCAACCGCCCGAAGGACTAACGGGGCGCCGTCGCGGTTTTCCAGGAACCTGCCCTGAGGCTCCTGGTCTTTGGCTCTGGCACCCCTACTGTGCCGCGCAGAGGTACCCTTACTGTACCGGTCTGCCGCAGAGGTACCCTTACTGTACCAGTCTGCTTCCAGATCGCCCTGTAACTCCGCCACAGCTCTGGAGGCGGCTCCCGTCGCCGCGAGAGCCCCCCACCAAAACAGCTCATTTCCGACCTGCAACCTGCTTTCTAGGGCCTCGTGCATGTCCAGTAGAAAGTGTCCATGCCCACCTGTGGCAATTGCACCCAAGTTTGTCAACCTAACCTAGGCGTACGCCTGGATGGCCATGGTGACAATGGACCCCATCTTTAGCAAAGTAGCCATTAACATTAGCCTGGAACAGCTTGTCTCTGGTCTGCGAACTTACGCCATGAACTGTTCACTCTTACAGGGATGTTCAACGGCCTCCTCTGACTTGGCTCTGTCCCACCTCTGCGGGGGTTCATCTCGGACCACCAGAGTTGCATTGACCCATGTAGTTGCTGATCTCACCAAAACAGCTCCTTTCTCCCAAAACAGCTCATTTCCAGGCCTCCTGCAAATCTAAGGGAAGGGATCCCTCCCTACTGGTGATAGATGAACCCCATCTAACACAATGGCCCTTCCGTTAGCCTGGATCAGCTAGTATCTGATGAAACCAGAGGCCCTTCTGGCCTGTGAACCTGTGCCAAGAACTAATCCCCTCCTGCGGGAAAGTTCCACTGCCTCACATGACCCCGCCCCGTGCCCACTCTGAGCGGGCCGAATTCAGACACCATGACTCACATCGCCCCATCTATTCGCTGAACTCACCTAGCTGCCGTCCTAGCACCGTGTGTGCCTGGACACATGTGTCCCCATCTATGGGACGGCAGCCCACTGGTTAGGTAACCGCTCCCAACCCCGCCTGCCTACTTTGGCTAGTCGGGCGAGGAGAATTGTGCTTACGTTTGCACTGTCCCTCTGCTTTCTAACTCATGACGCATGGGCATGGTCATCACTGGGAGTATGTGCCAATGATCGAGGGTGCCCTCCTGCCCTTGCCATGCATCCCTTATTCCTTATGGGAATCTCACCTGCTCAGTTCCCTCTGTGGTGAAACCCCCTAGGCATAACAGCTTAGTTAACATGGCTGCATTAATACAGTGCGCACTGTCTGCAATATGGTGCCTGACGTTACCCTTGGGGCTAATGTAGACTCCCCCTCCTGCAACCTTTAGTTTCAATCCTCCCGTATTTAAAGTGCTATAACACCATTTTCCACAAATTTGTGGGACAGCGTCACCCTTGCTAGATGACTGCTTCCACAACCAGCCTATCTGCTGGGGCTGTCAGGGCGGAGAATATTGTGCTAACGAGCAACCCAAAACCTGCCCATAGAGCAAGGTGCCCCTACTCTGATGCAGTTGCCCAGGAATTTGCACTGGACCCTTTGGCTTGCTTAACTACTGCTAGATCCCGTGACCCTTGGAGCTCAATCCAGCTGTGGACCTCTATTAATTAGTTATCCCTGGAATGATTGCCCTCCATAACTTCAAGACCGGATTCAGCTTCCTTTCGAGGCACCTTAAAATGCAGGGTTGGGCATACCAACCCCACCTGACCAGGGGGTCATGTGTGTATCACCCATGATAATGTTAGAATCTAAGGTTCCCAGGTTCAAGGATTTCCGCAGCCCTCTTTTGAGGGTCTGCTGAGACCACACTGCCTCACAGCATGTTACCCCGCTACCTCCTGCAGCTCCATTAATGCCCTGTTGTGTCCCTGAAAAGATACCTGACAGGGTGAACTGTCTGATGAAACCAGGAATCAGTGAAAATAGGCAAGAGTGCCCTCATGTACTTGCCATGAATCCCTCCTGTCTTACAGAATTACACCTGTTCAGCTCCTGCTGAGGGACTTCCCTTTTTCTTAACTGCTAACCCCGTGTGCAGACGTGACATTAAATGGGTAACATCCCGGTTGGTGCCCACCTAATGTGCTATGCTGGGAGCAACTAGGCACCCCACATACCTTGTTTCCCTAATTGTTGGGACAGCAGCACCCTATGTTGGCTTCCAGCGTCCCCAACCCGCCTGGCTGGTCCCGCTCTCCAGGCGGGGCATTCGAGCTTAACGGAGCAACATGGAGCCTACCCTTGGTTCTAGGGTGCACTTACTGCGCCCAGTTGACCAGTTTGCACCAACCTTCTTGATTGCTAAACCCTAGTGAACCTCCTAATGGTGTCACATCTGGTTAGAAAGGGTAATGTATTATGCCCACTATTAGCACCACCGCACCCTATTGTGGAGTGACAACTGACCGTCCACCCTGCAGCTGACCCTGTTGCTTAATACGGCCCATTAATGCCCTTGCCTGTCCTTCAACGACACTGGCAACATAATGCCCAGCAGTTTGGTGAAGGGGGGGTTTTTGGTCCCAGCGTGCGACCCAGCTCATACTAGTTTGCACAGTCCCGGTTAGCCTAGGTGAATGGTCCCTCTGAGCTCTGTGTGGGGCCTATTTCACACTTAAACAAATGCCTATTCGCATGAATTTAGAGTGATGCAAGATTGGACTGGCGGCTACCATTCTCACTCACGCCTGCATATACTAGGCTCAGAACACGGAACACTTGCTCTATAATCCCTTGGATACTTATGTCCAGCTACGCCAATCGATAATGGCTCTGCTTGATCATACTGACCGAAGACACATCAACCCTGCGGAAACCAGGTGGGGATGCTAACCTGCCCCCAAACTCTGCAACAAACATGACCAGCTGCCCACCAACAAACCATCCCCAGCACCCGGGGGCATGCCGCCATTCCTTGGCTTGTACACCGACGAGCTTAAGATTAATAATGGTATCGAAGGACCCATCTCTGAGGGCATGCGTGCAACACTATCCACTGCCTCACCCTAGTCCTAAACATTTTGCATTTGTCCATCGAATTGAGCCAAAGGTGGAGTCATGCCTTCCCAAACTTCTGATAGTATAACAGGGAGAAGACAAGACAGTGGGGACAGGAGGGGAACAATGTGTATCAATACCTGCCCTTTCTTGAATACTGGGGATGCCAAATGTTCTTTAATACATTGTGGCCGGTTTGTGCATTAACTTTAGCTTACTGCTCCAGCCCATTTTGACCCCAACTTTGGTAGTAGCATGCCCTTAATGGTACGTGACCTTCTACAAGCACTGCGCAGAGTTCCCCATGACCACTGGAGACTCCTCTGGTGACGCATGTCCCCGGTGAGGGTGAAGAGCTCATCCTTTCAAGGAGTCAGACCTCGTTATACAGCGAGAGAGGCACGTGGGGCACTCGAATAAGACAAAATAACTATTCTTTGCAAAAGAGAACCTGTCCGTCACTATTGTCTATCTTGGGACAGAAGAAGAACCATGATATTATCACTGATCAAATCCGATGTCATATTCGCTACCTCTGTCATTCTCATAAAATCGCCATATCTGACTGACACCGCACTCTCATCCTATGCTTTGTGTGATCTTGGCCCACTTTAGTGTGAGCAGAGCACCGCGATGCATACTTGGCTTCATGGTCGGTAATGCACAAGTAAACTACCCCCTCCCATCAAGTTGGGTTGCACAGTACATAGTAATGGGTGCAGTGGGCTAGTTACTCTCCTGGGGCCCCAATGCCACTGCGCTTGCAGTGCTAATGAAAGCTTTGTCGTTTTGGCTGTGTCAACTTTGTTGCCTGCCCCCCCCTACAACCTCATGGAAATAGCGCTGAACTCTCGCTTACTACACTGCGGGGTGAGCCCACTGTATTCACCAAAGTTCTTCACAATTCCGCTTCTACTAATTGGGAACACGTTCCCCCCATGGTATCTTGGCGCTGCATAACATGTTTATTGTTACTCAACTCCATGGTACTCGTTTTATCGACCTCAGAAGGATACATGCTGAGTGGACCTACCAGGATCTGAACCTGTGACCGAGACATTGAAACAAGCCACTTTCTGTTCTTCCACTCCCCAGGCCTGTGGAATAGTCTCCCACGGCCGACATCTGGCACTTGAACCCTTACTTGGACGGGCCTGAGCTGGAAACCCAGATCTAGACAGCCTGCCAACCAGCTGACCACGTCCAATACCAGAGTGTCACACATCCACTCCGTAGCCTGGATACTAAACCCGGCATAGATGTATCAGAAGACCTATCTCTTGGCGCCTGTCTACCACAACTTTCGCTGCGTGTCCTAGTCTGTTAAAATCCGGGCACAAGGTAGCCTGCCCCGCTAAGCCCACGAAGAAATCGCAAGACACCTCCAGCAAACGCCTGGCCAAGCAAACACTACCGGCCACCTCACCCCCGTTACCGTACCTCTCGTTGCAGTCGTTGCGTGAAACCAAGTCCACAACATGCCAACACAGGTTTGCCCCCAAATGGCAGTACGATTCACGATGGGAAACATGACATGAGAAAGAACACCACGTCCCCGCAACACTTACTTCCAAGTAATGCCCACCGCGATGGAGAGCACAGACCCCGTTGCCGAAACCCAAGGAACGCAAAGCAAGGAGGCCCCCAGCGAAATATTTCCTAGTAGCTCCATATTTGCCAAAACACCGAATTGCCCGTCAATATCCGTGAAATATAATCCTGGTACTATGGCATATTCCTCAAAAGCACTTTACCAATGTAATTATCCCCTGGTGCTAGCCGAATAGGTGTATTACCCAATTAAGTTATTTTCCTTCATCTTAGAAAGAGGACGGTTGTATGTGCTAACCTGCAAGTCAAATCTAGGCAGCACTCGCAATAACCACCTGAGCTACACTCTCAGACTCGGTCCTACAGCGATCTCCGCTGGAGGCGGTCAATGGGTATACCATCAGTAATATCCATCCACTTTATTTTATTAAGGAGGAGCGCAGCTCAAAGTGTTCCAACCGCCCCCCTGGAAAATTCCATTTGACAGCAAGCTCCTAGAAGCTTTCATCGGGTGACCGCGCTCTACGATGTAGAGAAACACCCGCCAAGACCGATGTATTCCCTTTCTCACACTGCGCAACCGCTGGCCCCCGCTCCAGCAAAGGTAAGTCATTATGTCAAAATAATAAATAATTACAGGACCTTGAGCAGTGTCTGCGCACTAGGCCAGATGTAAGGGCTCACACAGCAATAAGATTGCTATGTGTGACATTTTCATCATTTCCGTGTAATGGGTGATATTTCACCAGCTATGAGTGACCCCATTTCACAAGCATAGTCAAACAATGAAGACGATACAACATATTACTATCAGAAAATGCACCAATCTAGGGCAACCACATCCTTAAGCTGCTCCTACCCCTGCTGCAAAATGCCAAACCATAGAGATGGAACAAGGGCCGCACCAGTGATGGCGTCGGGTCAGGTGACTTAGCTGGGTGCCCACCAGACAGGTGTGAGTCCGCATTCGTGGGTCAGCATGGCTGCGCCACTGCCCTCGGCATTAGTTTGTGGTGTCATGATACGGCTGTTTGAGGCCCCCAAACTCCTCTTGGTCGTCCGCAAGAACCGATTTCCCCTACGAGTCTAGCTCAACATTGAGTTAATCCAATTACAGCAATTGCCAAAGAATAGTTACCCCTGGAGATTGTCTCCGGAATAAATCTGTAATTCATAAAAACTGCTGGCTGTAAATCGGTGCCAGGGAAAAGGACTCTGAAATGCAGCTGGTATGGGCGGTTCCGTCCACGGTAACTACCGGCTGGGCTGGAGATAATGCACTGGCGTGAAAACCTCGCGAAACGCTGCCAATGCCGGCTGTAGCACAACAAGAACCGTCATACACATTTATGCAACTGGCAAAACATTTACAACGTGCGCAGGGACACTGCAGCTGGCCTTCACACCCGAGTGAAACCGTGACCATTGCTTCTGCCGGCCGAAGCATGCTCAGTGGTACCTTTAGCCCGACGCTCCTGCTAGCCATCGGGACGCCGCAAGGATCTGCTGCTCTGTACCCCCACAACCCTGCGCCATGCCTCAGTCGTGCGGCATGCAACCAAATCTAGAAACCATCAACAGTAGCCACTGATCACAGCATGATCCTGAGCAAACCGTCTATTGATTCGCCCGCACTTAAGCCACACGTGAAGGAAGGCCCATAGCGGACCCGGCTTCCCTCCTGTCCCTACAACCTGAAATCCAATTGTCCCTGCTGCCCAATCGTAGTAATGCGGGACCCGCAACCTCCGCCCAGAGACCTTCCCATGGATTATTCACAGTCCAGACCCGCTGGCCATGGACTGGGCATGAACTTCCGGTACCATGTTGACCACTTACCAGTCACCTATGGAATGCGTGCGCAGCAGCCGCCATCTTGGATCCTCAACTAACCCTTAATTCCCTGCACCTTCGAAACCGTCACGGACCCCTGTCCAACGTCCCGCAACATAATACGAACCGTCATTCAATAGTGTACCAGTGGTAAAACATTTAAAACGTGGACAGAGGAACCGCTGCAGGCCTACACACTCGCGGGCCACGGCAACCAGTGAAACCGTGACCCCTGCTTCTCCGGACCGCTGCGTGCTGCGAGGAACCTGTAAGGCAGTGCCCAACAATTCCTCCTGTTAAGACCCGACAAGCTACTGGGCCCTGCTGCTCTGTGTCCCCCAACCACGCGCCCTTGCTCCATCAAGCGGCTTACAGTTGATAAAACCCTTCTTACCACCCGGCACCGCTATACCGTTCGCAGTATTTACGGGCGTCCATGACTTAATAGCCCAGACCGGGATTCACGGCTAGCTGCCGACCCCCCTAACATTCCCTTGCCGCTTTTCACCGTTAATTAGCGTTTCCACAAAACAGCCACATTACACATTATTTTTTTTTTTTAGCGCGGGGGAATCGTGGGGGCCATGAAGCCGCACCCCCTTTGCGCTAACTCATACGATCTCCCATCACGCCCGGTCCTACAGCTCCTACCCCGTCACGGCGTGACCTCGAAAGAGGGGCAGGGAGGGCTGGGTTTGGCTCTTTCCGTGAGCCGCTGCAAGGGCTGGCCAAGTGGTTGAATGCTCGGGCAGGCCCCCCTCGCTCCGGCCCCCAGCCAGTCCTCACGCTGCACCCCCAGCCGCAGGACAGGCACAGGGAGGTAAAGTGTTTTGCCCACGATCACAGGATGCAGACGCAACCCCTGAGGCTCGAGACCTGGTTTCCAGCACCAAGGTCGGCAGTCCAACGGACCACATCCTCTCCCCACAAACAACCACCGAAGACACACCGAGAGAGGCAGGGGCGGAACACACCAACCCCGACTCACCTAGACAATCCCGACGGCACGACGATGACCCCGGCGAGCCTGGACAACGTGTCCAGACGGCGTGGCTGGCGAACAGAGACCGCCAGGAGGGGCAGGGGAGGCATATATGCCCTCCCCCCCCCATCGCACCGGAAGGACGTCACAGAGGTGATCTAGCTGGAGGGCTCCACAGCCCCTCCAAAGACTAGAGCGGGTGGGCAGTGCCAAAATGGCACTAAAGGGCCGCCCTGCTGAGGTGGACCCCTGCGGGGGCCGCGGACAGCCGCATTTGGTCAGTTTCCTTGCTGGTTTTGGTTCTACTGATCGGGGCACTTCATGCTCCCTGTTCTCCTCATGCTTCAGTGCTTACACGGGGAAGTTACATTCTGAATTTAATCATGATGTCGGAAAGAGTTTGATACCAGAGCTGCTTGGTGAGTGTTGGGCTTTCATTCGTAAGGGAGCTGGAAAGCTCCGCAGGCTCCGCTCCGCATGTTCATATTCCGGCAGGGCCAACTCGATGTTTGCTTCTGATAAGCTGAGGTTTGGGGAGGATCATAGCAAAGGGACATTAACATGGGCCTGCTGAGGTCCCCTGCACTCGTTTACATTTCTGTATGCATGGGGAGGTTTCCACAGTGCCCGGTGGGTTGAGAGTGCATTTTCTGTTCACAGTCTGTCCCCGCACATCAGGGAGGGAGGGGTCCCTCTCTATAGCAGGGAGAAAAGAACATTGACTGACCTGAGTATATCTGCTCATTGCGCATAGAGGCAACTTATTCAGCCCAAAGCGCCAAAGAAGTAAACCACACTCTCTTACCAGCACATTTTCTTCATTGTTGGCTTTTTTTTACTGTAAGCCCAGAAATTGCATATTTGTTTATGCTTCATTAACACCGAACGAAAATGGCTAGGAATCTATTCGAGTACTGCCCACTGGCTGCCGTCTTGTTTCTTGTGATGCAGTAACTGTGTGCACAATATGCTACCACTTGGTATAGGTGATGGCTTGTGGGTGCCTTTAATGAACTACTATGGGAACTGGCAATTTATGTTAGTTACTTTTGTTTAAAATTTTCCATTGGTAACTTTACGTACCTATTTGCTGCTTGGTTATTTCTACTCAGCTGTAAAATTGAATTTCCTTTTTTAAAAGCCGAATTTCTAGACCCATATAAAGCATTTGTGATGGGTCAGCTGGAATTTCCACTAGGGTTGGAAGATTCACTACTCTGCAGTGTGTTGATTCCTCTCAGATAACATGGAGAGGCCGCCTAACACCCAAGAAGAAGAAAAACACAATTTTAACACAGATGAAAAGATACACTTTGCTGACAGCCGTGGCTGTTGTATCAGGGCAGGTCCTGGCACAATTTACTTACGGCCTGTTCTGGCCCATCTTATGTCCCCAATACGTCCCTGGCATTCTGTGTGGTTTCTATTATATTCTTCCCAAAAACTTTCGCAGTGCCTTAGACCGCTTCACTGCGCTAATTCTACACAAAGTGAATACCATTAAGCAAAGGCTTCCCGACAAACCAAGCTCCTTAGCGCACAAAGTAAAAGCACCTTTTGAAACCACCTCCATACAATGCAACCATTAAATGAATTGCTTTATAGGGTAAGACTAGGAGTAAATGGTTGTCACCCCAATCCTGCACCTCATTGCCCCTCTGTCCTCCTCAGCACTGCCTGCGCCCCCACTGGTGAACTTTGTCCCATGCGGACACTCATTCCCCCTACTTAACTCACAGCACCTCAGATCCCCCTACCTCCCCTTCAGAGCGGCTCCTGGCCCCAGAGAGAAGCTCGCCTTCTCGACAGATGTCCCCCACTCTACGCCCAGGGCTGCAGTGCTCATGGAAGAGGCAGCGACTGCACCTCGGAACAGCATGTCTGGAAACCATCAGCTCAATGTCACATGACACACCCCAGTATATAGTGCTTAACCGCACATCTATGGTCTCTAAGCGATATAAATAACATCTCAGCAGAACGCAGCCTTCTCTCACTACCCACACGTCACACACACTATAACCCCTCTAGCTTAGATGCGGATTTCTGAGATTGATGCCCACGGTCAGCGATCTCTTTTGATGGCTAGATGGTAACCTTAGGGCTAGAGCTTGGAATGTTATGGCATTAGAAGCAATTATATGTGTCGCTACCCCTCCACAACCATACATAGTACTACCCTATTTAACCAATCTCCACACTTTATAATACCACCAGTAACAGCACAATATATTCCCTTTCTTAAAAAAGAAGTCATAACACTTGTATGGAGTTCCAGTAACGTATATTGCACAACTATCCACCAAGCTACAACTTACAACAAAAAACAGCTTATTATTAATAACATAGACTAAACCTAATGCATTTACCAATGATTTTTCTTGTAGGCAACCGTTTGTGGGGCCGCTGATCCAGAGGAACACCATAAACCTGAATAAAGTGCTTTATGGAGGTCCTCTTTTGGTGTATTCTGGGATGGAGACCCTTTTTTCATTACCCATTTGGTAATCTCCTAGGGGCTAGCCTCTCTTGAAACCCTGTACACAAGCCCTGGCAGTTGTCAGCATATTCATAGTTGCTGGGGTGCATAAATGCAACCATGTAAATTAAGCTGAGAGACTTCTGACAGAGGGGGCACCTTTGTATTTATTATGAACATTATGAGCATAAGTTTAACAAAAACTTATATTGTGGCTGATAAATCTGTCTAGAAGGGTTGAGGGTTCGGAAAGAAATACAATAAAGTAAATGGACCATGGAGAGCTGCAGACGCATTATGTGATCTCGGGAGGGGCAGTAGTGCTGAAGCAATTTTCGGAGTGAGGGTGCTGCCATTTATGTTATATCACTGAAGTCATATGTATTGTGAAAAATCCAAGCCTCACACAAAGAACAAGTATAGCAAATGAGCCACACTTATTCAGCAGGAGAGTGGTAAGGGTGTGGCATGTATCCAGTGGTGCATTTTGAGGCACACTGTCACACATACATTACTAAACAATAGTGTGGTAGTGCATTGTCATTTACAGAAAGCACTTTCTCCATTGAAATGACATCAAAATTTGCACCACCATGCAGTTTTTCCGATAAAACTATTTAGCATACAAAAGATGTGTGGAAACAGAGTTTCAGCAAACATTTATCATTTACACATCTCCAAGTAATGTGTGTTGATTTACTTTGATTCTATTAAAGTATCTTTTCTGGGACACTTAAGAATTGCAAATAAAGTTCTTTATTGGTGCTTTTGAAATATTTGCACCCTTCATTTATAGGTATTGAAGCGATGCGTGTTATAAAAAACTGCCATCCCATTGGGTGGGGTAATGTAAAATGATGGGAGCCCCTGCAGAATGTGAAGATGGGTCCAACAGTCTACCTTATTTCAAAATATTCATTGGCTTTGGGTGAAATAGTGCCCCTCTGAAGGGTTTGGAAGCCCCTGAAGGGATGGGGCAGGCCTGCCTCGCAGGGATTGCAGGGGCCTGTGCTATGGCCTTGATTCTACAGTTTTTCTTTTCCCACTTCCTTTGTCCCAATCTGCCACAATCTACCCCACTGTACTCCACCATTATCTACCCAACTCCACTCCAATCTACCACACACCAATTCACACAATCTACCCCACTCCACTCCAATCTATCCTTTTCCAATCGATCCAATTTGCTGATTCCACTCCAATTTACCCCACTCCACTCTACCACAATCGACCCCACTCCACTTCACTCCAATCTACCACACTCAACTCCACCCCAATCCACCCCACACCAATCTATCCCACCCCACTCCATGCCAATCTACCCCACTTCAATCTGCCCCACTCCAATGTACCCCAATCTACTCCACTCCAATCTACCCCACTCTACTCCAATCTACCCCACTTCACTGTACCCCACTCCAATCTACCCTACCTCACTCCACTCTACCCCACTCCAGTTTAGCCCATTCCACTCCACTACAATCTACTCCACTCCAAACTACCCCACCAACCTACCCCGATCTACCCCACTCCAAACTACCCAAATCCAATCTATCCTACTCTAATCTACTACATTCTATCCCACTCCAATCTAACCCAATCTACCCCACTCCTTTTTAATCTACCCCACTCAATTCCAATCTATCCCACTCTAATTCACTCAATTTACACCACTCTACCCTAATCTACCCCACTCCACTACACTGTACTCCATGCCACTCCAATCTACCCCAAACCTATCTACCCCACTCCAATCTACACCAATATACCCCATTCCACTCCACCCTACCACACCCCACCCCACCCCAATCCAATCTACACTAATCTACTCACACCACTCCAGTCTATCCCGCTCCACACCAGTCTACCCCAATCCACCTCATTCTACCCCAAATCAATCTACCCCACTTCCATCTACCATGCCAATCTACCCCACTCTCCCACTGCAATCTACCCCACTCCAAACTACCACCCTCCAATCCACTCCAATATCCCCCTCTCAACTCCAATCTACCCCACTCCAATCTACTCTACTCCAATCTCCCCCTCTCAACTCCAATCTACCCCACTCCAATCTACTCTACTCCAATCTACCCCTCAACTCCACTACAATCTACCACAATCAAGTCTACCTCACTATACCCCAATCAACACCACCCCAATCTACCCCACTCCAATCCACTTCACTACAATCCACTCCAATTTATCCCACTCAACTCCAGTCTACTCCACTCCAATCTTCTCCACTCAAATCCAACCCACTCTACTCCACTACAATCTACCCACTCCAGTCTACCTCACTATACCCCACTCACATCTGCCCCAATCTACCCCACTCAACTCTACCCCAATACACTCTACCCCACTCTACTCTACTCCAGTCTACCCCATTCCACTCTACCCCAATCTACCCCAGTCCTATCTACCCCAATTCACTCCACCTCATCCTACCCCACTCCATGCCACTAACTTTGAGCCAGGCTAAACAGCAGCCACACTGGTATACAATATGGCTAAAACACATTGCCTAGCCAATACCATGCAGATAGGCAAGACCTATTGGCTTTGCCAATGCTTGTTTCGATATTTCTTCTGCTTGCTGTATTTCACAATCTCCTTTTTTTCCACCTTAACCTTCTTATCAATTTCTTAATTATTCTCTACTCTCGTTTTGTTCTTTCCTCCAGTTCTTCTTCCCTTTTTCTATCTCACTTCCAAAGCGCATCTTATATTCGCCCTCTGGCATCTTCATTTTGTCCCTCACTTTCTCTCTACCCTCAAATATCTCCTCTCCTCCAATCTCTCCTCCATATTTCCTTCCTTAGTCCTCTTTCCCATTTTTTCTTTTCATTTTCTGCCTTCCCTATAAAGTTTGACCTTTTTCTCTTGCCTTCTGTGCTCTTCATTCGTGTTTTCTTACCATCTCTTTCCGCATGTCTCTTTTTCCTCCCTCATTTATATCTGACCTGCCTTCTCTCTCACCTTCCTTGCTGCCCTCGTTTCCTCATCTTCTGACATCTTTGTTTTTCGCTCTATTGCTTTCCTCCTTTCATTTCTACACCCCCACCTCTCCTTCCCCTCGTTCGTTTTTCTCATGGTCTGCATCTATTTTCGTTACCCTTTTGTCGGTCACTCTCAGAGGTGCAACTAGAGCCACATTTCGGGGGGGGGCTAAGAAAAAATTTCGGGGGGGGGCTAATTCTTCCAGCAATAGGCAGATGGAGGTGCACGGGGTCTAAGAAGGGGTGAAAACACAACATAGCCTCATTAATAAGCAAATGGTCTTTTAAAGACCTGTGAAGTACTCGGGTGCGGCTGTGTGTGTGCCCGGGAAGCTGTCTCAGCCCGTGTTGCCACACACGATGTGTGTGGCTGAAGCCCTTTGAGCCCAATGGGCGTTGTGCGCCTGGTCATTCTTGACTTCACAATTGTGAGCCTTGGATTTATAAGTGCCTGTCTGGAGCCTGTCTCGCTTTCCGTAACAGTGTCTCCTCCCGCCGTACGAAGAGACAACACAGAGCGAGGCCCAAGGAACGCACTATCAAAACACCGGCGCCCTCTCTGGCCCATCTCACCTTGGGGCTCCGGTGCCACTGCACCTGCTGCACCGCTGAAAGCAAGACCCGTCACTGTCCTACTGTCAGTGTCATATCTCCCTGTTAAAATGATTAATTCGCAATCAGCGTGTCTGCTCCATCATCTGTCTATCCGTGTCCTAGAGTCGATGCGCCCGTCACTTTGTCAATACTCAATACTGAATTCCATGCCATGCCAGCCAGTCTAGTGTACGTGCAGGCCGATCCACAGTCGAATCTGGTGTCTCCCTGTCAAAATGCCATTATCTTTATGACAAAAAACAATATGTCGAACACTCAGCATGAATAAACACAGTAAACCATGACCATGTTTCCTTTATTCCTCAATGGCAGAAGCCTCCAGGGCAATAATGCAGCCATTACTGACGGCTGGGAATAATGGGCTTGTTTTACAAGACACCTTGGTACCCTGCGAACGCCAAGCCCTCTGTTCACTTGAGAAGGCTACATCGATCATTATCAGGGAAGCCGCAGGGGGTGGCTACGGGGCGTTGAGGGGGCGTTACTGCTGTGATGAATCAAAGAAGCCATTGTACAGGGAGGTGACCTGAATTGCTAGAAGATATTGGGTTGGAAGACGGTACCAGATGCTGTATGTAGTATACATAGGGTGACCAACTGGCATGGGTGCAAGTTCAGGACAGTGAGTGTAAACATTCAGGACAAAGGGTTAAAATTCAGGACAAAAATTCAGGACAGAAGGTCAGAATTCAGGACAAAAATTCGGGACAAAAGGTACATTTTACAGACACATCAGAGGTCACGCAATATTACATAAGTAAATAGACAACCAAAACAAGCCAAAATAAGTTTATATTAGGTTGAGAGAACCTTGCACTGAATCTGTTGTGTGCCTGAGTGAAACTTAAATACCTGCGTTTGCATATTTGATTCACCTGGGTAACATGTGCCAAAATGCAACCTCCACCTCCCCAGAGCTTGGCTCCTGGTGAGGTGACAGGAGCCCATAAACAAAAGCAGTTTGCCATGCCATGTGCTCTGGCAGGGGAGTCCCAGCAAATGCTGTCACTGCACAGACGCCCATTATCATTCTGTATGTGATAATTAGGCCGGCATACAGAATGATAATGGGCCTGATAGCAGCCTGTGCCAGATCGGGGAGGGGCTGCTGCAGACCACTGATAACAGCAGGAGCGCAAGCTGGCCCCTGCAGTGAGAGTTACAGGACTCTCAGGCTGCTTGCAGGGGGCAGCTGGCTCTAAAGTCCGAAATTACGGACAAAAGGCGGCCGTGAAAGAATTCTTCACGGACAACGGATAAGAGGCCCAAATTACGGGCAGTCTGTGAAATGTACGGACGGTTTGTCACCCTAAGTATGCATTCGACCCTGATGTAAACAATGCCTCATCAATGAAGAAGAGCTTGTATTTCCTTATGTTCCTGAACCCAAATATCTATGGTTTGTACATTCTTCGTAAAATCCACAAACAGGAGGCGTCCCCCTGGCAGAGCTAATTTTTAAGCCATCGTTTGAACTACAGAAGTCTCTGAAGGATCCAATGTCTTTTTGAGAGCCTTGGTTGAGAACCTCCCATCACATGTATGTGACAAACAAGTCATTCCTAACAAAATGAGTGAATTGAACTGGATGCTGGGTATGCAATTTGTAGCCCTGGAAGTACACAAACATTTTGCATAGCACAAAAAAAACAATGGGGACGAACATTATTATAATACATAATCTGTGAGAGTGTATGACTATACCAACATGCTGCAGAGATAACTATCTATATTTTCGATGCCAACATTTGATAATCATGAGTAGTACCAACAGACCCAAGACACCTCCATGGATTTAAGGTTCATCCTCCTTTCTTGAGTCACTGTCAAGATCGTTCTGTCTCAGTTGCTGCTGTCCCCAAGATATTAAATTCTACTTACAATGTCAATGTGATAGGAGCAGCTAGTGCCTCAAAGGCATTTAACAATGACAAGCACCACCTCCTGCTGGAAAGACTGAGGGAGAGGGCGCTTAGTGCAACAGTACTTTACTGCTTTTCATCTTCTTGTTGGGACACGCCCATAGTGCTGCTCTTGGCCATTTTGGGCAAGATGTACAAAGCATTTTTGAGGTCGCAGACGGCCCGATTCACAGAATCGGGCCGTCTGCAACCACAAAAATGCTTTTTGGGATTAACAAACCCCAAATTGTGATTCGGTAATTAATCGCAATTTGGGTTTTGAGATTCGGTATGTGGAAGGGTCATGTTGAGGGTGCCCCTTCCTAATATCGAATTGGAATGGTCTGTACGAATGTTTTGCAATTGAAATGTGGTTGTGAAACATTCGCACTATACTGCCAAGGGACCCCTTCACCTTTGAGAATGGTTGGTAAAATATTTTTTAAGAGCAGACAGTGGTCCCACGGACCATTGCCTACGCTTAAAAAATGAAACTTTCAAGTTTCATTTTTTTCTTTTCAAATGCATCACATCTACCTTTAAGGATAATGGGGTGCCTTTATAAAAAAAAAAAAATTGCTTTCTTTAAAAGTAATCGCAGACATGGTAGTCTGCTGACCCCAGCAGGCCACCATACCTGTGATGGCTGTGATTTCTAATGGATCGAAAATTGAGACCTACTTCACTAATATTCATGAGATAGGGCTATTTCCGACCCACTAGGAATAGCGATTGAAACTCAAAAGAGTTTCATACATTAAAAATAGCAATTTCCTAATTGCGATTCACAGGAAATCGCAATTAGGAAATAGTTATTCATAACTTTCGTATATCTAGCACTTTAATTCTTTTGTCTCATTTCCTTTGTATGGTGCTCTCCAGGGTTCTGAAATTTTTCCATTATGTTTTTTGTCTTTGTGTCTGTCTCACTGAAGTGGATGCAGTCAACTCCTTTTCTACCTGTATGGGAGGAGGATAATGGCACATATGCAGAATCGCTCTTTCTGATCCTCTTGAATCGGCGCTTGTGTCGACCTTTCTCACGTCCAGTATTCCAGAGTCAGACTTGATACTGACCTACAGATGTCCTCTCAGATTTGAGCAGCTATATCTTCTTACTCCCTCCATTTGTAGACACTTCACAAGACCCTTCCACAAGTCAACTTCGACATAAGTTGTGTTTAGGCAAATATAGGATCTTGCCTAGACATTTGAGAAGAGGTTTCATGTGCATACACAGTGTGACAATTCAGGCTGTTCGAGGCCCCCAAGTCTATAAGAATGGCTTGAGAGGCAGGTATTAGTTGTTTTAATGTTTGTTTGATTAATAAACAGCTTTTGTTGTGCTCATCTCTATATTACACAAACAGCGCCACCATGTGGCAACTGTCATAAGTGCCAGTACAGACAATTAAGTGCCGTCGTGGAGCACCAGAAACCACCGGCTCAAATTAAGCACTGCTTTATAGGGACATCCTGATAAAAAGTCCCAAACTGCCAAATGTTGGTCTGAAAACTACTTCAATAACATAATTTAAAAAAATGCAAGGACCTGCAAGGGTTTCTACTCCACCACAGAACTTTAAATACATCGTTTTTAAAGAAACAGCATTAATCACCAGCGAACTACACCAACAAATTGAACAAAGGTCCAGCTGATTTAAACAATTCTAAATTACCATAACATCCAAGCAATTTGGAATCATGTTACAAATATTCTAACAAATCTATTGACAGATACATTTTAGTATGAGATACTTGTATAAATAAGAAGGCATGTTTGTATACTAAAGATGAATAGGTCACTGTGGAAAAAGTCTGAAACTTGGTAACTTTAACAGGCAATCAAGGGTAAAGGACACAACAGACTAACAATTATATTAGTGGTTTTAGATAATGATTATTAAATATATACAAATAGATTCAAATGAGCTGACAGTCCTCTTACAACGACACTTTAAGTTCATGTTCACAAAGTTTTGAAGGAAGCAGTTCTGGGGATGCTTGGTGCATCTTCAAAATGAACTAAAGAAAAGTGGGTTCCATAGCATCTCAAAGACGCAGTGACATCACCTCATGCTTTTCTTGAAGGTTCTATGGTCTATAATAGGATACATATTTGTTTCTTCATTTTGTGAGGAATGTCAGCAGTCATGAGTGTCTAAATGTCCCATTAGGTCACTCAACCAAACTGACACTTTGATAAATGCTACACATACAGGGTCGGACTTGCATTTGGGGCAATCTGGCAAAGCCCAAAGGGCTGATTCAACAGGTCAGTGTGGGGGCTGCTATTGTGGATGTTTGAGTACTTGTTTTATGATTTGGTGGTCTATATTTTATCATTGGTTTCTCTGAGTCTGCAGCAAGCACAAATGCATGCAGTCTCCCATTCCATAAGCTTGCCTTTACAAGTTGATTACTGCTTGATGTGGATCATCTTTTTAGTTATCTGATTCACTAATCATTTTGATGCCCAGGCCATTCTCCTGTCAAAGGCCAGCCCTGTACATATGATTTTTATGGCCTCCATTGAATAGATCTACAACAATCGCCCAATTAAAGCCATGTACAGCTACAATATTTACCCCAATATGTTCAGAAAATAAACAGGAAAAGAGGAGGTTTTGAACACATAATCCTCAATGTGAGTAAGCCAAATAATTTTGAAGAAGCACATGGGAAATGACTATATTGTTGAAGCGCCTACACTAGCAGCATTTTGTACATTTTTTGCTTATATTTTTGTTCCTTCATTATTCCCATCATCTTAGTTTAGCTTCATTTTACCATCAGTAAAAATCAGATGTTTTAGTAGATTTAATTAAATCATTAATAAATTATCTTAAAAAACCTCTTGGAAAGACTCTTTAGCGACTGGAAATGCTCTGGCAAGTTGTGTCAGCAAAAACTAAAACAGGTCGTTATTGAAAATAACCTCCTGGAAATATTCCAGTTGGGAATCACAATTGGTTGTAGAGCTAGAACAGACATTCTCCAAATTGCTTTCAAAGCTTTATGCATTCTTGATAATGGAGAGTAATACTTGCTGATTCTACTCTACTAATTTGAGGGTGGCATTTCACACTGTTGTCAATGATATGCTTATATGAACTTTGATAGAGGGCAAGTCATCAAAGACGAGGTCCTGAAGTGTTTTAAGTTCTAGTTTATAAATTTCTCATAGCAGAATAAAGAAGATTGCTCATTCTTGAACAATTTCACGCAGAAACAAGTTCAAACCTATAGATCATACCCCTTGCCCTCTACCATAGGATTCTTGCATTTTATTTCAAGAATATGCAGAAACTGCTCAGCCATATCTGAAGGCTAAGCTATATCCACCCCTGGGCATTTCCTATTATGTAATATTAAACCTCAGCAACACTGAGTTTCTCCTTACCTCATACAACTACTCTGCAACTCCAGATCAAACCTAAACTCTATAGACTCAAACGTTATGGGCTGTAAATCAAGTCTCTCAATTTTATTTTATACAGCTGCCTCATCTGGTGAATTGCATAAACAGCATAGCTAAATGTCAGTTATCAGCTAAAACTTATCAGTGGGATGAAATCTTTCATTTCTGAATGATATTTCAAGGATATGGTCCAATACATAGTTCTCTTACAGACTTAATTATGAAAACTTTATTCATTCTGACATTCCTAAAATTCCACAGTTCCCACTTAACATGAAGCGTCCCTCTTGGTGCCTAGTGGCACAAGTACCTGATTTAAAGTAATGAAAAATGACCCCCAAGGAAAGTTAAAACACTTTGGCTACAGGATCTGGCAACATCTTTTTTTGTATATTTTTTTTATTGTATTTTAAACAACAAGAGGCAAGCAGACATTTCCATAATTCACAGCAGATAAATCTTATAACCATGATTAAAAAGTAGAAACAATGCAAACAAAAACAAACAAACAAAAAGAAGCATACATGTTTTACACCAGATTCAAACAGACATTGGCACTAACGATTGTCTATAGATGAACAGATTTGCTCCTTACTAAACCATAGTTGCCTATACAAACATTCTGACCCCTTTTTCATATATCACTCCCCCGTCGTGCTTATAAGGTTCCAGTCCCTCAGGGAAGCCCCATATTTTGACCACTACCTGGCTCGACCCTACCTCTCCATCTTTATACCAATGGCTGGCATCTATCATTTGGAAAAAGCAGTCTATCTACGGAAAGGCAAGAATGCCTTTAAAAATAGCCTCTGGCAACATCTAGTGATTCATCATTTTAAAAGGGGGTAGGCTTGCTTTATAGTTCTATAAACAGATTTTGCAACAGACATGAGAGGCCCTGCAAAAGCACAGGCCTGGTTCATAGTGCCACCCAACTAGGGTGACCAACTAAACCGTCCGTAAATTTCACGGACCGCCTGTTTTTTGAGCCTCTTGTCCGTTGTCCGTGAAGAATTCCTTCACGGACGCCTTTTGTCCGTAATTTCAGACATTAGAGTGATCTGCCCTGCCCCCCTGCAAGCAGTCTCTCACTGCAGGGGCCAGCTCGCGCTCCTGCTGTGATCAGTGGCCTGCAGCACTCCCTCGCCGACCTGCCACAGATTACTATCGGCCCATTATCATTCTGTATGTCGGCCTAATTATCACATACAGAATGATAATGGGCCTCGGCTCAGTGACAGCATTTGCTGGGCCTCCTCCCGCCAGAGCCCAGGGCATGGCAAACTGCTTTTGTTTATGGGCTCCTGTCACCTCACCAGGGGCCAAGCTCTGTGGAGGTGGAGGTTTCAATTATATGTGAAATGCTGAGCCAATTGAAAATCCAGTTGAATAAGAACCTAATATAAACTTATTTTGACTTGTACTTGTGTTGGCTGTCTATTTACTTATGTAATATTGCGTGACCTCCTCTGATGTGTCTGTTAAACTAACCTTTTGTCTGGAATTTTTGTCCTGAATTTTGACCTTCTGTCCTGAATTTTTGTCCTGAATTTTGACCCTTTGTCCTGGATTTTTACATTCACCGTCCTGAATTTGCACCCATGCCAGTTGGTCACCCTACACCCAACCCCCGCATCCCCTTGTGGCAGCTCTTCTGAGATGGGTGTAGGTATAGTGTGCACAGAGTTCAGGGAGTCCCCAGAGCTATAGTAGAGGCTAAATTAGATAAGTGCTAACAGCTCTCTTTGTGGTAGTGTGGGCGAGCAGTTAGGCTTATCCAGAGGGTGTGTTAAGCATTTATTGTATTCACTCAATGAAGACTGATGGCACACACTCAGAGACTGAATCCAGACCAATTAGGTAAGTATAAAAAAAGGTAAACTTATGTTTTATTTCTAGAACCAAGCAGGACTTGGCACAAGTAAGTGAAATATACTCTCAAATGCAAAACTTTGTAATAAAATGCAGTTGTGTTTGTATTTGCAATCATTACAGGTTTGTAGATGTTTCAAAAACTGTTTAAATTACATAGTAAATACTTTTGGAATACACCATGGATCCCACAATACAAGGTAAGTAAGACTTTTTCAGGTTTGCAATATAGTTACTTTTCTTTCATACAAAAGTTAGCTCAACACAACATTTTTAGGAACAAAACATCACAACATTGGTTACCATGGAGAAAAGAAGGTTATCGGTTTGCCATAAAGTAAACGACGTGCAAGAATAGGTTTTGGTTCCCCAAGGTTTAGATAGGCACTCAAATCACACCAGCGGCGGCACTAGTGAGGCCGGGTGCAGAGTGCAGAGGCCCAATGTTAGCCAAAGGAGCTAGGGGGCACTTCGGTTGGGGGCTGCTCACGGGTAGGGAACTCGATCTTGGGAGTCAAGCTCCTAGTGTTAAGGTCAGGACAGAGGGGGTTCCAGGTTGGCATCAAGTCCACACCACCAGCGGCGTAGGAGAGCTTACAAGGGGTTGGGAGTCCAATGCAATCCTAAGTAGGTTGCTGGTTTGGGATTTTGGCTCTTGGCTAGGTCCAGAAAGTCTTCCAGGAGGAACCAAAAGCTGGGCAGGTAAGTTCGAGGGCTCGGGGATGTAGGTGCACCTCAGGTCCTCTTCTCCAGGGCGCAGGGCAGTCGGATGCAGGTGTGCCTTTTGAGGTTGGATTTCACCTTACGGGCCACTCACGTTTGGGGAGGTCTCCGTGCAGAGGCTGCAGGCGACGTCGGGGAGTCCTGGATGTGTCCACCCCTGGTGGACCCGGACTCTGGAACACTGTGGGACCTCGCTGGGACCGGTGGACCACTTGGACTCAGGCCGTGGGTGACAGGTGCAGTGGTGGTTCCAGGCATCGAGTTTCTTTGTACTCAACCTGCTCAGTGTATTTCTTTAGAGTTTCTTTTGAACAGAGCTGCTGTTCACAGACGATCCGGTCTTTGTTAAAGGCAGTCAGTCCTCCCAGGGGTTCTGGAGGTCGCTGGCTGCAGGACAAGTCGACTTTTGGCGCAGGATCTCTTGAAACTGCAGACAGGCTGGTAGGGCTAGGGCCAAGTCAGTTCTTCTCTACAGTCTCCGCTGCTGTGCGACTTCTTCAGTCTTTCTTCTTCGCAGGTTGCAGGAATGTAGGGAGGCAAGGTTCAGGATCCCCCTAAATACTAAATTTAGGGGAGTTACAGGGGTGTGCAGGTCTGGACCAATAGGTTTCTTCCTTGGGGTGAGTACACCCCATTATATGCCACCCTCCAGTGGGAGGGGGTATGAGCCTCTCACTAATTGGCTGGGTCCCCTCATCTTCAAAAAAGAGTGGACTGAGATGTGTGCTTCACCTCGCCACCCCCACCTGAGGGGTGGGGTTGGCAAAGGTGGGCACACCTCTCCTCCTAACTTGGTTTTCCTGCCAATTCACACACCCAAAGTGGGGGTCAGAACCGGTGGGTGCCAGTTGCTGGGGGGCAAACAAAGGCAGGCACAGCTTACAAAGGCAGCAGGCCTTTGAAGCTTCCCCTAAGTGGACCCAGGACATCCTGGGGGAGGAGGCATGACATCTCTGCCCAGGATGGGCTTTGTTTCTGGACCCAGAGAGCAGAGGCTCTCTACCCAGGGGTCCAGAAACCTGCCTGGTGGTAGCAAATGGCGGGCAGCCATTCAGAAACCACACCAGGGCTGATCGCTTTTCAGGGAGCATCTCTAAGATGCCCTCTATGTGCATTTTATATTAAATCCCACATTGGCATCAGTGTGGGTTTATTGTGCTGAGAAGTGTGCTACTAAACTTCCCAGATTTCAATAAAGCCATTATGGAGCTGTGGAGTTCGTAATGACGAACTCCCAGACCATATACTCTTTATGGCTTTACTGCACTTACAATGTTTAAGAATGGACTTAGACTCTGTAGGGGTACAGTGCTCATGCAACTGTACCCTCGCCTGGGGGCTAGTGCACCCTGCTAGAGGGGTGACTTACCTAGGCCCCAGGCAGTAGGTTACAGGCATGGCACACAGAGATGTGTGTCATGTCGACTCTTCACTTTCCTCTGCACCAAACCACGCAGCCCTCAATGGCAGTGTGTGGGCGTTAGGGCGCAGCCCTTAGAGGCCTTCCCTGGTCACAGTCTCCTTGGTACCCATGGTACCTTTTAGAAGAGGCTTACATGTGGCCAGACAGGTGCCAATTGGGGGTACAAAGGTACAGTTTTTGGGGAGAGAACACATGCCCTGGGAACCTGATTGGCATGGACCCAGGGCACATCAAGTCAAAGTGCATCAGAAACCTGGCCAAAAGTGGGGGGTTACTGCAACAGAAACCTTCATTTCTACAATGGTTCATCATTGAGAGCAGATGTATGTGCACATTAGCATGCCTAGTCAACATACTCTTAAATCTGAATAGCCAAGAAACTGAAGACTTTAGAGGTGACATGCTTACTTACTAGCTCTGACACGTTTCTCCTGGCAATCCCGGTTTTCAATAAAAAGAGAAATGGAGCTCCATTCTAGAAGTGCTCTTAATGTCTTGAACATATCATCCAAAATATATTGCTCCTTTCACCACTTGAAAAAAAGGATTACGACAACTGCTTTTCACTCGGCACTTCTCTTCCTCCCTAAAGTTTCGTATTAATGCTGCATTGCTTTGCTTTTCATTGGGTCTCACAGACTTCTTTCCTGTATCATCACTTAGGGGGAAAACTGCTTTACCATGATGTACTTTACTATGGCTTGAATCCATGTACATATCTCAATTTTTGTACACTGATTGAACGGAGTGTATATTTCATTGTTTTAGAAGTGACTTCACGAGACAGGCTCCAGATTAGCCCGGGCTAGCTCTATCAAGCACTTTGTATATGTCCTTGGTCTGTACAGGATCATTTGTCTTAATGCTTGGTGTACTGAATATATTCATGTTTAGATTGGGGATGGGCAAAATGCAGACTTTCTCCAGCAAAATTTCACACAATTCTATAGAAACTTTGTGAAATTATGGTTTAAGAGTGAAATGTGGTTTGCCAGTATCTCATATGATTCTTTTCAAGCAAGTGCGAGATAATGTTCGGACACTGCTTCAAACAAAAAATTGTCTCTTAGCAAGATATTTTCTGTGTAAATGATTCTCTTGTGTATAAGCATTAGAAGGACTTGCATAGTGGGAAATTTCAAGTTATTTCAAGAATTTTGCAAAACGCAAAATTTAGTAATCACGGGAATTTCTCTAGCATGATCATAACCACATTTCTCCCAGGCTTAATCTGGACACACTTATAGCTTTTGTAACTCCACAGTTCTTCATCCCATGAGATCCCTTACTGCAGCTCTGTGTGTAATCAGCGTCTAGTTCTTAACAGTCACTGTTGCTTCTCTCTTTAAAGGGCTCTGATGCTCACGGGTCTCACACACAGTATTCAAAATGTCTAACTAAAATAAAATAGAATTGAAAGACGTGTGGTCAGCAGAGGTCATACTGGTGCTAAGAAAATAAGAGCTTTGTGTGCCATCACATTCAGCACTTCTATACCTCGGGCAAAATCATAAACATCAAATATGGATTTTACATGTTTCTTTCTTCTGTCTCGGAGGCATAACATAGCTTCAACAGTATCTTACTTAATTTCAGCCTCAAACAATTCCATTCCATCGTTACAAATTATCACAAATAAAGCAATTTATGTTTTGCCTCTTAGAAGAGTCCCTCGTGAGCAACTTTAAAATGGATGCGCGAGGGAAAATAAACATTATGTTAAAGTCTGTTTTTCAATTTCACTGAGGCAATGAAAATGAAATGTTCTCAAGTACGGGAAGGACATTTGCAAATTACATTTTCATTGACTTTTCCGTGCACTCGCAGGCAGACAAACACCGAAACAGTGAATCAGCAAACCTCGGCCGGCAATATTCGAACCAATATGGGAGACGATATACAGGCAGCCCTTATTGACACTAAACGCGATTTGTTGGGCAGGCAAACTGGTGAATGTATTAGGGCTGCGAAGCAATCTGAACAAACATCAAATGCACACTCTCCCTGTGGCCTGTGATTCCGCAGAGAGCTCCCGTCAGGGCCAACACAGAATTCGGAATCATTGTTTTCAGCTCTAATTAAACCCTGCTCTCTAATCAGACCATTGTCTCGCCGTAATGGAGACAGCCCTGCTTTCAAAAAGAAAATATAAAATCAACGCATCTATTAGGGTTCTGTAAACGCTCGCAGAATCCTCTGCATCTTGTTGTTCAATTAGACTTAGATTAACGTTTGGAAAACAAAATCTTGATTTTCTGATTCGCTTCCAGTTCATGAAATTGGCAAAGGGTTCGCTGATCTGCTAATTACGTGGAACCAAGCCACCAATATACAGCGTCTGACAAGGGCCCGGGCGCGCACGCGCATGTTCAAGATTAGAGAAGGAGCGGGCGCGCGCGCCCATGTTCAGTACAGAAGGAACGGGCGTGCGCGCGTACGTTCCATACTAGAGAGGGAGCGTGGCGCTCCGTCCTACCTGAGTGCACTCTGTGGTGTGTTGACGCCGACGTGAGTCGTCCCCATAGTGTGATAAGGCAGAGAGTGAGCACCAGTACCCATTTGCTGAAGCTCTGGGTGTCTCTTTCACTCATTCTGAAAAGGAAGAAAGCAGAAACGCTAAAGCAACACATGGGGAATCAAACTGTTTGGAGGTTAACAGGCATGCACATTAAACAAGTCAGACATATTGGCTTTGCCAATGCTTGTTACCTTTGTCAAATAAATGAGTAACAGCAATTATTTTGTTGTGAATTATAGCTGAAAATATTTCAATCCTGAAAAAATGAGACTGTGAAATAAGCATTACTAACTAAGGTCGCTGGTCGCTAGTGGTCTTCAGATGCCCTTTCCTCTCAACATCTTTCTAAAATCCTCCATCTGCATATCTCACACACCTCTTTCCTCTTCAGCAAACTCTTTTCACTCTCTCCTGAATGTAATTCCTTGCATCACATTCGTTTCCACAGCCCCCTGTGCAACACAACACACCCATCACCTGTAAGCAAATCCTCTTCTTTTACTTTCTCCCTGTCAATATTTTGACAGCTGTGTACCTCCTTCAAACCCTTTTGCACAGAATCTTAGTTAAAACTGGCACGCATGACTATTGCTCTATGCAATCCGGAGCGAAGGCAGCGATTGGATAAGGATATATTTTGAACACCTTTAGGACCAACTGACAGGCACTGAGAGAAACTAGCACTTCATTCAGCCTCAACTCCGGAGCTTTCAATTGTGGCCCTTGATAAATACCCATCCACAACCTGAACTCACAAAGGTATATAGAAGCAACTTAGTTCAAAGTAAAAATCGACTGGAAAAAGTACACACTCTGAAAGAATGCAAGTCTAAGTAAAATGTGTAATGTAAACAAATTCTGCGTTGCTGTCATGGATTACCTTAATGGTTTCTACAGTCGTTCAGAAATCGATCATTGTTTTTCCCTGTAAAGTTGAGGACATGGATATAAGCCCATTAGTTTTAATGACTTGCAAGCCCACTCAAACCCCAGAGTTTGGGATCGGAAGTACAGGCATGTGTACTGAGAGCAACTCTTGGTTTCTTGAGACAGTTGCCCAAGTGCAGGCGCGCAACACCCATTGGGCTCACCGGGCTTCAGCCCCCCCCCCCGTCGTGTGTCAGCCCGGGCTGAGACAGCTTTGCGGGCTGGCGACCGTCTAATTGCAGCCGCACCTGAGTACTTCACAGGTCTTTTAAAGACCATTTACTTGTTAATGAGGCTTTTGTTGTGTTGTCACCCCTTCTTAGAGCCTCTCTGCCTATGGCTGGAAGAATTAGCCCCCCCCGAAATCTTTTTCAGCCCCCCCCGAAATTTGGCTCTAGTTGCCCGCCTGCCCAAGTGTATGGCTTTGCATGTAGTTTGGGCAAAAGAACTCTGAGAGTTCACATGAGGTCTGATGTGCTACAAGAAAACAATAACAGGTTCTCCCATTTTTGGCCTTATAGGATGTCTACTGCTTGAACCATCTATACTCGTAGTTGTAACCCCACGCCTCAATATCGCGTCGCCTCATTGTGCCGATCTGCATCTCTTCATTGCTATACTTTTATGGTGATATAGAGATAACTCAGCCTTCTATCTTTCTGAGGTTGGTAAAGTAGAAAATTGAGCACCATTACATTCGGGAACAGTAACACACAAACGCCTATGATTTGCAATGGTTAGAAACTGTAAAAATGTGATATGCAGCACTCTATAAAAACAAGTTATATTTTTAGTAGTAATATTACAAGCAGTATTTGTAGTGTTATTAGTTTAATAGTAATCATCATAAAAATCATACTTTTTATGGCTATGTATGAAGCGCAAGCATTCTTCAGAAGCCAGAAATCAGACAAACTCGGCTGTGCCTGGCACAGTGAAGCACCCTACACCCCTAAGTATATTCTGAAGTAGTGTCGGAGAGGAAAAGTACGAACATCTGTCATATGTACCTCTCGCTCAGGAAAGTCTCTGCCCCGCTGACCCTGTGCAACAGTTTGACCTGTACCAGAGCGGTTGCAGGGGTGTGAGATTTCCCTTTGAGTGGACATGTTGTCTGGAGCTCTGCCTTTATAGGTTGCCTGGAAGAAGTTGGGGTCATAGGATCTCCTGCCCGGGTGAACACACCTTGTCCATGGCAGTACTTCAACACCAGTACACTCCTGCCTTCCTTTCATTGGAAGCCCTTGGAGGATCCTTTGGTACCTTTGATCTGAGCTCAATGGCCTCTCTTTATCTGGTGGGAGGTGAGAAACACTCTATGGAAAGTGTGTAGTCTGCAGTCACCCATAGAGCAAAGCTTCTGATGCTTTCCACTGAGTGAAGAGAAAAGCAGGAAGCACGAGGAACCGCACCACTAGTCTCCAATCATAAAAACGCCAGGGTTAGTGGACATGACATTGCACAATGTTTGACCCAGAAGAAACCACAAGATGTATCCTTTGCCTCACCCTTAGTCCATCAACAGCCTCCTAGTTGTTGGTTCCTAGAACCCTGTCTTCTCCTGTGGCTGACCTCTGAGCCGCAGAAGCAATGGGTAGCGGGTGCCCTGTCAGAGATAACAGAGGGCAGGCGAGGCGTAATAGCTGCCTCCCCCCCTCCAGTGGCGGCTGGTCCATAGGGGCGCCAGAGCGGCGCCCCACTACGCATCATCAACACAAAAAGAAACTGCTCACTCCAGTTCGGGCAACAGGAATGTAAGCAGACGAATTGACAGCTTTCACAATTCGTCTGTTTACATTTCCGGCCTGTGCTTCACACAGGTGAAAGTGCGCATGTCAACGCACAGCCCACGCAGGCGAGAGCAGGAGTCCAGAAGATGGATTGCGCATGTGAGAGAGGAGCGCTCTTCATTTCAGCTCTCGACTCATATTTACAAACCATTAGATATGCTGCGCATGCCTAGTGTAGTGCAGCATGTCTGAAGATAGCATCCTGCTCGGGCGGTGACGTGTTTTTGACACAGTCGCCCCATGTCCTGTCAAATGCCAGGATACAGCCGAGTAAACAAAGGTCAGCCACCCCCAGATGCATCCAGTCTTCTGATTGGGCAGTCAAAGTATTTCCTATTGAGCATCATTAAGGAGGTAACCACATTACCGCGAGTCTGCAGTCAACGGTCGTGGAATGAGGGAATCACGTGTTCACTGCCCAGCTCGTGAAGAGACTCATTTTACAGGGTATTTTGGCTAAAGCAAAACCTAGAAGGCTGTTTTCAGAGGGAAATGGTCAAAAAGTGAACAACCACAGCTCTGCAGAAGGACGTTCATGCCTGAGAAATGTGTGGTTTTCTACTTTGCACAATATGCATCCATGAGCACGAAGGGAAGCCTCACCTCGTTTGAAACTCTAGCTTTCCACGCATCCACACAGACTCACTCGCCCCAGCTTTGGCCCTATGGTGTATTGGTTACGCCACTGGGAAGACGAGGTGATTGGGAAAAGGAACTAAACTTTTTTGCGGACATTGCGCTTCCTAGTGGAGGTTTATGTGAACTACACCCTAAACCAGAATATGGAATCGGCCAGCTGAATAAGAAATGTAGGCAATGGTAATTACATTTATGATTTTGATCTGTTATCATGCTTGCTGTCTGCAAATAGAGTCTGACAGTTTTTATTTTCAGATTATTCAGTCCTTTAAAACGGTACTGTCAAGCTAAGAGTGCCTGCATTTAATGTATTTGCTAGGGAACGCTGGGAGACGTTTCCACCAATGGGAGAGTACTGGAGGAGAGTAGTTTTGGGCCCCCTTTTTGAACTGACAGTAGGAGTGCATTATAACGGTCCACCCAGATGAGCTGACGCTTACTCTCGTAAAGAAAGCATCGGCAAATACCAATACTCCCTCCCTCAGCTGCAGACAGGCAGTGCACCCCATGAAAGGTTAGCCTGATGACAACGAAGCAAGATATTAATTTGAACAGGCTTATGTCGACCCTAATTAGCCTTCAAGGCCAGTTCTGTTCCGAGCATGAAGCAGTCCCCGTTAATTAACAGGACTGCTAGTTTGGCACGTGCCCGACAGCATCTAAAGTTGGCCCTTTGCTTTAAACACTGTAAAATACAGCTTCAGATTTCCCAACAATCACGCTAGGACATGTTTGATAAAGCACATTATATGAGAAACGGGATAGGAGAGGGGGCTTAAGGGGCAGATTGTTAGGGGTACTTAAAAACAATATTTTTCAAACGAATCAACATTTTTAAGGTCTTCAAAAGAGAGAGAAAGAGTGTGTGCATTTTTCTCAGGGTGGGTATGTAAAAATCCCAGTGTAATCCAACAGACACTTCACATTACCCAACTGAAAGCACTTGTATCCAACTATTATTACAGAATGCATGTTCTAGGGGGTGTAACACGGCACCCCAAGCCTCCCCCCCCAGCTACGCCCCTGCCCACACAGCAGATATCCCACTCACTTCTTCCTATCCAAGGCTCTTATCTAACATGACAAGTATATGGTAGACCATCCAGGAACAGACGCGTGAGTTTAGCCCACCACATCCATTAGGTAGAGGTAACTGAAATAAATGTATTGCAGAGTTAATCAGGAAGCACCATTTGATAGGAAAGAAAACAGGTCTTTAATTCCTTTATGAATTTCAGATGTTTTTAAATGCTTTTCTTTGCTAGGAGTTCCATAGTTTTGCTATTTGCAAAGTGAATGTGGTTCCATCAATGCTCTTGTAGGATAAGGTGAATAGATGAGGTGATAGTCTACAGCAGAAAGCTCTGTTCGGTGAGTATCTTTATCACTACAATTTAACTTGGATAACCAATGGTCTCTTACCATGTATGCACTGTGGATGATGCAGAGTGTATTCTAATCCTAAAAATGCATCTCGTCCATCCTGCCTTTGCCCTGTCAAACGTTCATTAGACTACCACAATCTCACATCCTGCTTCCTGTTTTTTTTTCCAGTCTGCTGGCTTTTGTCAAAACTCCGTGTAATGAACTATTGCAGGATAGCTTTGTATCTCTAGGACTCTGAACTTAAGTATTTGGCATGCAATCACTTGGACTATTCCTAGATTAGTTTCAGGCTGTACCAGTTTCATGTTTGTCTTCTATTGTGATTGCCTTCCCCCTGCCGCTCTGACTGAGGTGGTTTTTGTTCAGTGCAGCACCTGGCAAAACCATGAAAGAAATTACGGAAAATGAACTTACAGGGCATTTGCAGGGGAACACGGAGCACACAATCAAAGTGGCAGAAGTATTAGTAAGAATGTGCATTAAGCTACTCGACATGTGAGTGGGCAACAGGAACCCATTCTTTTAAGTCTGTATTGAAGATCTGTGGTTATATTGATAAGCAGCAACCTACATTATATTATCATACAAAATCTCTATATTGATGTAATTGCTACACTTTCCCAATTGCTTTATTAACATTCTTGCTTTCTGAAATGTCCTTGAAAATGCACCATTTGGCTGCTCTTTTTTCAAAATTTTCACGGGGGGAGATCCTCCCCCGAACCTCCCTTCATACGTTCAGGCTCGCTCGCTACGCTGGCTCACCACAGTGCGCTGCCCGCAACTTTTACGCCCCACCACTTTCAAATGTCACCAGCCACCACTGCCCCCCACCCCCTGTGACCTTTAACTGGCGTCCGTGAAGTGTACTGTTCAACGGAGGGGGCCTGAATGTGTGAATGCACTGGGGAATGGTCTCTGATGCGTATTCAGTCTTACACATGGGTACACAGCCTCTGGAGCCTTGTTACTTGAGGTGTGCACCAGCACAGAATTATATCCCCCCTCCTATGGGCGTAGAAGTGTGCGGCCCCAAGAGCAGGCATTGCTCGGGCAGCAAAAACGTCCTCGAACTTGACATTGTACCTAAACTTAATCAATTTCAGTGTGCAGGCGCCTCGACATTCTGATCATAATGGTAATGCTAAAATGCGACCCTAATTGTTGATTTAATGTTACAAAAAGTTAGCTCTAAACTACCAGTGCTTCCCATAGCAGGCACCTATGGCATAAAAGGGGCTCGGAGATCCAATACATGCACTCAGGCCCGCGCAATATTAAAGCGCGTTTAGTGAAGGAAATTCAAGGAAACCACAGACAGACCCTGCTTTGTGTGCCAAAAGCATAACATGTAAATAGAGCTGTTGGCTGAAGTCCCCCTCTTCTTCCGAGCGTTGCGTGAAGGAGAACAAAAATGATAAAAAGGGCTGAGTGACACAAAACGTGTCCAGAACAATTACTATAGGAGTATGCTGCTGCTGATCGCAGTGTCTTGAAATTATGCCCATCTGTAATATTTTTCATAAATATATAAATGTAGTGTACATTTTAGAAATACTTTTGCAGAATTTTCTAAAATGTGAAAACCAAATGTCCAAGAATTTGTACTTTCGGCTGAATAAAATGTTTATAATGGTTCTAAATAAATGGAGAAATAACCTTGCTTTCAGTTAATCACAAGTCTGACAGGTCATGTTCAAGAAGTATATTTACTATGTGTCCACTTGTTATGATCACTTCGAGGCACTCCAGCCTGAGGACAAATGTCTCTATAGTAAAGAAGGATCAACCTCTGCAGAGACACTGAACTCATATATGACCTCGTCTCAAATGACATCAGTGAGATCATTCTGAATATCAACGCCAGAAGACTCGTTTCTCGACTTTCATTTCTGTGAAATGTACAGTTTGCTCTGTACGCATGGAGTCATATTCATCTAGGGTCAGAGTCCTTACTTCAACATTTTTTGCATGTGCCAGTGACCCTTTTTTAGGTCTGGCTTCACACAGCTTCAGCAGTACTTCACGTGAGGACAATATCCAATGCACAACGAATGCCACACACAACACAAGACATACAAAAAGAGGCTTTGGGTCACCATCTTCAGCCACTGGCGTGTGAGTGAGCCACCTTCAGGAACCGCCAGCATGGGCGGTCTGACTCATGTTGGTGTCTGCTCTCATCATCTCACAGATTGGGTAGTTTACCAGAAATGAAGGATGAAGTGCTCCTTTTACGTATTTGTAAGTGGTGTTGGTTTGTTTGGTGTTATTCGTTGTTTAGTAACGGCAAACATTTTGTTTGTAATACTGCCTGCTGCCGGGCTGTCCTTGAACCTGCAGAGCACTTGGCAGGGTGCAGGTTACAGCCCTGCTGCCTCCCTCAGATGCTGGCAGGAGCGCATAGGTACACTGTTCACACAGAGCACTCACGAGCTTCAGCCTTAAAGCAGCAGCGGCTCCTCCTCTAAGGCGAAGGAGCGTCGCCCCACTGCTTTTCAGCAGTGTAAAAAAGGAAAAATACAATGATAATAACACAATGTTATTATCATTTTATTTATCCATGCTGAAGCCAGTTTTGGGGCGGGCTTGGCTGTCATCACAGCCAGCAGGGGGAGGAGTGGTTGGTGCACTTAAGCGCGCATGACGATTTGGCCAGCCAGCTTGGGCTGGCCAAACAGTCATGCGCACTTAGCATGTTCTCCACCCGGCTGCATTGCACAGCCTGGGTGGAGAAAATACACAGGCTCCCACTCCCTTTCTGAGAGCTGAACCAGGCCTTTCAGACCAATCACAACGCCACTAACATGCTGGTGACAGTTGCATCATGATTGGCTAGGGGAGTTTGGGAGCCTGTGTGCTTCCAGTTGACAGAGGACGGAGGAGAGGTGGTGGCCGGCTCACCAGCAGGTAAGTGATATTTTCTTTTTTTCATTTCTTTTCTTTAACCCAATCTGTCACCGCCCCACTACTACAGCCCCGGAGCAGCCGCCACTGCCTAAAAGTGACATCCCAGGGCCCTGGGACCTGATCTTTTGGGAAGTGGGTTATGCATTTGATGTGGAACCTACTTTAGAAGATACTAGTAATATGGATGTGGTACTTACTCAAGAAGAAACGTGTAACTATTGATTTGATTTGATTTTTGTTTTTTATACAGCGCTCGAATGCCCGGCGGCGTCTTGGCGCTTCTGCTGTCTTATGCAGTGCTGATGGGAAATTGGTTGCTGCTGATTACTAGCCTGTGAACAGCCAGGTTTTTATTGACTTCCGAAAAGCCAGGAAGTCGGAGCATTTCCTTACAGCCAATGGTAGGCTGTTCCATAGTGAAGCTGCTTCTAATAGAAAGCTCCTGCCACCCCAGGTAGTACGCTTTGCTCTTGGAAGGGATAATAGCATTGCGTCTGAGGATCTGCACTTTATGCCTGGGGAGTACCAGGCAAATGTTGTGCAAAAATAGCTTGGTCCTGAGTTAAACAGTGCTTTAAAGGTTATGCATAAGGTCTTAACCTCCAGACGTTTTGCTATAGGTAGGCAATGCAGATTGACCAATGCTTGAGCCGCCGACTACTGTTTGGGAATTCCGGAGAGAAGTCGAGCTGCAACAGTTTTCAATGTTTGAAGTTTTTGTAACAACTTTTTCCAGATGCCAATAAAGAGGGCATTTCCATAGTCCAACTTGGCCGGAATCAGAGAGGTGACAACAGTCTTTTGAAGTTCATTCAGGATGTATAGACAGATCTTCTTTATTAGTTTTAGTGTATAAAATACAGATGATGAGAGTGCTTTTACTTGATGGTCAAAGTGGAGTTTATCATCAAAGATAACTCCCAACTTCCTTACTTTCTGTACAGGCGTTGGTAAGGGTCCCATATTCTGGGGCCACCAAATTGGCGACCAAAGGGATCTATCGTTTCTGAATAGTAGGACCTCTGTTTTATCCGCGTTTAATTTTAGGCAATTTGTTTTCATCCAATGATCTATTTGGACCATACAGGAGTTGAATCTATGGCCCACTTCTTCCTGATCTTTGGAGATTAACACCACAATTTGGATGTCATCGGCGTAGGACAGAATTGAGAAACCTATGGACTTTATCAGTTTGACCAAGGGGGCGACATACAGATTGAAGAGGGTAGGGCTTAATGAAGAGCCCTGAGGTACCCCACACGGCAAGCTGAATTCTTTTGACGTAAAATTGCCCAAGGCTACATGGTTTGTTCTGTCAGTTAGAAAGTCTTTAAGTAGAATCAGAGCTGGGCCTCTTATTCCCAACTCTATTATTCGGTTGATCAAAACTGTGTGGTTGACCATATCAAAGGCCGCCGAAATATTAGGACGGCTTGACCACCATTATCCATAATCCACCTGAGTTCTTCTGGAGGCGGTGAGCAAGGCTGTTTCTGTACTGTGTGCCTTTCTAAAACCATATTGGGAAGGGTCCAGCACATTATTACTGTCAATACATGCCATCAGTTCGTTATTTAGTTCTTTTTCCAGTAATTTGGCCAGGAAAGGAAATCTAGAGATGGGCCTGTAACTACTCGGTTCCAGGGGGTCAAGATTGCTTTTTTTCAGTAGGGGCAGGATCGATGCCGCCTTCCATTTGGAGGGAATATGTCCTATACTAATCACTTTATTCAGGATTGTTGTAAGCTGTTCTTTAAAGACCCTGGGGGCTAGGTGTACAATTTGTTGGGGGCAAGGGTCTAGTGGGGACCCTGATTTGCATGACTTTATACGTTTCAGAACCTGCTCTTTTTTAAGGGACGAGAACCTATCCAAAATTGTATGGGAGTTGTTCAATGGTGGCACAGACTCTTCTTTGTGATTTAATGTAAAGGAATTGAAGACCTCTGTGACTTTACTTTGAAAAAAACTTGCAAGGGTATCACAGAAGGTCCTATAAGCTGTGCCATCAGTGTTTGTGATCATTTTTGATAATTTTGTTATCGTACTAAAAAGTTATTTGGCTGAATTTTCTACTAGGAGAATTTTTTCGGTGAAGTACTTTGTTTTCTCTCTTTGAATGAGGGTTTTGTATTCAGCAGTAGCTTTTGTATAGGTCTCTCTATCTAGAGGATCGTACTTGGATCTCCAGGCTTGCTCTAGTTTCCTGCATATTCGTTTCTGAGCCCTCAGGCACTCAGAGAACCAGGGTTCAGAAGGGGTACTGCGACGTTTTTTTTTACAACATTTTTTCAGGTGCTAAAATATCTATGGCCTTTTTTACCCAAGTTGTATATCTTTGTGTAGCTATTTCAACATCTTGATTGGGATCTACACTTATTATAGGAGGTGTATCTAGCAAGGTCTTTTCGACTTCTTCTGTGTTTATTTTGCCCATGCTCTGCATTTTTGGGTCCCTAAGAGTGATGCCGTAGCTGCTTTTTGTGGTTGTGGTGGGCTGATAGAAAAAACACAGCCTTATGGACTGACCATAGCAGGGGAAGAGTGTTTGTTACTGCCAGATATGAATTGTTTGTAAATATCCCATCTAATGTATCACCCGCTGTGTGAGTGAGTGGTGCCCTCACCTCTCTGGTCCAGACCTAGAGTCTCCATGAGCTCTAATAGTTGGATGCTATTCCTGTCCTTTATGTTTTCTAGGTGGAAGTTAAAGTCGCCCAATACTAGATAATCCGAGCTAGTGACACTATGCTCGATCAGGGTGCTTACGTTGGAAAGAAATGTTTCCCTTGGCCCCGGGGGGGCGATACAGTAATATTCCATTTAGCGAATAGTTTTTGGTTAATTCAGTTTGAAAGGAAATGTTTTCGCAATTTGCGACATTCATGCCTCGGGTATACTTTATAGTTATTGAATCTCTAATGATAATGGCTAATCCCCCTCCTCTTTTTAACTTCCTGTCAGCGTGCACCATTTTGTAACCTAAAGGGATGGCTTCAATCAGGTCCGGGCTTGAAGCTTCATCTGCCCATGTTTCTGTAATAAATATTATATCTGTTTTATAGGCGTCAGCATGGAGTGCGTGTTTGTGTCTATGTTTGACTAGGGACCTCGCATTTATTAAAGCACATTTAAACATCTTGCCTTTCTGTGTGCCTCCTTTTGTCTTGTATTCCCTTCTCTTATATTTTCTGATTGGTATATCCGTGAGGGATAGCTATAGCTTACAATTGGGGCAAATAGTTATGTTTGGGTTGCGGCCCGGTTTTAATATAGAGCAGCTTGGATGCTTACTTACTGCTCCCAGTGCTCGAAGTTCTCCACTCGTATATTGTATTGAGTGCTTACTTCCTGGGATAAATTGGGCAGGGGTTTCGGCCCTCGGCGCGATCTGGGTGCGGGCGGGTGCAGACGGGCTTGCAGTGCGCCCAATGTGCACGTCCACTGCGTGGACGCGACAGGCTGCTCATAAGTAGCCCCCCCTCTCAAACCGCTAGAGAGCTAACTGCGATGGCGGCCCCGCTCTAACTTACGGGTACCGTCACCTCCACATGCAAGTAGTCAAAGTGCAATGTGCAAATTCAAGCAATTCATTTCAGGCAAGTTTAAAAATGTAAAAACTTTAAAACTTGAGCAAGTATTATTAAATTTTGAGAGCACACGATCACGAGCAGGCTTACAGTCTCTCTGGAGCTGGGGCGAGATAGCACTGTGTGGACATGACAGGCTGCTCATAAGTAGCCCCCCCTCTCAAACCACTAGAGCGCTAACTGCGATGGCGGACCGGCTGTAACTTACGGGTACTGTCACCGCCACATGCAAGTAGATATGACTTAGATAAACAAGTTGTGCGTGATTTGTACCTTACGTATATGGATTGTGATTGAAATAGGTGCAATGTCATTGCTCTTCTGCATAATAATAATATTAGCTGAATCAATTTATCAAGCTAATGGGGTATCTTACACCTTAATATGTGTTAGGCAGATATTTTCAGCTCCGTATAGTTGTGCACAGTGTGACTCCGAGCACTTGTGTGACAAACTGTTCACAGATATTTAAGACAAATGCTTCCCACCTATGAGTGGCACACCTTACCAGCCCCCACGTAAGATGACAATGATACAACAATTGTACAAGAATTCTTCTCTCAAGGCTGGATTACACAACCTCGCTACCTGTTGACTCTCTGCCTGTTTCCAAAGGAGGCTACTGCGAGTCCAGAACTGTTCAGGGAAACTGACGGGGAATGATTCAGTTACTCCTTGGCTAGTGTGTTTACCTGTGTTACATGTGATCGAGTGCACTCAATTTAATACGCTCACCTTGGCTTCTGAATCTTAAGGGGGTAAGGATCGAGGCATGCTCACAAGGGATTGATCAATTACCAATACAAATGATCACCCGCCTCATCCAGGTGAAAAACCCAGAAGACATAATGTAGGGAGTACATAGGCGGTCCAAGCAGATAGACTTTGGAATGATGCCCCACCACTCTGCGGAGTAAAAGGATCATTTACTTAGATGTAGAAACCGCTCAACGTTGAAGCGTTCCAAGGAGGATTTGAGAGCACACACAGTAATGGTTCAAAGCGTCTGTGTTGTCATTCAATTTTCAAACTGGTTTATTTTGCACCCTTGACCTGTGCTCTTAGGTGTCATTGTGCACGTGTGCAGTGCAGTAATAAACACCCCATCTAACACGACATTACTGACAAAGTGTGCTCAAAATGACAAGAGGCTAAAGAACACAATCTCAGGGGCAGATTTACAAGAACTGGCGCATCTCTGCATATTAGCAGAGATGCGTCAGTTCATTTGCGTCCCGTAAAAAAACCCTTGAGCCACCATGGATGCGTCGCATTTACAATGCGGCGCACCGTGGCGCAAGGATAGACAGATGCGTGACACATCTTTTGGCGTACAGGCAGGGCATTGCTGGAGTCGTGTCGCAAGCACGACGCAACTCCAGCAATGGTTAGGAATGCCTATTCCTAACATGCTGCATCACTCCTTACGCCTGCTTCAAGCAGGTGTCAGGTTTTGACGCAGTGGCGTCGTAAAAGTGACTCCATGAAATCTTGTAGATTTCACTGCCTCACTTTTACAAGGCTTTCTCACGTCGGAACGCCCACCCTGCATACATTAAACCCGACGCAGGTATAATGTAGCGCAGAGCTTTACAACGTGACGCATCTCCCTAGATGCGTCACATTGTAAATATGTCGTAACGTGGCGCATTGTTTATGACGCGCTGCATCACAGAAGTGATGCAACGGCGGCGTAAAGTAGTCGCAAGGGGCTTGTAAATCTGCCCCTCAGTTTCCCATTTTTGACGCAATTGTTAGAAGAGTCATTGTTTGTGCTTATAAGTGAGGATTACATTTTCTGAAATCCTTGCCTTTTTTGGTCTGTTACGGACAGTATTCGCAGGAAATCGCCCTTCTGCTGAACATGAGCACATGAATTTTTTTTTTTTTTATACTTGGTCTGCCATGTCCTGCAAAAGGTGTGCGAGCAATTGAACGCTCGAGCCAGGCTGAAGTCTGACTCTGGTTCAGCTCAGGGTCCTGTTAGAACCTCAAGCCCAAGGAGAGCCGAGCTTTCATGAGGCTTCTGCCTGCCACATGCGCTCGACTCAGGATGTGGCATTACAGCCAGAGCTGCCGCCTTTGGAATGGGGGCACCAGGTTCGAGGGTCGGCGTCAGCTGAACAATCTGTAATTCTGCCTTATCATTTAATCTCCCAGTGTCTTACAAATGAATGTGCGTTTGTGTGACATAACCGGTGCTCATATAAAGTGCTCCAATACATTCGGGTCGAGTTCGCTCTATTTATGGATTGCAGAAAAATGCACAAAAAGGTAAAAGCAAAGCATTAACATAAAAAGGAGAGACAAATAGATCTATAAAAAGGGAAATCAGAAACCCTGGATAAATTACAGCTTCCCCACTTAAAATGTGTGATCTTAGGCAAATACGTTATTGTAACAAAGCTCTTTTTTCTTTATAATCATGTATGAAAGCACTTTTAAATGCACGAGTTCAGATTACCTGCTTTACAAAATCTTTTTGTGTTCAAGTTAATAGACTATAACATTGCTCTATAATAATCTTTGCCACATACAGGGTTCAAATGACAACTGCCTTGCCTCTTGTTCGCTCATCTCACTGTCCCAGTGTAGGGATGGGGGCAGGAATGGTTTTAAGTTCATGTTTAAAAACTATAACTATTAATAAGTACTTCTCAGTGCAGTGCTATAACGTGACATATTAATGCCAAAGCTTCCAAATCTTAAAGAAACGTTATCATATTTTATGCGATGGCTGTGGTACGATTTAGATGGCAAATGTTATCAGGGCTCGTACACAGACTCTAATAAACAAGCCAGACCCTTGGCTCGGCTCTAGCTTGGCTCGCCTTGTTCATTTGTTTTCTCAGCTTTCCAACCGTGAAGGAAGGTATGCTACTCTTAGGCTGTAACATTGTATACGTACACTGTACACATGGCATTATGCGCCAGAATGTCTTGGTTCTCAAGCGACAGCAAGGTTCAAAGATCTTCTGTGTCATTTTACTACCATTAAAGCTTAGTCCCTGAGCTTTCAGAGACGCTTATGCAACAAGCACACAGTCCTTCCTATCTGTAATGCTATCACAAGACAAAACGGCAACGACAAAGCCACATAACATATCAAGTCACGTCAAATAAAATGAGATTGACTCCTATGAAGATCAAAATACTTTGACACCATGCCTGCTGTCCAATTAGAATGAACTTTAACCTTTTGGAAAGGCAGTCACTGCATCCTGGTTGTGTATATGCAAATCAAATGCGTTCATCTCAAAATAAGCATTTCCTACGTTTATTCGAAGCTGTGGCTTATAACTACATATGGATTGCCACAGTGCCACCTATAGTGCATAATAGGAATGACAAAGTCACAGAAATATAAGGCTTGTTTTTTCGAACATCTGAACTATTCCATGGCACAGACATATTGTTCAAGTTACCCGACGGACTTACCTCTTATTTGGGTTTCACAGCTACTGCCTGAGCATCCGGAAATCTCAAAGAAGGCGTGCCCTCGCCGAAAATAGCAGACATTGGTGCATCTAAAATGAGAAAAAGAAAACATATTTAGCAAAGGCTGGCTGCTTTCTGCATTTGTCATGTTGCCTCTTTTCATTCTTTCAGCCTATTCATGCCGTTCTAAAAGAATGTGAAACAGACATCAGCACAAATAACATCTGATACAAAGGAATATAAGATTGTGTGCATATATCTGTTTAATAGTATTAGCCAGACACCTTTCACATAGACTCATCAATCGCTGACACCTCGAATGACTCATGGTGTGATGCTGCCCCCTCTGGCAGGAACGGTCGCATGCTCCAGGTACTCCTTCCGCACGTTGCTATGCCTTTGGTTGTTTACATGTAACATAAAACAACCTTTCCTTTCTCTCTTCATTCCTCCACTAGCATGGGTTAAGTGTTTTTAGGTCGAGCCTCGAGTAGCGCGCAAGCGTTGCTCTGCGAGACTTTAAGTTAGGGGCTTTTGAAAGCTGACCAGACGCTCGTGCGTCATGGCCTTTTCCCTGCGGTTACCCGCATGGCAGACATCTGTTTCCAATTATCGTGCCCAGACGCGGGCGCGATAATTGGAAACACATGCCGGCCATGCGGGTAATCGCAGGGAAAAGGCCATGACGCACGAGCGTCTGGTCAGCTTTCAAAAGCCCAGGCTGCCGCGCTCGCTCGCCCCCGCTGCCGACGTCTCTGCTGTCCAGCGCTTCACTTGTTTTGCTTGTTACACCAAATTCCCAGAGTGATGCAATTACATCCTGTCGCACAATTTCAAGTCCGTTCATGTAAAATATCCCACGGCAGCAGTATGGGAACAACGCAAGCAAACAGAACACGACTGGCTATTTAATGCGCTTTTTAAATCTCGAAACGTGGCCGCTCTCCTAAAATGTAACGCTTTTGCATAATTTCACTTAATTTTTTCTTAAATTTTGCGTAATTATGAAAAGGAAATTACTGGAATTGGCTCCAGATTTCTTCTCAGGACCTCCTTTATTACGAATACAAAGACTTGGAAATACACTTTATCTATGGCCAACCGGAATTTCCCGATTTCTGCCACTTTTATATGTATTTTGACTGATTTATGTCACTTCATATGTATTTTGACTGATTTATGCCACTTTGTGTGTATAGACTTGGACAACAATTATGTGGCAGACATCCGTGAACGAGAAGAGAGAGAGAGAGAGAGAGAGAGAGAGAGAGAGAGAGAGAATACTACTAGTATTTCTAATTTAATATTGGAAAAACATTCCAAATCAAATTCCTCATGCTTGCTGCTGATTGGTACAGAGAGCGCATATTTATGTTTACGTATTGTCTGTTGGTGCTGATCAATTCAGTCGAGCAGGTTGAATTCACACGATGCTAACCTTCCTGTTATTTATAAACATTTCCCTAAAGTATTCCTTGGCAGTTCCTTTAGCACTTGCAATCCGTACTACAAGACACGCACACCTTGCAACCTGACTCTTCTTGGCGCTCTAATGACGCTCTTCACTAAATGGTACGTGTTTTATCGACCTCTGGAGGATGAAACGAAGACCTGCCCTGCCCACGCCGAGCTTCAAACCTGTAACCCACAGGTCTCAAGGCTCGGTGCCCAGAGTGAAAAGTCGCTAGCAAGTTACATTGGGATTTTTTTCTGACAAACTGAGGATGTATAATTGCAGAAATAAATGTATTCACGAGGAAGCGGAGAGGTTGCGTGGAAGCTGTTCACGCCTCCGGAAGAGACTTCAGCAACTTGAGTGTATTGGGTTTTTTTTGTTGCATATCGTGACATACCCGGGTTAGTTTTCGTGGAAAATGAATCGATTGAGGTAGATCATTCATTTCACAAATCTGACTCATAAGGCAAGGCCTTTGCTTACGTTGGCAACACTGGATTCATTGGCAGTGAAATCCACCGAGGGACATTGAAGCTGGCATTCACCGGTGGGGGCCATGGAGCGTTTAGGAAGTGACGTCATAAACAGATCAGCTATCAAAGCACCGGAAAGATGAACTCTAGTAACATTTCCCGCAGCAAGGGTGGGGGTGTCATGTCTGAGGCCTCTTCAAGGCTGACGCTCCCAGAGCTTTAAGTGGGATGAAAAATCTGTAGGGAGTCTCGCAAGGGGGCGTGGCCTGTGTACGTAAGGGCGTGGCTTACAAAACACCTAAGCTAAAAACCTGTGCTTCGCATAGTGTCCGCCCGACTGGTATTTTAATGCTTCTGTCATTGCATCGAAGATATATAATACATCACGTAACATTACACCTACAAGTCAGGACTATTGGCTTTGTCAATGGTTGTTAGTTGCATAAGATAAATAAGCAACAACTACGGCTTGGTTGTATAGAATATTGAAAATGCTTCAGTTCTGACATGATGAGAGTGTGAAAGACCTACAACGAGTCTTTTTGAAGTTGCATCACAGGCAGTGAAGGGTGGCACTGCTCCAGCGTTTAGATTTTTTTTTTTACCCTGAGGGTGAGGACAAAAATGGAGAGCCCTATAGGGAACCGTCTCAGCACCAGCTTTTTAGAACTGCTGGTGGACCCGGTCCCCTTAAAGCCCTGGGCGATCCCATATACGTATAATGGGGAACTCATTCGCTCAAATCATTTCTGATGCTGTCGGTATGCAGTGCATGCTGTGAGATGCTCCTTTGTCTCTCCTGGGTAGACACTTTAGGGTATTTTTCTGGCTGCCTGTAACCGGTGCATGGCCATAGAACGCTGTCCTCTCGCTCCTGGTTGGACCCTACAGAGCTTCAATTCTGGCTGCCAGTAACCAGTGCATTCATGTGTCTCGCTCCTCTGTTGGTCCAGATTGGTCTCTAAAGAACATTTACTGTGCTGCGATTCTCCTGTGCACAGTGTGCTGCGATTCTCCTGTGCACAGTGTGCTGGAGCAATTTCCAGAGTGTAGTGCTGCCATCGTGTTTCTATCACTGAAGTTGTGAGGATTGTGAAAATCTCAAGTGTCACACAAAGAACAAGTGTAGTAAATGAGCTATGTCCATTCAGCAGGAGAGTGGTATGGGGGTGTGGTATGTAGTCGGTGGTGCATTTGGAGCCCACTGTCGTAAATATATTACTAATGGCGTGGTAGCACACTGAAATTACAAACAGCAAATTTTCTATTGAAATGGCCACAAAATTAGAAGGGACATGCAATTGTGCAGCAAATATTTTTTATTTGCACCTCAATAAGTAAAAGGGTCTTGAATTGTTTTGATTCTATTAAAATATTTGCTTCCATCACCATTCAGAAATACAAAAAAAAAACTTCCAAACCTTATTGTTCAGGATTGTGTTCTGGGAGCAGTGGGAACTCTAGGAGTTGGCACAAACTTTGAAATAGAGTGGAACTTTGGTCTGTGCACTCCAACTACCACTACTGCTGCATTTGTGAAAACCTAATACAACAAATGTGCTTAATTTGTGCTTTCATAACTCCTGATATATTTTGAAACATTTGTACAATTGATTTATAGGTATTTTAATTTTTGTGGTCTGTGAGAAAATAAACAAGCATTGGCATAGCCAATAGGTCTCGCTTTGGGACCTTATAAGTATTTAGTTATGCAGCACAATTTTCTTGGTGCAACAACATCACTGTTGCACCGCATTGCAAGAAAAAACACGTTGCAAAAACGCAGAACAGCCTTTTTCGTCTTTCTTTTTTTCCTTATTCTTTTTTCCGTGTTCAAATCTTGCAACTATACTTTGCCAGATAAGTAAGCTCTTTAAGCTGGATACACGTTGCCGATTTACACGTACATTCGCGGTATAAATATGCTGACGGTGTGTGCTTTCACTTTTTTTTTTTAAGCTGGAAGGCATACTTGACAGGAAGCACTCGTCTTTTATTTTAACCACCACTAGGGTGAATTTAAGAGGCGCACCGATTCTTGTGCACTGGAAGCCCTGGCGGTAAGTGTGTACTTTCCCTATGCCTGTTAGGAACTAGTAAGGAAGAGGGTTGCGAATTGTTCGCTTTTAACGTGACTACTCAGTCACTGGGCCTGCACATTCTTGAAAAAGTAAAACACGACGTTTTCCTAACTTGAAAAAGACAGCTGCCTGCTTTGGTTGCGTGAGAAGTGACCTAGCAGATTGTTCCAAGGTGCCCATGTAAACAGGACACGCTTCTGAGCTTTGTGGGAAGAGTGAAGCTGTTTTTTTTTTTTTTTTTTACTCTTGAACTTTAGCAGTCTGCCTTCATTTTAATTTTCGTTTTAGTTCCACCCGACTTTGGTTGTCTAATATTTTAGTACAGCAGGAACATGTGTTCAATAGACTACACTATTTGCCAAACACGAAGCAACTGACATAATGTAAGATTGCTCACTGTTACAGGAAGCTGATGCGTGTCATGGACGTCAAATGGTGTAGCAGCTGCTGCCCCATACCTGCTATTTATTTTGTCTTGTTACCCATGATCTCAGGGAGCCGGGAGGCAGAGGAAGGAAAAAAAAGCATTGGCATAGCCAATAGGTTTCGCTTTTGGGACATTATAAGTGTTTAGCCATGCAACGGTTGATGTTGTTGCACCAAGGATATTGTGCTGCATAACTAAATACTTATAAGGTCCCAAAAGCGAGACCTATTGGCTATGCCAATGCTTGTTTATCAATGCTCTAGACCTTTCTTTTCCATTTACATTCTTGATCGCTCTGCTCTCGCTCTCCAGATTGGTAGCACACCTACTCCACCGTGTGAGCGGAGGTGGGGGCTTAAAGGGGTGGGGTCTGTGGAAGGGGTATGAGGCGTGAGGGGGCTTGGGTCACATGGAAGGGTGGGGCTTTTAGCCAAGAACTGAAACAGGACCCTCCCCCACCCCAACATGAAAGCTTTCAAAATTGCTGCTACCACCCCTTAAACTGATTAAATAATGCTTTGAACTGCTTTGCACTACTTTACACCAAGGGAGCATCCCACGGGTGGTACATGGCGTTCCCATAGCTTATGACGGAAACCCCTATCTACTAACGCCGGGAGAGACTCTGTGCCAAAAAATCACCCGCTTGAGGCAGGCGCTAACAAAGAAAAGGATTTTTATGTCTCCTAACGTTTCTCACATTGCATGTGAGCGGCACTCTACAGCACACATCCAACACATGAAACATTTTCAAGTTAGTGCATGCATGGCATTTTGTACTGGAGTATGCATAGTATTTTGTACTGGAAGGGTACCCTTCCAATACAAACCTATGATAGACATCGCAAAGGGCAAATAACTGCCTAGGGAAATATTGCTTACACATAGTAATAAATCCATTTCCGTGCTTCATTCCTCATTTTGCAAAATGATATGAGAAAACAATGTTTGTGACTAATTTTGGCATGGCAGTACCCTTCCCTCCTGTTTTCCCTGCTGAGTTTCCTCCCGCTATTACCCGAAGGATATTGTGCCTGCTAAGAATTCAGGACTGAGCACAATTTGCATGTCATTTGTGAATTTAATCTGTTAGTAAACTTAGCATAGCAAGAGGAAAGAAAGTGAATATTTAGGGTTTACATATCATTCCATGTTATGGGGAGGGTCATCGCATATTCAGTCACATGCTTCCGCTTTTTAAATCTTTGCCATTGGGCATGTTAGACCATTCGATAATTGAACAGGCCCCAAAAATTTAAATTTCCAAGATTTCAATGACTTGTTAAATGAAAGAACAGTGATGTCGGACTATGGTTTGGCCACACCTGGTAGATCGCTCATGTCCCCCAAAGTCCTATGGTTATAGCAGATATAATGGACAGAGGTCTCGGAGGCCCTTTGATGGGCTATATTATAGACAGAGTCATGAAGATATGAAAGCAGTCTTGCTACAGACATTGAAGGGAATTTGTAGGTGGACAACCATTATTCACCTCTCAAGTCAGTGTATACACATATTTGTTCTTTTATACATCTTTATTATACATTATTGTAGTGCAAATTCTACAAATCATGATTGTACGGATCATATTTATGATATTGGCAAAAGCAAACACTAGAAAAGTAAAAAGAAGCCAGCATATGTAGATATATTCTAAAATGAGCCTATCTTAGGTCCTGCTGTGATGAGAAGTATATTACGAATTCCACATATCAGTATTGGGTGGAACACAGCCTTAGGCGAAGCGTTTCATGGATGCACATGAGCAGACCTTGTGAAATGTTTTAACTCCTGCAAAATCTGCAAAAATCCATACATTTTGGGATATTTTGCAAGATTTTGGTGGTGCAAATTTTCACCCGCTGTTTGCCTCTTGAAACCTAGGTTAAGCAAAAAATGTCTTGCAGGAACAATGAAACTCCAGCCAAGAGACTTTTCCTCCTCAAACCCTTCTCCGGCTGGTACTTTGGGCAACAGCCTTTGTTACATTTCTTTACAGAGTCACACAAGACAGCGCAAATAGCCCTTGCCTGGCTTTGTAAATGTCATTTAAAAACTTGTGTTTCCTTGCGATGACGTGCGTCAAGCAAGGGCAATGCAAATCCTTAGCAAATCTGGGACCATATATGTTAAAATACCATGATATTCCAATGCTAAGTATCCAGACAATTAATGCTTGCTTAAACATACCAGTCACCCTCTTGAATAATCCATTCAACTGTGGTCCAACTGGATATGAGGATCGCAGTGGCATTCCCCAACAGGCATAGCATAAGCAAATGTGTGGTTAATGCCGTCCCTTTGTTTAAATCAAAAACACGAACTACCCACATTGCTACTACACACAGCGAATCTTTTACTACTGCTCGAGTGTTGGCATTAGGCTGTTGCATACCTAAAAGAGATCTAAGTCCTATGATATATTTGCACTGGCTGAATGGGGATAAAGGCCCTACGTGCTAAAGGTAATATACATCACTGAAAATATTTTCTGTGGTTCATACCCAGTTAATGTTGCCTTTATCATCAATTATATATCTGAGTCAATTTTAGGTTGTGACTTTTTGACAACCACACAGGCATGTACTGTTGTTTTTGCTGTTATGTCAGCTGCATCATTTCCATTCAAGCAAATCTGTTCACTTTTATGTGTAAAATATATCTTGCAAATGTGGTATTGGTAGTGAACTTTGTAAAGCACCTTCACTTTTAGCAGCTTTCCTTTGGCATCCCTGTGACCAAATTTCCGCAGGTGTCCAAAGACTACTTTGGATCCCTGAACACAGAAAGCGGAGTATGAATTATCAGAGTGTGAAGGGGTGGATCAGCTTTCTTTAGGGCCAAAAGAAAGGCTTGAATCTCCATTACTTTGGATGTTAATTCTCATAATGATTTAGAATGTTTATTTTATTTTAAATTCGGAGAAGTCACGTACTCCTTGCACTGCTACACGAGCATCCGAGTACTTCGGCTTTGTACCAGGGAAGGCTGAACCGAACCATCACAAACAATGCTGTGGGGTTAGAAGGGGTAGAGTGACTGGTGTAGAATTCTATCTCAACAAAGGAAGACTCTCTTTGATCTTTATCTCCATACCATCCAAGTCCTGCTATCCCACAACACTCTCACCTGGTCATATTACTTCACCATCCCATTCCCTACTGTTAGACCTGGTGCCATTGGCGTGGGTCTCCCTTCCATTTGTTTGTGCTATGCCTCCTCTGTTACTGACTTGTTTTTGCTGGATTAGATGCTTTGGGCACTTTGCCACTGCTATTCAGTGCCAAAGTGCAAGTGCTCCCTATGATAAATTGATGTATGGATTAGGGACTCCATGTTTGGCCTATTTGATTCACTGTCAGACCCTAGTACAGTGCACTGTTTGTGCCCAGGGCCTGTGAGTCAAATGCTGCTGGTGGGCTTGCAGCACTTGTTGTGCCACCCACAGGAGCAGCTTGTAAAGTGTGTCTCAGGCCTGCCATTGCAGAGCCTGTGTGCAGTCTGGTACTGCCATGTCGACTTGGTAAGTGCACCCACTTACCAGTCCCCAAACCTTCCCTTTTCTACATGTTAGCCACCCCTAAGGTAGGCCTGCGGGCAGGGTGCATTGTATGTAAGAGGTAGGACATGCCCTGGTGTGTGTGGCATGTCCTGGTAGTGAATTACAGCCAATTTCGTTTTTCACTATTGCAAGGCTACCTGTCCCCATAGGCCAGAATGGGCAGTTTGATTATAACATCTTATAATCCTAACTGACCCAGGGAACATGGTAGAAAAACGAATTTAGTATGCCTGAACTCAGAATGATAAAATACATCTTTTAGTGAAGTTGGTTTTAACATTCTGTGTTTGAAAATACCACTTTTAGAAAGTAGGTATTTTCTTGCCTAACCATCCAGCCTGCCTCTGCTAGCTTGTGCATTGTATGTCAGGGTTTGTGAGTGACAGGGGCTGGGGGACTCCAGGAGACAGGGTGAGTCAGCACAGGGCTGAATAGACCTATCTGCATGTAGAGTGGTGGGAGGGGTAGCACCTGGGCCTGAATAGGGCTGTGCCTGCCTTCCACAATGCTGGCTCCACCTCCTGTGGTGCGTCTGATGTCCCTGGCCCACACTGACAAAGGAAGAGGGTGTGCACTGGCAGAATGCACCCAGAACTGGTTTGGACTAGGTACAGGACCCTCTGCCTTCAGAGGACAAAAGATTTATGGGTATAAATACTGGGGCCCTGACTCCAAGATTTTAGATCACTTCTGGGAAACAAGAAGAACCTTTGCTGAGGAGAGGAACCAGAGAAACTAAAGGAGGAGACTATCCCTATGCTGTGTGCTGTTTGAGGGATTGGCCTGCAGTGGTTGCCTGATTGCCAAAGAAAGGAGAAAGGAACTTTGTGCTACTTTCATCATCTTGCAGAACATCTCCAAGTCTTGAAGATTGAGATTGCCTCCTGCTGAAGTCTCAGGGACACAAGACTTCACCAACCAGCTCCCCTGAATTCCCTTGCTGGGAATTTGAAGTGCCTGCTGTTGTGTTGGGCCTTCTGAGAGACTGCGTGTCGCTGGGAGCTGGAAGCGCGACTCACGAAGAAGAAGCGTGTCGCCGCCGCAGCCGCTGTCGTCGCATCGCCGAGAAAGCGTGCCGCCGCTGCCGCTGTCGCCATTGCATCACCGAAGCGCTTCGCATCACCGGAGAAGAGTGTCGCCGTCGCATCATCGGAGAAGCATGTCGCAGTGCCTGTCGCGGCTCAGAAGATTCACCGAGTCGCCGCACGGCCGTCGGGCATGCGCGCATCGCCTCCTTTGTGTCGCATCAAGAAGAACACGCCATTTTGTTTCATTGCACCGGGTCGTCATCGCATCGCGGCGCTCTGGGTCGCATCGCCACAGAAGCGCAGTAAGAAACCGACGCATCACCTGCCCACATGGTGAAGAATCGACGCATCACCTCCTCTCCGGTAAGGAACCGACGCATCACCGTCCCCTACGCAGCAGTAGGGAACCGACGCATCACCTCCCCCGGAGCAAGGAACCGACGCATCACCGTTCTTGCGTGTAAGGAACCGACGCATCACCTTCCCTGCAACTCTTTTGTTTGTATCGCTTTACGCATCCAAAGGTACACTGAACGTTGAGTGTCGCATTTACCATCTTTATTGAACTGAACTATTTTCTACCATTGACAATCATAGTTTTCATAGTGTATTGTGGATTTTTGAGAGACTGCGTGTCGCTGGGAGCTGGAAGCGCGACTCACGAAGAAGAAGCGTGTCGCCGCCGCAGCCGCTGTCGTCGCATCGCCGAGAAAGCGTGCCGCCGCTGCCGCCATCGCTTCACCGAAGCACCTCGCATCACCGGAGAAGAGTGTCGCCATTGCATCATCGGAGAAGCGTGTCGCTGGGCCTGTCGCGGCTCAGAAGATTCACCGAATCGCCGTCGGGCGTGCACGCATCGCCCCCTTCATGTCGCATCAAGAAGAAGACGCCATTTTGTTTCATTGCACCGGGTCGTCATCGCATCACGGTGCTGCGGGTCGCATCGCCACAGAAGCGCAGTAAGAAACCGACGCATCACCTCCCCACGCGGTGAAGAACCGACACATCACCTCCTCTCCGGTAAGGAACCGACGCATCACCGTCCCCTGCAACCCTTTTGTTTGTATCGCTTTACGCATCCAAAGGTACATTGAACGTTGAGTGTCGCATTTACCATCTTTATTGAACTGAACTATTTTCTACCATTGATAGTCATATTTTTCATAGTGTATTGTGGATTTTTGTCGTTTTGGGTCTTGTGTTAAGTCTATATAATAATACTTATTTTTATAATACAACCTGTGTGGTGTCCATCTGTAGTGTTGTTACTGTGTTACTGTATGTGTTCACAAATGCTTTACACACTGCCTCTGAGATAAGCCTGCCTGCTTGTGCCAAGCTACCAAGGGGGTGAGCAGGGGTTATTTTAGTAGTGTATCCCTCTTACCCTGACTAGAAGCAAGGGTCCTTATTTGGACAAAGGTACCTACCTCTGCCAACTAGAGACCCCCAGTTCTAACACCTACCATATACACTATTTTCTACCACAGCCAATAAAATCCAGGCACACCAGAAACCACAAACAATGTCAACAAATTCCAATGTCCACTCAATTTCACACAAAAAAGTAACAACGATGCACATGCCTCATTGAAGGTGTTATTGACTAAACCTAATCCTCTATCAGTAGCCCCTTCAATTTGTGTTCACATTTTACTGCCTACCCTTAGAAAACTGATATCCACAGCTAAAATCACTTATTACATAGTAACATCAAGGATGTTTCCAATAGATGCAATGGGATATTTAGAGTGTGCATGCATTGCATCAACCCGATGCATGAACCCTCGGTGCCAAATAAGAAAAGATAGCTATCAATTCCTTTATGAGACATTTGACAAGATCAGGAACTGCATCAACAACACTAAACTATAATCCACCATCCAATCCTACCCATCACAACATATGTAAATGGGCCAAATTCGTGAAAAAAGCCTACGTCCTTTCAATGCCACCACATATAAAGACAATATAGCTTCCGACTGCCATGAAGCAGATCTCAGTAGAAGCAATCAAGCCCATTCACAACAAAGTCCACCTATCCCCATCACATGGTTAATGCTTTTAAATTTGGATACAGACTCCTATTTGTGAAAAATTCCAAATTTGACCTGAATGACATCACCAACTGCAGACCAATTGCTACACCAGAAAGAACTTTCCATACAGCCATAGAAACACATAGTCAAGATAGGAAGTGTCAACTGACTGATCCGGAAGCAAGATGGCGGTCGGCTGAAGTGACCGCTTGCAGCTTGTAGCGGTATGCTCCAGCAGAACCCCTCAATGAGAGCAGAGGAATGATCCCGCTATTACGTACAATCCTCGAGGCAACTGTGGGGACAGTGGCAGCCTGGGCTATAGAGCTTAAATGCATGGTCGGACGGCTTGAGGTATTCGCTGTGACCCAGAAACTCTCTTGCGGCAAAACGCCTCTCATCCCCGGGCTGCACTCACCGGGTAGAATGAAGCCGAAAGTCATGGCCAGGACTACCGGAGCCTCGGCGATAGCGGGGGCTGGTCCGGCTGTGGAGGCTCCTGGAGCGGTAGCACGCTGACTTGTTCCGAGGCGGAACCAGGAAATGCTACAGCGCGTTACCAGGGACGCCGAGGTCAAGCGAACCGGAATGAGTTAACCCTGGAGGCGAAAGGGAAGACTGCAAACACTCGGCAACAACGGCAGCCCGGCAGCACAGTGCTGGATTTACTAAAGGGTGCCAAGAAGGGCACCTCAGTTGGAGAACTTGCCGGTACCTCTATGCGGGGGACAGGGGTGGAAAAATGCCCGGAAGGAAAAGGAGGAGGAAATGACCAAAGGAACAATGACAATCCGAAGGAGAAGACTAGCGGTAAGGGTACCCCGCAACAGGCATATCGTGAGGGGGCAACTGTACTTGAAGAGGGGGATGATGTGGTCAATGGAGATACGCTGACAGATTCAGTAATAGATAGTACCCCTCCCCCGGCAGCCTCCCAGCAGCTAACCCTGCCAACTGACTCTCCTCAACTCCTAGAGATTGATAACCCAGGGGTGAGAAGGGCTGCGGACCCTGAAGAAGAGGAGGAAGGAAAAGGTAAGGGAGTACAAGAAAGGGAACAGGTACCTCTTCATCCCTCACAGTATAGTGGAGATCGGCTTGAGGGGACCGAGGCCGAGCCAGTAATGGAATTAAACAATGTCATGAGAGGGAAAAAGGGGAATGATACTGAAACTGCAGATTGTTTTTATTCATTATCTGATGCTACATGTTCAGTGGATGACTCTATATCGCTATCAGGATCTAGCGGAAGCTGGATTATCGAGGTAGATTCAACAGCATCTAGGAGTAAAGCAAGAAGGAGGTCGAGTCGGGCAGAAAAAGCTGCAAGGAAGAAAGTTACAGTGCAAGAAGAGCTGAATTGGGATTATTTCCCAACTACACAACTGGGTGGCGCTGTAACAGGCAAGGCAGCCGCAGAGGACCAGGAGAGTGCAACATCAAGTTTGGAAATAGTATTGCAAGCAATTGCATCACACCGGGAAGAGGCTAAGCAAGACAGCAGACGATCTCAATCTGCCCTTCGGAAGATGCAAGGCTCAGTACGCAAAGTGGTCAAAATTTGTAATTCAATTAGTGAACGACTGGGTGAGCTAGAGACACGTACTAGAGTCCTTGAGGAGGATGTATCAGAGGTGCAGACTCAATCGGAGGCACATGAAGCCAGATTGTCTGATATCCAGTGGAAGTTAGAAGAGCAGGAAAATTACCAACGGCGCAATAATTTGCGTTTTTTAGATATTCCGGAAGGACGCGAAGGTTCGGACACACGCCTCTTTATGGTTGATCTTCTCAGCAAAGCATTTCTAGATTTGGAAGGGTGGAATTGGCAGCAGGAAGTTCAACGTGCTCATAGAATCCCCTTCAACCTAAGGAAACCAACTGGTCCGGACGTTAAACCTAGGGCTATCCTGGTATTTTTTGGGAACTTCCTATTGCGACAAAACATCTGGGAGAAAGCCAAACCAGAAGCTAAACGGAGGGTAGATGATGTGGCCTTTTTTGTAAGACCGGACTTTTGTCGTATCACCGTTGAGAGACATTGGAGGCTGCGACAGATGATAGCCCCTTTTCAGGCCAAAGGGGCTCAAGCTTATTTGATAAACCCTGCTAAATTAAAAATAATCATAGGAGGCCGTACTTCTTATTATAATTCTGAGATTAAAGCTAAGGAGGCCTTGGCGGAGCTAAGGGGCTAGGGTTTTTTTTTTTTTTTTTTTAGGGTTTGGAATCAGAATAGAGCACAATAAGAGACTGGGAGAGTATCAACAGATAGGGGATGTTGGAAGGATTTGTAATATGGGGACACAAGAAGTACTCAGATCGTATTAGCTTGACCCACTGCTGTTTGAGGTCTAACGTATCTGGCACCTACATAGCCCATATTCCAGTATGCTTTCTTCTCTTTTTTCTCTGGGGTTTATTTTTAGCTAGAATAGTATTGGGGTTTTGCTGATCATGCTGCTACACTGCGTCATCGCACACTCAGACTTAGGTCTGGAAGCTTCCACGGTGGAGGGTGAGCATGGGGAATGGGGACAGGGGGGCGGGCAGGGGGTGGGGGATGGGAGGCTGGGGGCTTGGGGTGGTGGGTGAGGGCAAGGGGTGTCACAAAATTGAAAAAGGAAAGGCAGGTATAAAATGTATATATAAATTAAAAATGAATAAGGAGGGCGCTAAACTGTTGTGTATAGCTCAAAATGAGTAGTTTCAAGTTTTGCACAATTAACGTCGGAGGGCTGAATGATAAGCACAAACGTGGAAGAGCTTATGAGATACTTAGAACTATTAGTCCAGATGTAATGTGCTTCCAGGAAACGCATATCCCGTGGAAGAACAAAGATGTTTTGGTGATTAGGGGGTATAACTTGGTGGCTTGTTCCACCCAAACCTCGATGATCAGAGGGGTAGCAATTTATACTAAGCAATACATGGGCAAGGTTAAGAGGGTTGCAGTTGATAACTGGGGGCGCTGGGCAATAGTAAGGCTAGCTATGGGGATCACAGTGGTTAACAAATATGGGGCAAACCAGGATGATCCAGAAATATGGGAGAAGTTGGAATTGGAATTGGCGACCTGGCCTGAACCTATGATTGTGTGTGGCGATTTAAATATACATATAGAGACCACTAAAAGTCAGACTAAGAAATATGTAGGAAGGAAACCAAGGGTATATAGAGCACTGATTAATTTTCAATCTAGCCATGGGTTAACTGACATATGGAAGGAAAAAAAAGAAGGGGATCCAGGATATACATATTACTCGTACCCCCATAGGAAGTATGTCCGGTTAGATTACTTTTTAGCTTCATGTAGATTAATAGATCGGGTTAAAATTAAGAAACTCCCGCAGTTATTTTCGGACCATAATCCACTCATACTAGAGCTAATAGGAGCTAGCAAGGGAAGACAATCGAGTGTCTGGTCTTTTGATAAAAAATTACTCGTCAGCGAAGATTTCTGTAGTTACATTAAGCATTGGGCCAGGGAATTCTTTGATGTTAACCGGTATAGTGCCTCGCGAAATGTGGTATGGGACTCCTTCAAGGCTGGGTTGAGGGGAGAAGTAATTAGTTACGTGGGACGAGTACGTAAGCAGAGAAAGTCTGAGGCTGATATGCTAATGGGTAAACTGGCATGCTTGGAGGCAGAACATGTGATTATGATCAGGGAGGGGAAACCGGAAGAACAAATTCGGGAACATAGGCTGAAATTAGGAGATAACAAAGGCAGAATTTAATAACTTTTTTCAGGAAAGGGTGGCCCAGGCATACCAAACTCATCGGGGGAAATGTATGAATATGGGGAGACAGTAGGTAGGCTATTGGCATTGCGAGCAAGGCAGAAAAGCGCTCGAAATAATATACAGGAAATTAGGAATAATCATGGACAAATTGTAAATGATCCAGATAAAATAACGGAGGTCTTTGAAGAATTTTATAGGAAAAGTATACCAGGTAGATACGCAAGGAATGAGCATATTAGAGCGGGAAGACAGCTGGCCAATCTTAACAAAAATAGATGAAGTTACAGCGCAGGTAATGGAAACAGAAGTTACGCTGGAAGAGGTTCAGGAGGCTATTGGTGTCTTGTCGGCAGGGAAAGCAGCAGGCCCGGACAAGATACCGTTAGAGGTATATAAAATTCTGATACAGGAAATTGCTCCAATGTTGTATGATTTATTTTTGGGAGTACAGTATACTGGAATCCCCCCTGCATCATGGCAGGGAACTGATGTGGTGATCTTTCCCAAGAAGGGGAAACCGGCAGAAATGCCGGCGTCATATCGGCCAAACACTCCGCACATTCAATTTTTTGACTCTACCTAGAGAACGGAGAGGATGGGGGTGCCAAATATGTTATTTTATTACTGGGCTGTTGCCCTCCAACAGATGGGTGGTTTAATTCTATCTGGTCAAAAAGGAGATAGTTCTGCGGGTTTACCCACAATATATCAACTGTCCTTAGGAAAGGAAGCAGAAGGGCTCTTTCTGAGGCAGATAGAACCAAGTTAATTAAAAAAAATAAGGTTCAAATGTATCCAAGGTGCCTGGAAGGTTTGGAAAAAAGTTAGTAAGGCTCTGAGGATCCCCAGGCAAAACAGGTACTCCCCTTTGTGGAGCTCAACTGTTTTGCCGGAAATCATTTATGATGGTATGGCTAGAAGCTGGGAGAATGCTGGTATAATTAGTGTGGCAGATCTATGTCAGAATAATAAACTAATGCCGTTCACTGACTTGGTACAGAAATCCGGGGTTAAGAATAATACACAGTATAAATATTTACAGGTACAAAGGTGTTTAAAACAATTTCTTCAGGACTCTAATAAGCTGGAGAAGATCCCATTACTAGAAATTTGTAAACGTCTTGATAGTAGAATTAGGGAATACTATCTGGAATTATTAAAAACCCTTCCAGACGATATTGAAAAAACTGAATCAAAATGGGCAGAGAAATTGGAGGATGGGGATGTTGATTTGGATATGGTAATTGAACTAGGGGTAAAAACTTTCCTATCTGCTAATTTAAAAGCCCAGCAATACAAAACTTTGTTCAATTTATATTACACGCCGGCAAAATTGTATGCATGGGGGAAGAGAGGAGATGATAAGTGCCCAAGATGTCAGATAGGTCCTGCTGATAGTGTGCATATGTTTTATTCCTGTACTAAGCTTTTGCAACTTAGGCAAAGTATAGAAGAATTTTGGGCACAAACACTAGATAAGCAAGTAATGATTACTCCAGCATTAATGGTATTGGGATATGATAGCCGGGCAAATCTGAATTCGGAACATAGGGATTTTGTGTTTATGACAATTGCTGTAGCCCGGCTGTTGATAGCAACAGCTTGGAAAGATACAGAGCCACCTACGTACCAGCTTTGGTTGCATAGATTGATGAGTATTAGTGCACAGGAAATATCATTGTATAAATGCAAATGGCGCAAAGCAAAGATGAAGGGTATGAAATTATGGGAACCTTTATCACTATGGCGGAATAGTAAAAGTGTATAAACTAAATATGTAAACAGTATATATGTATATATTTAGCGCTGTATGAATAGGATTATTCTAGTGGAATGTATAAGTTATATTTGTTCTTACCTGACCTTTTCATTATAAAAAAAAAAGAAACACATAGTCAATGAATAACTCCTCCATGATTCTTAGTCAGGCTTCAGGCAAAGCCACAGCACCAGAACACCAACCGCATTGGACGGAGAAGGCGGCAATGGCAGATTAGTGACCGTATGGCCTTTATTTCTGGGTAAAGTTCAGTCTTTGAAACCATTCACCATTCCTTTCTGAAAAGTATTCTATCCTCCTTCATAGGATTTGACAGCTCCATGTCATACTTGCTCGGCAACAAATGTCAATATCCCGATCACATCGACTTCCCCTGACTGCTGGCATCCCTCATGGCAGTACTCAGTCACTGCCAAAGCCTCCTCACCAATCATGGGAGGGGGATGCATCAGTACACATGAGTGCTGAACGCAGCAGCGCCTAATAAAATACACGCCCAAACAGAATACCTCACGAAATTGAAGCATGGATGCCAACTGCATTGCTCAAGCTTAATATGACGAAATCGAACTCGTGCACATTGGCAACAGAAATAGGCGTCAACTAGGATTGGCTAAAAACATGAACCAATGGAGCCTCTTCAGTACATAATCAATGACAAACCTCCTGACTGCAGCAGTGGTAAGAACATGTCTTCCAATGCCAACACTGCTAAAAAAAAAAAAAACATAAGCTATCATTCCCATAGAAAATTTAACCCTACCTGCGTGTAAGAGCCTTCGGTGGCCACAGTGGCGGCTCGCCGAGGGAGTGGTGCGGGCGGTGAGGTGGGGCAGGGGAGGGGCAGGGTGGGGGGTAGTGGACTCGGACTTACGACGGACAGAACTCCCTTGGAGTTCAGTCCGTCGTATGTCCGAGTTCACTACCCCTCCCCCGCCCCACCGCCCCGCACCACTCCCTCGGCGAGCCGCCACTGGGTGGCCATTTCTCTTTCTCTCCTAGAAGGAGGGCTGCAGAGCCCAAACTGCATTCCTGACTCAAGATGGCCCTCATGAGTCTGACGCCGTGTTTATTTTTGTTTTTTTGTTTGTTTTGGCCATGGCCACCCACTTGAAAGGATGAGCGAATTCACTCTGTAAAAGGACAGGCATGTATTTGTCTTAGTACCTGCTGCACGGCACAGAGGGCAAAACTAACCCTTGTGTCGCGGTACCTCCGAGGCAGCCGTACCATCTGTACTACAAGAGCGTAAGATGCGCCATGCTCGATGTATAGAAGAGCAATGCAGATGCTGGAGAACCATCTCACCGCATAATAGGCTTGTCCTATCAATCCCGTATTACAGAAGAGAACTGAAAACTCATAGCTTCAAGGAATATCTAAACAACATCATTAAAAGGCCTTGCACGTCCGGTTCAATCCCTCTGCCAGAATGTCCTCCACCAACCCTCTGCCCTGTTATTCTTCAAATGAACACGATCCAAAATCATTTAATCTCATTAACAGTGAACTGGTGCTTCCCAGATAGACTGAAGGTATAGAATTATCTATCATATGTACATACATAAATAGTAATTATTCTAAAAACAATCCATTTCCAGTACTAGAATGCCCAGTCCGCAAAGAGATATTCGACACAGAAATCCAAAATATTCATTTATAGCTTATAATATTGGTGCACAGCATGCCTTCTGGAAAATGAAGGGTTGGAAGAAAGCACAAGACATTGCCTCTCATTCCTTTTAGATGGAAATCACACACTATAGGAATATGGCCACGTAGTGGACCCCCGACTATATGCTGATGCTACACAGAAGATATTCTAAGTCCTCCCCATGGCGTCCTATTTCTAAAGAATTTCCATTGATGACAAAAGGACATGGGCATTTAAATGCCACAGTGTTTCCAGAGGGATCCTAAAGTCAGTTGTCGTCTGTCTTCTCGAACTAATACTATGGATTATGTATTTCTTTGTGCAGCCTATAAACAAGCTGTCCTATTACCTGAAGGTAATTGCTCCAGAGCAAGCCAGACAAAAACCTTCAGCTGTGGTCCCAAAAAGGCAATTTACTGCCGTTTAGAGGGTGTCCTTAGAAATATAATGTCAAATGATTCGAAAAGCTCTCACGTTTTAAAATCCATGAGGCCACAGTACTACCTCTTAGAGAATGCTGCCATGAACACACATCGTCTGTCACCCACCACAAGGGCTACTGGGGGCCCTTGACTGTCACCCTGCGCGCCCGAGCCCAGGCTTCTGCCTCTACCAGCATTGTAGCGCATTTCCACACTACGGTGCTGGTGTAGGCTCGGGCCTAGCACCGGGTGGTGCATGCCTGGGACACACATAGCTTTCCCAAGTCCCACCAAGGTACTGGTCTTCTGGAGGACTGCACGGACCACCAGTGAGGCGGCTCTGGAACAGCAGCACATCTGGTTCCTGAGGATGCTCAGCTTGTACTATGGCAGGAATCACAAATCAGCTGGCACATTCTTGCAACGGGGTGAAACATTTAATCAGGAGTGCTTCTGTTTCTACTCCCTCTTACTACAAAACAAAGCAAATACTGTTGTCTAAACCATCTCTGGTTAATAATTGATCAACTGGGTCGTCAGGTATTTCTGATGGGCAGAGATGTACCCAAATGCAAATAATTCCACAAAATATGAGAAAAAGCCAAGCCCTATATAACGTTGTGACATGCACTTAGGGTAGACGTGATTCCGTGGCAAAGATGCCATCTTTGGGACCAGAATACCTAGGTTACAATACCTGTTTCCACATATCATCATAATGCCTTCACGTCTCTCTGTCTCCCTATTGTCAAGTTATCATGTCTGCTGAAACTCATAAAACAAGCTACAAATCATTACTATCATCAACATAGAAAAAATACATACAAAATTGAACAGATACATTATATTCAGCCTGCAATTGTCTCTTTTTGTGCTCTCGTCCTATGCCTTTTCTCTCCGTCTTCCTCCATCAGTGTATTCTGGCTGTTTAATACAATCCTTCTTCAAAAGTTTTAATCAAATGCAACTCATCTCATTAGCAATGCATATATTATCACAATTGCAGTATCAAAACATATTCTACTTATTTAAAAACAACATCTGCTGCTCATACATCTTGTTTTCTATCGCGTACTTTGCATGTTAAACCTCTGCAGTCAACAAAGCTCCATTCAGCCATCTTTTCTACTTAACAGGAAAACTTTCTGCTTGTCTATCATTTTTGACAAGCATCTATTGAAATCACTAAGCTTTGCTTTACAAACAACTAAAAACTACAGTTACTATTGTAGTTTTACATATGGATAAACAATAGAAAGTTAATTCGTCTCTCAAACCCCCACCCCCACCCCCACATTGTGATTCCTTATTGCAGGCCTTTTATTTTTATTTTTTTATTTTATGTAGGAATTTAAGTTGTCCTCCTCTTCCACCATGGAATGGAACTGTCTTCTCAAAGAGTGCTTTTCTTATTACCCAAGGAAATTGTCCACCCGCTCCAGAATTTTGGCCTACACCTTTGTTTCATGATTTTGTTGTGCTAAAAAGGCGGTTTGGTGTGTGCTCTTCAAATTGATAAAGTTACATGAATGTAATAATTTTCTGCATCACAGAACTCCAAAATAACCGAAACCCGATGTTCTTCTGTGGATAGCTTACTAACTTGATTGGGTGCACTTTTTAATAAAAATAAGAGCATCAAAGCAGGATATCATATGGTGTTCCAAAAGGGGGGTTGAGAATCAGATGAAGACCACATCAATCTGACAACTCAGATAACAAGCATTTGCAATGCAATAGGTTTCCCATTTGCGAGAGTTTAAGCTATTGGCATTGTGAATGACAATGCCTTTTATTTATATGTTTTGATAATTAACACATAAGTAAAAGGCATTGTCATGTACAATGCCAATAGCTCAAACTCTTGTAAATGCGAGACCTATTAAAAAAAGCGGCCGCCATTGTCCCGGGCTGCTTAGAAAGTGAAAGCGCCCATGGCACACTGAAATGTTGCAGGAAAGCATGTTGTGCCTGCAGTAGGAGAAACTATTTAAAACAAGCATTTGTAATGCTATAGGTCTCGCATTTATGCGAGACCTATTGCATTGCAAATGGTAGGCATCACGACAACGGGAGGGAGGGTGGGTGGGGAGGGAGAAGGCACAGACAATGGGAGGGAGGGCGAGGAGAAGGCACGGACAACGGGAGGGAAGGGGGGGCGAGAAGGCACGAACAACGAGAGGGCGTCGGTGGGGTTTGAAAGCACGGACAACAGGAGGGAGGGCAGGTGGGGAGAAAGCACGACAACGGGAGGGAAGGGGGAGTAAAGAAGGCACCACAGCATGTCGTGCCTATAGTAGGAGAACCTCATTAAAGAAAATAGTGCTCACAGTCTAAATAACACATACCATGTGACAACCGAAGTAAAGGGGCCAGTCAGCATGGGAGGTGACAAATGAAGAGGAGGCGGTACTAAGCAGGGACTAACAAGCCTAACGACGTATCAGAAGCCAGAATTTAGGACAGACAATGACACAAGCCAATGGCAAATATGGGCGGAGCTTCTATTCAACTACTCCTCTACAATAAGTCTCGCAGAGCAGCGCATGCGCGCTGGCTCTAGGCTCAACCTAACAAATAGGGCTTACAGACCAAAAAAATACTCACGGTGTAACAACAGAAATAAAAGGGCTAGTTCTCATAGGAGGTTACGGATGAAGACAAGGCAGTACTAAGTAGGGACTAACAAGCCTATTAATGAATCAGAAGCCAGCATTTACAAAGGACAATGACACAAGCCAATGACAAATATGGACGGAGAGTGGGGGGGCTTCTATTCCATACTCCAATACAGCATGGCTGGCAGAGCAGCACATGCGCTGCCCAGGCTCGACCTAAAAATGAGCATGAGATCCTCCGGCATTTGTTAAAAGGGCATACTTAGCAGATTCCTACACCACACAATGTCCCTCCTGCACTGCATGTACCACTATGAGTGTTAAGAGATTCAGATACTCAACGCTCTTTTAAGACTTTCAGAATGGAAGAAAAAGGATTATAAATACTCACTGCCCCACAGAGGCCCTCATATGAATATGACCAGAAACTGCTTGGGTAAATAATGGAGTCAGAATTAACAATTCTGGATGGTATTTCTGCACCAATTTCTGGCTATCAGCAATTATAAGCTCTGAAATTGGGAATCATTTATGGCACTTTGAATTATGGCGTTAAACGCAGCAGGATTTTTCTCATTTGGTGAATATTTTCCAGACGCTGTCCACATAAACTGCTGTGGTTTTACCCGGAGGAGTTACACTAGAGGACCACCTCACTCCAGTTTATTATGGATACAGGGGCATATTTACAAAGAATTGGCATAGGGCAGCACTGCAAGTCATTTTGCTGCGCTGCCCTGCACCAATTCGAAAGGACAGAAATGCACTGTCTTTACAAAATATGGTGCATTTCTGCCCTTTCAGCCAGCGCTGGCGCAGAAATTGCAGCTGTGTGCCAACGCAGGCACTCTTGTACCATGGTGCAAGGGTGTCTGTGTTATAGGCATAATTGCTTTTGTGCAGAAGGGGCACCTTCCTGCACAAAAACAATCACAAGAGGCATTTTCCTTCTTCAATGTGTGCTGCAGAATGAGGAAAAAACTAGGAGAAATGTAAACATTTCACCTTGTTACGCCTACTCTGGAGAGAAGTAAGTTTTTAACGGTGCCCCAGATTCATGCTATGTTGTAAATCTGGGGCAGTGTCAAAATTCATGGGTGTTGCCTGGGAACACCCTCAGCAACACCCATGGCACACCTCCCTGCCGCAATGTAAGGCAATGCAGCGACTTGCGCTGCGTGGTCTTACACCTATCTACAAGGCCATGAAAAGCCATGCATGGTGGCTTTGTGTGGCCTTGTAGATATGGGCCTGCACTGTGCGCTACCGAAGCATCAATAAAAGTGATGCTCCGGTGACGCAAGGGGCTTGTAAATATGTCCCACTGTCTCTAGTCATGAACATTTGACCTACAAATCATTGTTTGTAGGTGTGTTCATATAATTAGTACAAAAGAAGGAAAACAAGCCTACAACAAGGTTGTCAAATGAAAGTCCTGAATCGTCTTTGTGCGACAACTAGAAGCCGTGAAAAAGTTAAAGTATCTTCTATGCAGATGAGTGTGTCCTGGTACTTGTAAAAGCTGATTATTGGTCAATCAGCAAATATTTATGTTTGTATTGAGAAACATTTTGGGGGGTGAAATGTTCAGTGTCCGCAAGGTCAAATCCTCTAGCTGTGTGGACCCAGGTTAGCTTTGAACTTCAAGTAAAAACATGAAGCTGACATGTTTGCATCTTTTTTGGGTTGAGCTAGAAACAGAGTGGAAAAAGTTCAGTTAAGGATGCTCTCTTGAAAAAAAGAGCCACTACTAAAAAGCGTCAGGCCCATAGGAAAACATGCAGTTGAAACAGATCTGTTACAGTTCTTCCACACATGCTTCAGTTTTATGGGCTCTCTGGGTTTTCTGGGTCCTCCAGTAGCAGGAGAAAAGCAGTGGTGGCTCCTCCGCTAAGGCGTCGCCCCATTGCTCAAAAGAAAAAATAAAATGATAATAACGTATCATTATTATCATTTTGTTTTTCCTATTGAAGTCATTGGCTCTTGAGTAGGGCTGGGCTGGCCAGAGCAGGGTGAGGAGTGGTTAGCACTCCTTAAGTGTGCATTACTGCTTGGGCCGGCCAAACAGTCATGCGCACTTAACATGTTCCCCATCAGGCTGCATTACACAGCCTGGTGAAGAACATGCAAAGTCTCCCAGTCCTCTTTTCTGAGAGCGGAACCACGGTGCCTGGATGGGCCATCATTGGCAGGATGGGAGGGTGGAGCTGAGCACAGACCTACTTACACTTGAATGGGCTGTGTCCTGTCTCCACACAAAAAACTACATAGGCCCCTGTAGTTAGTCTAGAGTTAGGGCGAGGGAGGTAAGAAAACTGTACACTTCAAAAGGAAACCTCTAGACGCTTCTCCCAATTCAAAGGAGACACCTGGTATAAATATTGTACCTCAGACACCAACACTTCAGTACACTTCTGTACCGGTAGAGACTCCCCCAAGACGAGGGTGAGAAGAGGATGACTGAAGCATCCCGTTTTTTAAAAAGGTTCTTATTGATAGAAGTAGGAAGAGGAGGATGACTATTGTGTCCAATAACTGGCAGGTTCCTACACTTATAAATGGAAGGACTTTATCCTCAGGCAAACTAAGGAAACATAGGTCCTACATAAAACAAGAAACAACACCCCCTCTTTATATCACAGATTAGAACCTGCTCCTCCGCTTTTATGGATAAATTAAAAATACCCCTTCGAGTCTGTCTCCGACTGAGACTTGTTGCGAACACATGAACTCGTGACAAGATTGCATGTGTAGCACAAAAATTGATTAGTAAATCTGTTTTTAATTAGACTATGGGAGAAATTAATTACCCTGAAGAAGGTGGCCTTGAACACGGGGTACCCACCAAAATGCGTTGATGCATAATTAACATCCAATCTGGAAGACATTGAAGAACACAGTAGATATTAAAGAGTTGATGATACTCTGTGACATAACCAATGATCTAGAAAGATTGAAGACTGTAAATACATATGCAATGGTCTACTGTTCTCTCCTTGTCTATGTTTATATGCTTGTATAATGAAATTTACTGTTTTGTAGAATAGAATTCCTTTCCTTTAGCAGAAAGGAACACATTATGATGGATTTCTAAATGTTTGTGTTTTATGTGTTTTAACTATTGTGACCTTTGATATTGTATCATTTGGATTTTTAAATTCTTTTCAGATAATATTGGAAATATGAATAAAGGGATATTCCTTTTTTTATAGAAAAACATAAAGTGTGGTGTTGAACCTTGATGTTATCGGGGTTGAATGTGAAATATTGAATGAGATTGAAATCTCAGTGTGGTGTTTGCTTGAGTTTTGATATAGAAACCCAACGGTATTTCTGAATTTCACTAATAGTCCTGTGGAGACTCTGCCAGGAAAATGGACTGCTGTGCTACTGAAAGGACTGCCACTCTGCTCGACACAGCCCTGTTAGACTACTGCCTTGCTGGACTGCTGGATTGCTGCCCTGCTACACTGCTGCCTTCCTGCCTGAGTCAGAGGGATTGGACATTTGCACATGAACCCTGGACTTCCAGAGTGACTCCATGGACTACTCTGCTGGCCTCTTGTTCAGAGCAACAACCACCTGAACCAGCACTCAGATCCAGGTGGAGCCCCAATTGGTGCCCCTCAGGTCCTGGTCCCTTGGTGTGGCCCAGTGAAGCTGAACTGAAGTTTTTGAGCTCTTTGCAACTGCAAATGGGCTTGCTGGTGCAAAACCTTGTCTCTCACAATGCCCGCCAAAACAAAGTTCCGTCAACCCAACCCTTTACACTACAGCATCGACCACTAGTGGGGAGTGCTATCGTGAAGCTCTGGCCCGACTGCCCATGATGACAACAGCGACGATTGTCTGTGACGCCCAGCCTGCTCTTCGCGCACAACGCCGACTGTCCAGAGCGTTTTCCTGCTCCTTGCGGCCCCCTCCACCACAAGCTGGACTCTGCGCTGGACTGAGAAGGCAACTATAGTTCTCATAGAACCTCAGCTCTGGGGGTCGTTTTTGAAACCATACCTACTAAACTATACATTTAAATACACTTGATTTAGGTCTTACATTTTGATACTAAAATGCACGTGATAATACTGTACAACCATTTATAACTGTAATTACTACCATTTGGGGCGAAAACCAAAGGATCTTTATTGACAGGGGGACTTATCAACACACAGCCACTTTTTGATCACAGTGATGGATATGGGTCAGACATAGGACACTCCAGTAGACTTAGCAAGTGATGATGCCAACAATGCACGTAACAGCGTTTGGGTTTTATGTCCATTGTAAGGTGCTGAAAAAGAAGGGGCTTGCTAATTTGCTTGTGGACAATATACAAATGTTATAAAAGTGTTGTAAGAAAAAGGATGCATTCTCGCAACATTCCTATTTACAAATTATATTGAGTAGCTGCTAGAAGCCCTAAACCAATGTTTGATATTCAAAGGTTGAGGACAAAATACACTGTCATTAAAAATATTTTTCTATGGAAATAAAGTCAACTGTTAAATTAGGTTAAAAGAAAGCATTATCTTTAAGTATTGTAACCCGCACATAACACAAAATCATATGTCTTATTTATAGTCTCACTCTTCAACTACTGAAGATCTCAACAAGTACTTGCAAATAAGATGCCAAGTTATTCTAATCCTTGCAACGTGGCAAATGACAGTGACATGAAAGTCCTCTTGTTCCATAAGATGTTAAGCTCATGAAATATGACTCTTTATTAATTGTAAATTATACTCACCTCCACCGAAAAAACAAACTTTTTTTAACAATATAAAAAAAGGTATTCAGGCAAAGTCTCCCAGGTTGTTGATCTACTGTGATACTATCTCTAAGACATCTGACCTGACTGGATGCACCTGTTTGTAAGACTTGCCCTAAGGTTGCTAATTCACCTGCTGCAAACTCAATGACATTTCCCTTCTGTTTCAGGAAAGCAGGGTGAGGAGAAACCGGCTGCTGAGATTTCCTTCTTGCAAGAAAACTTCAGAAGTGAAATTCACACTGACATGGCATGTCTGGTGTACACACACCAAACGCATCACTGTTGGACCATTCTTCATCACTGTGAGAAATTGGGTAACTGGTTCTCTACGGTGTGAGCCCTGGTCAAGCAGCAACCACAAACCTTGACAGCATGAGGCACAAGCCGACCCTAAATAAACCTGTGCTCAACCCCCTGGTACCTTGGACAGCGCAGTCAAGCTTAACATAGCGGCAATGTGTAAAATATTTGTGAAACAGTTCAAACAGTAATATAAATACCACAAAATACCACACAAAAAAGATCCAACACCAAATTATAAAAATAGAGCAGAACTTAATAAATAAAATAAGACCAAAGTGGCAAAAAAAACAATCAGTAGAACCGGAGTTATGAATTTGTAAAGATTTTACTGAAAATATTGCCAAAAAGCACAAAGCACCAACTAGGGATATCTGGTTGTGCTGGATTAGGTCAAAGTCACACTTTCAGACTGACCGCGATGAAGCACAGGTTGGCTACAGTCACCAGGTTAGGTCTGCTAAAGTTTACCCTCTCTAGTTTGTGCCAAGAGTCCTGTTTGCTTTGAAGAGGGCTGCGAGGAGCAGCAAGAGCATCGCAGGATTCTGTTGGCGAGCACGAAGAGTCGTACGGCATCGTGGTTGGGTGTTGCTGAAGCTTCGCATTGGTGGTCTCCTACTAGTAGTTGATGCTGTATCACGAAGTTCAGGCTTCCGGAGCTTCACATTGATTCACGGTGCAACCAATGAGGTCTTGGTGTGAACTGGCCCATTTGCGGTCATGAAGAGCGCAAAAGCTTGAATTCAGCTACCTTGAGACACACCAAGGGTCTAGGACCTGATGGGCACCACTTGGGGGTCAGGAACCTGCTGCAGCTGTGTCAAGGGACTGGTGCAGGATATTGGATAGCCTTTTATGACCCTGAGGCTCAGATCAGGAGGCCAGCAGACTAGCTCTTGCAGTCACTCTGGTGAACAGGTTCAAGGGTGAAGTTGCAGGCCCAGTTCTCTCCTTACCCAGGCATGAGGCAGCAAGCAGCAGGTCAGCACAGACGGGCAACAGTTCCTTCAGAGCATCAGTCCAGCAGAGTGGCAGTCCTTTCAGCAGCACAGCATTCCTTCTTCCTGGCAGAGTATCCACAGGGCCAGAAGTGTACTGAAAAGTTGGTGTGTGAAGTCCAGTATTTCTACCCAGTTGTGCCTTTGAAATGGGGAGAAGCTTCTAGAGGCATGCCTTTGAAGTGCACATGTGCCCTGACGTCCTGGCCGTGGCTCTAGACTAACTACAGGCAGTATGCAGCACTTTGTGTGGAGACAGGACACAGTCTATTCAAATGTAAGTAGGGCTGGGCCCAGCTCCTCCCTCCCATCCTGCAAGTGATGACCCACTCAGTCAAACCTAAGCTCCCCATTTTGGGTGGCTGTCTAGGAGGAATACACAACGCCCAAATGTCCCGCACACCCAGTCACATGCCTCAGAGACAGGATGCAGGCACCAAATGGCTATGGCAAGAAATGCCAACTTTCTAAAAGTAAGTAACAGATAAATATGAAACTGCACTCCTTCCCTTATTTTATTTAATCTTCCAAATATTTTCATTGTGGTGCGTGCATTCAGTTGCCGTGAACCGTCCCAAATCACAGCTCATACAAAATTACACAAAGGGTGCAACTCTCGTGCACCCAACTGACGCACTGCTGGAGTAAGGAATTGTTCCTCATAGTGAACCATTGTAAGTTATCCATTTTTTTCACGTGCTCTAAGTACTCTGTTGTCATTCCATTTAACATCACTCTTCCTGCTTAATAATCATCACGGAGACAGCACATGGTGCCCTTGAATTCTTTATTCAACAATTTCCAATGCCTTCTGCTGCCCATCCAGGCTTTTCACAGCGACACGTAAGGTCAAACATACTTCAAAAATAGACTCTTTTTGATTACCCAATGCATTTCGAGCCTTAGCGGCTCTTCTTCAGGGGACACTGAAACAAAATAGAAACACAGCTCAGTTGTCTGCTTCATTCAACCATGCAACTTTCAACGAAAATGCTAACTAACCCTGTGCCATCACCCTTCCCTACCCCAACCTCATGATGAAACAAAACTTCCCCATCTACCCACTCCACTAGCTTCCCTCCTCCTGCATAATTCTCCTTCCTAACTAAAATAACATCCGTGTATAAAGAAATACTGATTCTCCTCCCATCAAAACCCCTGACAAACTCCCCTTATCCCAGTGTAAACCCACTCTGCCAAACATCAATTTCCCGATAACTTAATCCCAATTTCCTTTCCCAACCTGCCTACGGCGTGTACCAAATATGTAATCCTAACTACAACCCATTACCTTTTAAGAGTCATAGCCGGCAGCATAACCTCCTTATCCACTTCACTCCGATTTATTTCAAACCCATATTCTCTTTCTCTGCCGTCACAGGAGTTACATGTCACGGGGTCAGCAAGAATCAATTAATTAGTGTGAGTGATTGGGTACACATGGGAGAGCCTACTTTAAATTACGGAGTAAACGGCAGAGAAAGAGAATATGGGTTTGAAAAAAATCGGCCGTAGGCAGGTTGGGAAAGGCAATTGGGATTAAGTTATCGGGAAATTGATGTTTGGCAGAGTGGGTTTACACTGGGATAAAGGGAGTTTGTCAGGGGTTTTGATGGGAGGAGAATCAGTATTTCTTTATACACGGATGTTATTTTAGTTAGGAAGGAGAATTATGCAGGAGGAGGGGGAAGCTAGTGGAGTGGGTAGATGGGGAAGTTTTGTTTCATCATGAGGTTGGGGTAGGGAAGGGTGATGGCACAGGGTTAGTTAGCATTTTCGTTGAAAGTTGCATGGTTGAATGAAGCAGACAAATGAGCTGTGTTTCTATTTTGTTTCAGTGTCCCCTGAAGAAGAGCCGCTAAGGCTCGAAATGCATTGGGTAATCAAAAAGAGTCTATTTTTGAAGTATTGTTGACCTTAGGTGTCGCTGTGAAAAGCCTGGATGGGCAGCAGAAGGCATTGGAAATTGTTGAATAAAGAATTCAAGGGCACCATATGCTGTCTCCGTGATGATTATTAAGCAGGAAGAGTGATGTTAAAATGGAATGACAACAGAGTACTTAGAGCACGTGAAAAAATGGATAACTTACAATGGTTCACTATGAGGAACAATTCCTTACTCCAGCAGTGCGTCAGTTGGGTGCACGAGAGTTGCACCCTTTGTGTAACTTTCTAAAAGTGGCATTTTCAAAATTGAAATTTAAAATCCTACTTCATCACAAATTAGAATTTGAAATCCCAATTCCAGAGACACCAAACATAAACTGGTTACCTGATCCCAATGGAAATTACACTTATAAAATATTATAAGGTAACTCCAATGTTATCCTACGGAAGAGTTAGGCCTTGAGGTAGTGAAAAACAAATGTAAGAGTTTTTCACTACCAGGACATGTACAACTTAAAAGAACATGCCCTATGGGCTGGCCAGGGCCTACCCTACGAGTGACATATGTATTAAAAAGGAAGGATTGAACCTGGAAAAAGGCTTACTTTGCCCGGTCGAAATGGCAGGTTAAAACTGCACACACACAGGCTGAAATGGCTGCCTGAGACATGTTTAAAGTTCTACTTAAGTGGATGGCACAATCAGTGCTGCAGACCTACTAGTAGCATTTAATTTACAGGCCCTGGGCACAGGTAGTGTAACTTTACTAGGAACTTACAAGTCAATAAATTATTCCAATTGGGTATGAGCCAACCTAACACATTTTATGGAGAGATCACAAGCACTTTAGCACTGGTTAACAGTGATAAAGTGTGCAGAGTTCTACGGCCAGCAAAAACAAAGTCAGCAAAAACAGGAGGTCTGAAGGCAAAATGTTAGCGAGAAACGCACCAAGGACTCCAGGTCTAACAATCACCATTGGGCTGTTCTGTAAGATGGACTGCAAGGTTCCTGTCATGCTGCACAGAATCCTGATCAGAAAATAATCCTTCGTGTGTGGCTATGAGAACTTGCCTAGCAGGAGAGATGGCTGAAAGGAAAGCATCCATGCAAGGAAAGGCATATGAATTCTAAGGCATGGGATAAGGTCAGTGCCTCTGACATCTGCTTTGCTCTTTATCAGTTCCTTTCTGCATGTTAGAGGCTTGAGAGTTTATAGGGTAAAATCCCAGTATTCAACCAAAAAAGCATAAGAACTCCTGGGTTGCTGCACTAACACTAGTCCGCGGCAGATTTATAAGTGTCACAATGTTTTGGATTGCTTTACGCCTGCAACATTAAAATTGATTGGTGGAAGCAAGAGGTAGGTTCGCAATATATTTTTCCAGTGCAATGCCTATCACAACAGGATGAGAGCCCTCCTCTCTTTTATCATATAGCTCTACACCAGTGTAGTAAGAAACTGGCACAAATCATCGACTGACACTTATTGATAATGACAGAGAAACAGTTTTTGAATTTCTGTGACATTTGGCACTGGCAGATGGCATATTGAATAGGAACTTTGGTGTTGAGTGTGGTTGAGCATGGACAGAGTAATGTTTATGGAACGGAAGACTGGAGGAGCCACACACAGTGGTCAACTGCTCATGACACATTGGTCCTGTAATGTTGGAGGAGTTATAGCCTGCTCTGTCTGTCATATCTAATTGAACTATACAACAAACAGAGGCAGGTCCATGGGATTCTTAATGCAAAATAGATTCCCTGACTTTCTTCAAATGTTCCCTGATTCAGGGCACAAATCTCCATGTGGCAGTGGTGCAACACGAAATGATGGGGCCCCTGAGTCTCCCACATCTCACAGATATTCATTGCCCTTGGGCTGAATGGGGGCCCTCTCAAGGTTTGGTAGCCCCCTGAACTTTGTGGCCCCTCCTGCAGTGCAGGGGCTGCAGGGGCCTGCGTTACATCCCTGCTATTTCGCAGCCAAGAGGGCCAGTATCCCCCGAGGGTTGTTTAAAAAGAGATTCATAGCTATTTTACCTCCCCTAATATGTGCTACTTTTCAAGTAAGTGAGCAAATTAAGGAAGCTGGCATCTCAGTTGAGATGCAACTGAGGTTAGATGGCCTTACTGGTAGTGGGGGTCATGATCCTGTCCAACTAATGGTTGCACTGGTGGCACAGTAAAAATGCTGACTGATTTCTCACCTGGCTGTCATTTTTGATTGTACTGCACAGGACAACCCAACTAACCTGGTTATTATCTGCAAGCTTACTCTTTACATTGGCACCTCAATGGCATTACACATTCGCTGCAGCACATCTGTTGAGGCAAATGCTAGAATTTCCTTTAAGGAAGACCATAAGACGAAGAAAAGAAGGGGAATAATCGCAAGAGACGGCCTCTAGTGTTCCAGAACAATGCAATTACTATGACGTTTCGGAAGAAGTCTCCTGATGACAGAATTAAATAAAAGTGGTGGCATTTGAGCGAGGGACTGGGCGCTTGTCTCAGTCCCTGAGTATACATCGACTATGGAAGGAACGAAAGCTCAACCCCTTTCAGTGTGCCTTCGACAGAAGTCGGCACCCAGGGATCTAGCTTTTCTTTTGTAATTTCAGATCATGCTTGTAACTTTCACCAAACTCAAAGAAAGAACAGGATCTACAAGATTCCCACTTCCAATGTTCAACCTAAATAAAGTAAGAACATGCAAGGAGGCTTTAACGCACATATATACCACAACAGTACCAATGGAGCTTGCACGTGCCGGGAAGCTTTTTGCCGCTGCTGGAAAGATCTTATGCCAAACTCAATGTACGAAAAATAACTGCATAATAACAATCTACATGCCGACTGCCGATGAGCATCTACATCACCATTAATGTCTCTGGGCTAAATCTAATGGTCAAGAACAGTGCTACTTTCGTTGAGCAATTAATAACACAGAACGTTATGGCCATTAGTGATCTTGCACTAAGCCCGACTAGTTAAGATGAACTAATATCAGGGCATTGACTGATCAACAGATGCATATGTCTCTAGATGTTTTTCTCTTTTAAATATCACCTCATTTTAAATGCTTTTTTAGATGCTTTTTATTAACCTACTGTTTTAACTATGATAGTAACATGCATTGCATTTGTAAACGATTTTAGGTAATCATACAATAAAGTATTCATTCATTCATTCAAAAGACTATGGACGGAACGAAAGCTCAACCCCTTTCAGTGTGCCTTCGACAGAAGTCGGCACCCAGGGATCTAGCTTTTCTTTTGTAATTTCAGATCATGCTTGTAACTTTCACCAAACTCAAAGAAAGAACAGGATCTACAAGATTCCCACTTCCTCGTGTGGTATTGGACCAGCAAGTAGGGTGAGAGGCACAGGAGATTTGGGAGTCAGCATAAAGCAAGAGTCAATGAATTTATTCCTTTAGGCTCGGCATCTAAAATGGATAGATTTTTGTCCTTCTGTGTCACTCCATTTATTAGAATTGATCTAGATTTGTATGTATTTTGTATAATTTTGCTTAACGAATCGTCATCAATAGCCATGGAATTCATTGAACTGGTTCTGTCCACTGTGTGTCTGGGGACCCTGCAGAGCTATCCAGAAACATGGAAACCACTGTGGCAATCTTGAATCACATTGGACCTTCTGAATGTGTCTCACCCGTATACATCTTACTTTAAATGGAAAATCTTTTTAAGAAAAGAAAAATAATCCAGGATTACATATTACGCTCACTTTGATTTTAGCTCTTGATTTTATTAACTTACTCTGGCAGGAAATTAACTACCAAAAATGATACATTGGATTTATGCAAAGTTTCCCTACCTTTGCTGACATATTTTACAAATTCTAAGACAATAATGCAGATTAAAAATGCGTAAACAAGAGAAGACATTACAGGTTTGTTGGAAATTAAAACCAGCACTTAAGTGCCATAAAATGCATTGCAAACATGCACTAATTGCCTCTATGTCACTGCGAGTGTCCTAATAAACTCCATCCATGTCAGGATTCGGTAGCAGTATTCACTACTTAATTTTGACATGATCCCTTGGAATCAAAGGCTGGATGGTGGCGGGATGGGATGGGATGGGGCCTGTCAGCTCAGAACTAGAGACAGTTCCTCTTTTCCCCCAACATGGGCTTAGTCCTTGGAGATTTACACATGGCATGTGCAGCAGGCTGGTGGGAAGTCCACAGAGTACACAGAGCTCTGGGGAGGAGGCGATGCCCCCATCTCTCTTGCTCCTTACGGCCGTGAGCTTGTTTACTTGTGGCAACAGCAGTGGGGTGGTGGGGGGCACTGTCTAGTTGTGGGGGCAAGCAGAGGGTGATGGTGAGTGTTTGTGGGAGAACACATATTTGGGTGCTGGAGTGGGGGCTGTATTACGTCTCTGGTAACTTTTGGAACACTCTGAATGATGACTTTTCCAGAAGGAGTTCAGAGACGGGTTTCTAGTACCGCACATATGTGTTTAAGTAGGACTCCCCAAAAATGCACTTGCTGAAAAACTGTAAAAGAACGAGTGAGTGTCATTACTCAAGAACAGCATCAGTGTGGTTCTAAACACAAGAATAAAGTATTTCTATATTTTCCAAAGAACAATGTGTACAGCAAGGTCTCTCTCATTGCAAGCATCTGTACACTACCCCTTAACGGTTTTGAAACCATGCTCTTTATGAACAGGTTTGAGAGCTGAGGGAGTTCTGTTTCAATGTCAACTCATTTCTTAACTTAGAAACAAAACAGAGTACCGGTTGTTGTAATATGTGCTCATTAATACATATACTGGATTTTGACACAATGCACTGCTCTTTCTATTCAGCATTTGATATCGTGGCTTTAATGTGGCGTTTGCCATCTGTAGCTCAGTTGAGCATATGCTCAAAATGTTAACAATACATCTGCTCATTTTGTTTTCTTTTTGCATTATCCCAGCACTTTTGGTGCCTACATGCATATTTCCAGTCTATATGCCTTCCAACTGGCTACACCAAAGTATGTAGTAATGCATGTTTTTCTCAAACCAATCGCATGCAGAAGTAAGTCACTGAGATTGATTTGGAGATAGATGAAAAACACTTTTTAGTTTTTCCCTCTCTTCCTTTCTCCCTCTTATTTTGTTTTTCATGTAACGTCACACAATCTTTCTCCATTTCTCCTCTCTCAAAAATTCTTGTTTTTTGTTTTTATTTTTATTTATTTCCCTTTCTTTTTTCAAACATATTTTACTGAAATGTAATGATGCAACATATATACAACACAAACAAATAAAAAAAATAGGTAGTAGTGTTCCCTAACGGGAGAAACCGCACATCAAATAATGACCTGGTACATATGACTTGTAGTCTAAAGCGTGTGACGTTATTTTCCAAAAATTAGAACGGGGTGCTAGGACAGCTTGTAACATCTACTACCTAGAGATGTTGAAAACAGAAGTAGTATGCCGTTCCTAACATGTCGTGCAGGTAATGGTATGTGATCGAAGGGTTTACCCAGTAAGTGGATGTTTAAGATGGGCAGGAGAAGAGTTTCCTCCTTTCGGAAAAAGAGATGTTGTCAGCACATTAAACAATAACATGCATGTACGAAAAAACTCCTAAAAGCTTAAACAGCACACCCTTATGTGTATTTATCAGTCCAACTCTGGTATAGGATGAATTCAAGACCCAAACAAAATGCACTAATTAGTACAATTCCTTCTGATAAGTAAAGATCAATCAGTATGGTTCGTATCCAACAAACAGTCCAAAAACAAGTTAAACAATTTTCAGATCCTTGTCTTTATTAATTATTTTTTTAAAAGATTCCCAGCACACGATCTAGCCGACACGTGTTTCGTCTGTACTCAGACTTTTTTAAGGCGGTATGGGAATATAGTAACAGTTAAGTCCAACAGCGAAAAGGCACGAAGGTGCATCAGACTGCGTGTGAAGTTTCCTTGCAAATGACTTGTAGAATAACCGTAGATCTCAATCAACTGAGTTCAGTACAGGCTCGTAATGTAGGTGGCTCATGGGTATCAAATACCCCCGCTCAATGCCGTACTGGTCTCATTCTCTTAAAAGGCTAGGGCCTCAGTAAGTATATAACATGTGGAAAGTTAAAATGGGTATGTAACTCCAAATGATGGTCGGAAGTACAGGTACAAATCCATGGTAAGAATGTACCCCTGTGGTAGGATAGTCCACAGTGACTAACAGCACAGCAGTCCGCTCGCACGAAGTAAGGCCATTCGTCAACAAGAAATATCTGTATTCATCAAATTGTACATGCAACTAGCATTGTGCTTTTCATGCATACAGTTGGCCAGGATTCGTTAAAGGTCCAGATTATGTAAGAAGATCATTACATACATTTTCAAACAATGCATAGAATTGCTTTTAAACCTTTACATAACATCTCCCCAACTCCACCCCTCCCCCCTCTCAAGGTCCACAAATTGCTTATGTTTCAACATGAGTGTATTGTAGTAATGCCCCTGCCATTAGTTGTTCATATCTACCTATGTAACCTCTCAATTTAAAGTTGTATGTTGTATTCACTCCGTGTGGTGTCCATCTCGTTGTGAACTTTTAGGTGGTTAGTTCAGGGTGGTGATGTTCCAGTCCTATCATTATGGAACCCCAGGTGCTGCTTGTTTAAACAAGGGAGAACTAGCCACCTATAGGTCTTCGTCTGCCATCAACATTCTTAATAGCTCTTCCCAGGCTCTTGCCACCTCTAGTGATACCTGTGCTCTCTTGGCATCCCTGTTTATTTCCATTTCCTTCTTTCACACACATTTTCTCACTCGTTTTTACCTTTTAGCTCTGTTGTTGTAGACTTACTATGACTTACAGTGTACCTTGCTTATCATTGGTTGAGTTTTGTTAATCTCATTTGCTTGCTCCTTGTTCAATGACTTTCCTTCTGCTTCTTTTATTTATCCCTACCTGGGAGCATAGCATCTTTACCATCCTTTTGATTGGACGACATGAATCTTCCACTGCTTACATTCTGGGAGCTACTTGATATTTTTTATTTAAGCACTCATAGTGAGTTTACGTGCTTTCTTTCTCTCTCTCTCTTTTGTGTGCTGCTTTCCAACTCAAATACCCTGCATTCTCCGTTATGCTCCCCTTGCCTGCTGCTCCCCTCATACACCCCACTTGTTGTTTCGTCTTTTTTATTATAATTTATACTTCCCGCTCAGCTCTTTCGTTGCTTCTCCTCATTGCTGATCCCGCTGTTCGTTGATGCTTTCGTTAAAATCACAAATCTCTGCCCACCCCATCATTGCTTCCCCCTATCTCTGCTCCTGCCACATGTTGGCCCTTTCTTTGGATTCCCACCCTCCCTCTTTCCACCGTTGCCCACCCCTCCCTTTCTTGATCTTTGTTTTAAAGAAAATAAATATTTTTGGAGTGCACAGCATAAGCAAGTTGTTGCCAGGCAGCTCCAGTCCCCCCAAAAAAAGGAATTTCGCTTTGGTGCACTTTTTATATTTTTTTACATTTACAGCTCCAAGATGTGCATCTGCCAGTTAGGAACAGAAAATTAAAACAAAAGAACAAAATGGCTGCTGTTTTATGATGCATTAACAAGAAAACATTCTGTTGCATGTGTGAAGTATTTGGCTGTATTTGTGTGATGCTGCAAATGTGTACATACATGATGACGCATGCACATATATGTATCATCGTGCTTTTTTATTACTGATACTGCACACCATCGGAATTTTTTTTTCTTCTTTTTTTGTCAATGTTGAACAGCAACAGCAAAAGCCATTGGCAAAACTAATAGGTTTATATTGGCAAAGTCGAAAGGTTAGATCTATTGATTTTGCCAATGCCTGTTTCCAAGGGCATCTACAAATAAAGCGGCGCTCAGGTCTACATGAATTAACAACATACAGGGAGAGTTTAGCATATAAAATCCACCACCGGTGCTGGTTTGGCTGGAGCAGCCTTTATTATTGCCTAACTTCTTTTATCAGAATTAGCATGCGGATCAGGCCCAGCCTTGCATAGTCAAACCTCCCCCCACAGGTGCCTGCATGGATTTGCATATCTGTGGCGCTTGCTGGAATGTCGCTGAGAATTCAAGTGCAAAATAAGCTCAACATAGCGATTATAATTAGAAACGTCGGATTGTTTCGGTATTTATTATTCTTTCCATATTGACACAGGCACTTTTCCTGAACACAGTGAGATTGTTAGTCTAGCATACCCAAACCGACCATTTAATAGCGGAAAAAGGATTCTCTGCAAGAAAAGATCCGAGATGGGCATTTATATTCTGTGGGTAATCATGTGAGAAGCAAGACAAGCATGCAGAGGCAGAAGGTTGCAGGGTTTAGCTGTCGCAGACACAGACAGACAGCAACTAAACTAAACATAAAGTCAGGAAACGACAGTGTGAATCTGCAGAGAGAAGAGCAACCAAGCGTCACTCGCAAAGGCAGCACCGGTAGAAAATGAAAAAAGATGTGCATTGCACACCATACTTACTGCTAGAGATTGAGAAGTACAAGTAAATAAGGCATCTGGGTCTAGGTAGGCAAGGATCAGATTTCTAAACAGCATATGCACACATTGCGCGTGTGTGTGTGTGTGTGTGTGTGTGTGTGTGTGTGTGTGATAAAATCAAATATGCTGTACACATTATTTTATGAGAAATAATGCAACAAGATATGAGCCTATGTAAATAAATTGCAGAAAACAAAAACGTTATTCACAGGAAAGTGACAGGTACGATCCAAGATCTTAAAAAATACTAACTTGTCCAGTTATACAGTAAACTAGGAAAATATGCTTCTCTAGCCACTGCTCATGACGTAACATATGAGATTAAACTACCCTCATGGATGACATCCTTAACGGTGTCACCCGTGACATCACGAAAGGTGTGACCAATAATATATTTATCAGCATATTTGTTACAAAGAATGAAAATCTTGCAGTCCAAAAGAGAGGTATTTACAAAATGAGTACAGATAAGTATGTTTTAGGAGCATTGCCCCATAACAGACACCGTTGCAGGCATAAAGTGATGTGAAATTAGAATGCACAGCTGTCTTTCAAAGAATTACATAGAGTAAACAAGGTGCAATTCCACTGTGCAATATGAATATCCCCAAAATGATATTTTCTAGAAGCAAGACTGCAGTGCCGGTCACTTTAACTCCTGCAGTTGTTTTACATTGCGAGAATCGGTTCCAAAGTGGCAGTAACCATATCTAGCAGCCCCTGTAGTTGGTTTAGATGGAGAAGCAAGCAGAACTATTGACCCTTACTAGCTCCCCCACGTAGACCGTAGTGTTAAAGAAAGGTTGTCACTGATCTAGAGATATGATAAGCACCAAAAGACATTCTTGTTCTCCAAGTAACTTAACTAGCCCGAACCTTGGTGTCACATACCCAAGAAGTTTAGATATATTTTTAAAGTGTCATAAAAAATTCAAATACTGCTAACATATAAAAACAAAATCGTGTTTTTATGTTACTCAGATGAGCTATCTTCGGTGCAACATCCTTTAGCCATATCATGCACCAAGTCATTCTAACTTGGTCTCAGGATTGATCATCTTTCTGTTCTCCTAACCTTATTCGTGATGTCATTCTGCACTCCTGTATCACACCAAAGCAGCCTTGTATGATCTGACGATGTATGCATCAGGTTCTGCCCTTAGAGTCTGGTTTTTGTCCCTTGTGCAGCCAGCGTCCCCATACCCCCTGAACCCACTGTACACAGCCATCAGCCTTGTACAGAAGCCTCAGGGTACAAGAGCAAGCCTAAAGCCAAGGCCAGTGCTCAGCTCAGTCCCTCACAGCCTACTGCACACAGCCTTAAAGCATACTTAAGAGCCTCTAGGTGCAGGGCATTGCCTACAGCAAAGTTAAAGAGGAGGGTCAAAAAAGTGCTCATTTGCAAATAACTAAGAAATCATTTGATGAATCTACAGCTAGTAAGAAAGTTTAGCCCCGTTCTTGTATGACAGTTTTCATGCAAATCTATCAAATGTATTATCAAGTGAAATATATTCGTCCCTCCCCTTTTAACTATGGCTCTCTTGACAAACCTTAAGCAATGTCACCGCGCTGTGAATAGTGTCCCACTATAAGGACAAACACGTTTCAAAAGGGAATTTGGGCTTCTGGTGACCAAAGGTGGATCACTCAGCGATTGACTTTGTGAACCAGGGCAACATCTGCCAAGGATACTGCAATAGGGCTGAGTCCCCGTGCAGATCAGGGTCTATGCAGCATCCTATGAATGTTGGTCACTCTCTGCCTACCAATAATTGCCCTCTCTCTCCTCAGGCATTAATCTCCTCCCGTTTGCCCCCATGTGTCATAAAAAAGACAGTTTTACCCTGGTCTAGCTGTTGCTAGGCTGAGCAATGTTTTATGCTTTTCCGACCTTTTCCAATACTGATTGCAAAAGGCGGACCTTAAAGGGGGTCAACATTATTGGCTCCGACATCCTCTGTGTGCCGCACACACCAATGCTCTCAGGTGAGAGGTGGAGGAGAGGAGTAGGGCCCAGATTCCCGCTTCAACAGGAGCCCCAGTTTACCCAATCCTCAAATTTCCTCCAGTGGACACCAGGTGCACCAACAGGAGGCTGTTTGCAGCACTTTTTGGAGCTTCAACACTCAAGACCCTGGTGGTCACTGTCAGACACACTATCTTCCACCAACTCAGGGGCTTATTTACATGCCCCTTGCGCCACCAGTGCGTCACTTGTAATATGGGGAGAAGTGACGCTCCGGCAGCGCAAGGGGCTTGTAAATAAGCCCCTCTGTTTTTAAATATAGACTAGTAACAGTTCCCACCTATTTGCAATCCAAAATCATGCCTTTGAGGCACATTTGGGCATTTGCGTCTCTAATTCATTCTGTCTCAACAACCATTAGAACTACAATAAGGTCAGAGGTCAGAGAATCAGCTACAGGGGAAGCTATGGATTTTCCTTCCATTAACCCTCTCGAAGGAGAAAAATGTTAATCATTCAATACAAGCATCTTCCTTTTCTGAGTGCCAGTTCTTTACGAAACAGTTCAGATGACCAATGCATAGAATGTTTTGGTACTTATGATCTATACAAAAATAACTTCATGCATATTATCTGATTTGAATTAAAAAAAGATTTTATAAGGTACATTTTGAATATTGACAAGTATAATTTAATCTTACTAGGGTAAAATATTAAAGTTTAAAACTAAGTTTAACAATAATTATAGGAATTTTTAATATTTAAGTATTTTAGACTAAATAATAATTTGAGGAGGTGAGCAATATTTAACTTTTTTGTGAAATTGTGCAAAAAGTTCATATTTTTGCCCAGTGTGAAGTTGCAAAGTTTGTGAAACTCACACACCTTTGCTTCAAGGCAAGGTTTCGCACACAAAAAGATCTTTGCTAAAAATAATTCTTGCAAAACCTTTTATTAAAAAAACCCTCCTTCCTCTCCTTTTTCCTCCTTTTTCTCTTCATGGTTTTCCATTCTAGTTTTTCCTTACTATCCTCTGACACTAGATTCTCCCCAATGTGTAACGCAATATGTGTCGCTATTATCATTCCTTTTTGCTTCCTTTATTATCAATTTTCTATTCATTTCTCTCGATATTTTTCATTCCGTTTTCCTTGGTATTCTTTATTCTCTATCTCTACATGTTTATTTTATACTTATTTTCATTTTCAGCTTCACCTTTTGTTTCACTTATTGCTTAAATTTACCCAATGCCTATTCTGTTGCATGATTATGTTTTTCTCTGATTATCATGACTGAAAATGTTCGTATTATTTCTTGGAATGTTAAGGGATTACACAATCCTGTTAAAAAGCAAAGAGTTCTCACTCACTTGTCCAGGCTGCATTGTAAAATAGCTATGCTTCAGGAGACTCATCTTAATGAAAACGAGATCAATTCCCTTAAAAAGCAATGGGTTGGACATGTCTTTTGTTCCCCGTCCAAAGATAGAAAAAATTGAGTAATTACTTTGATTCATAAGTCACTTTCCCTTGTTGTGGAAAGGGAGGAGAAGGACGCAGAGGGTCGTTGGCTTTTATTGCATCTCCTTATAAATGGTTCCCCCATCTCTTTGCTAAATATTTACCGCCCTACTGGTGTGGATGTACAATTTTGGAAGGATATGTCACACACTCTTCACTCCTGTCCTGATGTCAATTTTTTGGTTGGTGGGGATTGTAATCAGGTTTTTGATCCTTTTACGGATAGGAAGTCCAATGCTAGATACATTTCCAACAAAATGCAAAAATCCTTTTTAATACAATTCACTCAAGGGGTTTGGTAGATGCTTGGAGAATTTCTCATCCGGATACATTAGAGTACACTTTCTACTCCCCTACTCACAAATCCTCCTCCAGGACAGACTACATTTTCTTGGGTTCTCCTCTCCTTACTAATTTGACGCACGCAGATATTGGTTCCATCCTCATATCTGATCATGCTCCAGTTCTGATTAATCTAGATCTTCCCTCCGACTCCTCCCGGTCACGTAGATGGCGCTTTAATAATTCTTTACTTAAGGATAATAAATTCCTAGAGCGTTTTAAAGATTTCCTGCTGGATTTCTTTCATAGGAATGCCTCCCCAGATACCCCCTTTTCTACCGTATGGGATTCTTTCAAGGCTACAGCCAGAGGGTTCATTATTGATTATGTGGCAGCGAAAAAGAAGCAATTTTCTAAAGATTCTGCTTCATTATTAGCTTCTATAAAACGTATGGAACATATTTATTTTACATCCAACAGTGAGGAGTATCTAAAGAAGTTAGTTCAAGCGAAGCTGTCTTTTAATAAAAAATCAACTGAGGAAGCCTCTGGCACCTTATTCAAGATTAATTCTAAATTCTAGGGAGGTCGTAACAAGGCTGGTAAGCTACTAGCTAACTATTTAAAGGTTAAGTCCCAGCGTTCCAAAGTCATCAAAATTACTGATTCTAACGGAGTGGACCATTTTAAAGACAACGAAATTTTAAACTGTTTTACGGATTTCTATAAGACATTGTATACCCCAGAATCCTCCCCCTCTGAGGCGGAACTGGACTCTTTCTTTGAAACTCTTCCTCCGCGCTCCTCTGAACTTCCCGACTGCTCAATTTTAGAAGAAGACCTCTCTCTCTCTGAACTCAAGTCCGCTCTACTCTTGTTACCAAAGGACAAATCTCCTGGTCCAGACGGCTTTACGGCTGAATTTTATTCTTGTTTTTCCCAGTTTTTACTCCCTCACCTTTTATCTCTTTTCCAATACTTCTTGTCTTGTAAGGAAGCCCGTGGCTCCTTTCTGGAGGCAATGATATGTTTAATTCCCAAGAAAGGTAAGGATCCCTCTTTTTGTGCTAACTATCGTCCTATTTCTTTGATTAATCTAGATTGTAAGATTTTTTCTAAAGTCCTTGCTCTTCGAATCAATAAGGTTATTCCTGATTTAATTGGATACGAACAAACAGGTTTCGTGAAAGGTAGAACCATTGCGGACAATTCCAGAACTTTTTAAACATTATACATCTTGCTTCTAAGAGCTCTACCCTCTCGCTGCTCTCACTCTGGATGCGGAGAAATCTTTTGACCGTGTTCATTGGCTTTTTATGTTGCGTGTCCTTAAATGGCATGGATTCGGTCCTGCTATTCTATCTCTTATCAATTTGTTGTATTCTTCGCCCACCACTTCGGTTTTTGTTAACGGATCTCAATCTTCTTATTTTACTCTTCAATGAGGTACTCGTCAAGGTTGTCCCTTGTCTCCTTTGCTTTTTATTCTGTCTCTTGAACCCTTCCTTCATTCTCTTAGAAATTCTTCTACTTTCCGCGGCTTTACTCATAAATCTATTGAAATAAAGTTTACTGCTTACGCAGATGACATTCTTTTATATATATCTAACCCTTCTACTTCCTTGCCTGCTTTTGTTGATCTTCTGTCTTCTTATGCTTCTATCTCTGGATATAAGTTAAATTTTTCTAAATCTGAGATTCTTCCGCTCAATAAATACTGCCACAGAAGTATGCTTCATGGGATGGACTTTAAATGGAACACTAATTACATCACCTGTCTAGGGATTAAATACTCAGCGTCCATAGCTAAAACTGTTCAATTGAATTTGGATGACGTTTTATCTAAAATTTCCGCTATGGCGGAGAAGTGGTCCCCTTTATTCTTGTCTTGGTGGGGTAGGTTGGATATGTCTAAAATGATGATGTTGCCGGTAATTAATTTTAATCTTTCTATGTTACCGATACGACTCCCCTTGAAATTTTTCAAAAACCTTAATAGTATAATGAGTAAATTCCTTTGGAACAATCGAAAAGCTCGTATTTCTCTTTCTACTCTTTCCGCCCCTAAAGACAGAGGTGGAGTTAATTTTCCCAATTTTCACCAATATCACTCCGCATTTTTACTTCGCCAAATCATTCCCTATTTCTCTTCAATTGACAATACTCCTGCGTCAGTATGGCATAAATTAGAGGAATCAATTATTTATCCTTTCCCCTTCTCTTCGTTAGATAACTTTGTTCATCCTCCTCGCTCATTTAAATCCCCTACTATTTCATGCCTTATTTCTATTCTTTATCCGATTCGCAGTAAATCACGCTCTTCGCTTCAGTTATTTCTAGATTCTTCTATTTGGCACAATAAATCTATTAAACTTTCCAACCGTACTATTTTCTGGAAAGACTGGATTATCAAGGGTGTGTTACAGGTCCGACACTTATTGCATAATGAGCAGTTCTTATCTTTACAGGAATTTCAGTCTAGATACAACTTACCGGTTACTTCTCTTTCAAAATTTGAGTCTCTGAGATTGTCTATAACACAGCAGCTTTCTCTTCTATCTAATCCCTCTTCTTCTGTTTCTGACTCGTCTACTCGATCGCTATCTTTCCCCCCTGATGCTAGAGCTTCACACATCTATAAATTCCTTTTTGTCCCCTTATCTCACCGTCCCAAAAGTAAAATTGAACTTTTATGGGAAACAGATCTGCAACACACCTTTCCTACACATACATGGGACTCCGTCTGGGCCCGGATACATCATACTTCATGCAATGTTAGTATCACTCAAACACTTTATTATTTTTATCAGAGTCTTTTTTAACCTCTTTGGCTATATCCAAATTCAATCCTTCCCTGTCTCCTAACTGCTGGTCATGCCAAAACACTCCTGGTACTTTTTTGCATTCCTTTTCCCTTTGCCCTATCATTTCCATTTTCTGGACAAAAGTCTGTAAGTCTATTTCCTCAATTTGTTCTATTAATTTTCCCTTTAATATCATTTCAATTGTTTTGGGTAGTTCTTCCACACGCTGGGTGGGTGTACGAAAACTTGGTTCTTTTATAGATTTAGCCATTGCTATTGCCTTTCATGTCATAACCTCGAATTGGAAGGACGCCTCTAAAATCTCCTTCTTAGCTTGGTGGAATTTATTATGTCAGCATCACAGGCTAGATAGAACCTTTGTAACCACATCTCAGCAGCTTATCCTTTAAGAGGCCTTTTGGTCCCCTCTCACTAATTATGTTTCTTCCTCTGCACTACATGCTAATGCCAGTAATTTTGTTTTTCAACCACCATGAAATGCTTTGCTTATTCTTACATTTCTGTTTTCATATTCTAGGATTTCTGCTTCAATATTGTGTTTCGGTATTTTGTATATTACGTGTCACTGGAAAGTTTTACAAATTTTTACAATGTATAATTGATGACATTCTTTTTCTATTCTGTTTTCGTTTCTTTCTCTCCTCTTTCTTCTTTTTTCTCTTTCCTTTTCTTTCTTTCTTCTTTCGCTTTCTTACCCTCTTCTGTTTTTCTCACCCCAAAAAAGCTAAATCAAAAATTGCTATTTTAAATATGGTACTCTGTGAATATGTTTTCCCTTTATAGTGGTTGTCATCCAGTCATTTATGCTGTAATAGATTTTTCTCTTTTTTTTGTATAAGTAGTTTTATTTGTCACTAGATGGATTTATACTTTATTCTTAGTATTATATTTTTGTACCATGTCCTCTCTTCTTGTTCAATAAAGCTTTCTAAACTCAAAAAAAAAAAAAAACGTCCTGTGAAAAATAATTTTTGCCAAGGTGTCTCTCAGACAAAAGGAATACTTTTAGTATTTTTATTACTTTTTTAAAGATACATTTGTAAAGTATGCAAATTTAAAACAAATCTTATAAAGAAGGAGTAGTTGATGTTTGAAAGCTTTGTCGAGTCCTAATTTTATATATAGGATACATTACATGTCAAACACTGTGGACAGTGTGTGGAAATAACAGATTATTTCAAGAGGGCCAGGGGCATTAGGTTCTGGCTTTGCACTTTTAAATTTCTTTCTGTCTTCCAGTGTCCTGTGCTCCCTCATGCAGTAAAAGTAATACAAAGTCCTCAGATTCATCACTGAATTTAGAGCATGTTAATAATACGCAGGAAATAAAACTATGTGATTGTATCATATTAAAATCTAACCTTCCACAGATTGGTACTTGCTCAAATGAGTCTCTCAATAATCCTGATTGCTAAAATACAAGAGCCAAGTGCTGTTTTTAAAGACGCGTTGCAAGATTGCAAGATGTCTCGACGCACTTCTTTCTTTGCCATGATCAGGAAAGAACAATTGTTTCAAGACATTGATCAAGAGGAAGCAATTGCACAGTGTTATTCCTATGGATGCAGTGGGCTGGATCCTCGACCCCCAGCCATAGTAAGACATGCTTCTGTTCAAGTGGCATCCCACCAAGCAGGACACCCTGACTTCCCCTGAAACCTAGCTATGCACACAAAGTACGCTCTTCCATCTTTCAGCCTATCTACAGCCATGAATTTGTGCCTTTGAAAGATTGTCCCATTTATGGTTCCTCAGGCATCTCTGGCTTTTTTGTACCTGTCTTTTTAGAAGGGCCTAGAGATCCTGTGTTTCATATCATCTCCCAACAATGAGAGTTCACTTATCTTCTTACAAGTTCTGGGCACGTCATGCTTTGGTTTGCAGGTTCTCATGTTTCCGTCACCCCGTGAGACAAGTCTATGCCTGTGAGTATGTTGTGCCGTAGGATTTAAGCCATTCTGAAACATGTACCCATCCTTGTCATCCCCTTACTTCTACAATCTGTATGGCTCCCTTGATTTCAGAATATAATCCTCCACAGTAGCCTGCCATTCCCAGAATGACAAAGGCTAACCTTGGTACTAAGACCAAGAGATCTACCAGATGCTGAATGCTGTACAGACAGATATACAAAACCGTACAGCTTGATCGCATTTAAAGCCAGATTTGCACTTTGTAAGAGGTAATTATATGCAAAGAAAAACACCGTTTTGGAATAACTGTTTCCGATCCGATAATATGGTGAGTGAAAGGAATCAAGAAGATATGATTTACAAATTATTTTAGGGATGGCATCTAGCTCAGAACATGGACATGCACAGCTTTTAAATCCTTGGCTGTGTGTTGGTTTCCAATAGGTTCCTTGTGGAGGTGAAGGTGACATGAGCCGCAGGTGTAGCTCTGCGCTATGTGCACCATTGCATTGTCTCATGCAGTCTCTCTCAGGCACCCTCAGACTGTGCCAGGTGATATGGTACCCCTCTCTCATCTACCAGGAGAGCTTAGGGATGGGCTCACAAGTGTGTGTTTCCTAGTTTCTGAGCTTTTTCGCACCAAATTTATTGACTGTTTTATGCTAAATGTTGAGTCAAAAGCTTGAGTCTGATTCACATTATCAAGCTGTCCTTTGCATACGTCACTTTCATTTAATGATGTTCCATTCATGACTTTATTCTACTGCTAATGAGACTAAGTAAAGTGGTACCAGTCTGTGTAGTTATGCTGTATTATGGTTGATAAATGTTTAAAGCTTGTTGGCCAGAGGCACTCTCTAACAACTTGACAAATGTTATATATTTTCCTCTGATATCAGACTCGTTACAATTTAAAAATCAAGTGCTGGTCCAAGCTCTTAGAAGCCTAAAATGTAATGTTATGTGTATTTGCAAAGCACCCGAAACTTTGGAAAGTGATGGCACACTCTCTGAAGCATGTGCTGTTACACATTTGGAATTCATCCCTTGCGTCTGGCATTTTCCTGATATATGGAAACATGCTACACTTCTCCCCTTGCAGAAAAAACCAAATGGAGATCAGGGGGATTTGAATAATTACAGGTCTATCTCTCTGTTGCCTGCGCCAGGAAAGATGCTGGAAAAACTGGTGCAGCGACAATTGACTAATTTCACTGAGAGCAAGGGCATCTTACATGATACCAAATCTGGCTTTAGATCAGGTTTCAGTACCGAGACGGCACTCTTGGAGGTGGCTGAGTCGGTGAGGCTGGCGGTGGACTCGGGGGCATCCGCAATGTTGGTGCTCCTGGATCTATCGGCGGCATTCGACACTGTTGACCATTCCTTGCTGTCTCAGAGACTGCAGGAGATGGGCATAGGGGGCACGGTGCTGGCCTGGCTGAACTCCTACTTAAGCAATCGTTCTCAGAAGATCTCACTACAACCCTTTGTGTCCAAACCGAAACAGCTCTGGTGTGGAGTCCCTCAGGAGTCAGCGTTGAGTCCTCTCTTGTTCAATCTATATCTGGCTCCGCTGCTCTCTCTGATAGCCAGTTGGGGGGTAAAAGCGATTTCTTACGCTGATGACACCCAGCTGGTTTTCTCTTTCAAAGAGCAGTCCGAAGACTCCTTCAGGAGCTTCAAAGGCTGCCTGAGAGATATTGCGTTGTGGATGAATAACAACAAACTGAAACTCAATGCAGGAAAGACAGAGGTGATGTTCTTCGGGAAAGAGCCACCTCCAGCTCCGGATCTTCGGTGGCCAAGGGAAATGGGCCTTCCCCCGTCCCCTACAGACATTATAAAAAATCTTGGCGTGAAGTGGGAGTCTGATTTGTCATTCTCGGCTCAGATACGGCAGGTGACAGCCACCTGCTTTAGTAAACTAAGAAATTTGCAAAAATTTCTGCATCTCTTGCCTGAGGCGTGCCGGAAAATCATAGTCCATGCCACGGTGACATCCAGGCTGGACTATGCAAATAGCCTTTATTTCGGCTTGCCAAAGTACCTAATTAGACGCCTTCAGACGGTACAAAATGCGGCTGTGAGACTGATTCGGCGGGTCCCTTTCCGACATCATGTCTCTCCGCATTTAAAAGAACTCCACTGGTTACCCGTGGCTAAAAGGATTGAGTTCAAGGCGCTGACACTGGAATTCAGAGCCACTCATGGTAACTGCCCCAGCTACTTGAAACAAAGATTACGTGGCTATAAGCAGACGAGATCTTTAAGGTCCAACTCACAAATGCTGCTCTGCACGCCCGCTTCAACAAGGCCCCCCAAGGAGGCAGATCCTTCACGGTTGGGGCAGCTAAGTTGTGGAACTCCTTGCCAGGTGACTTACGCAACATAGAGGCAGAGCCTCTTTTTAGGAAACAGGTTAAGACCTGGCTTTTCAGGGCAGAATAATGGGTCCGCGGTTTTTTGCTTCTTGGTTTTCATCTGCATACTGTCGATCGCTCTAGCGCCGGTACACCTCTGTTTGAGGTAGCTGTTGCGCTTTACAAATGTCTGTATTATTATTTACAAATGTCTGTATTATACTATCACCCGCGCGGGAATGCTGGCATGTTTTGGCTCTTCTGGTCAGAAAAGGCTCCCCTAACTAACAAGAGCCTGTCATCCTAGTGGACTTCAATAATGGACACCTATTTGACCGGCCTTTCTTTCTCAGAATCTATGGGCCCTTAACTGGCAGGTTTTGTGCTTTACTCAGTGAAGAGGTACAAAATTCTCTCTTTGACAGTCCACGCACCACGAGATCCTCCTAGAAACGCATCTTGAATTCCTGGAGGTTGAAACTCTTCCAAAGTCTCAGCAGGGTTCATCTCAATTAAAGCTTACACCCCAGCCTGGTCGCCTCAATAACAACTGAGTGGGAACATATGCATTGGTGTAGCTATCATTAGTCCCACAGGTGCAGTGACACCGGGGGCCAGAGCAGTCAGGGGCCTCCTGCAACCATTTTTTACACATATTTTGCTACCTAAACAGGTGAGGTGTGGCCATTTTTCTTGCTTTAATGAGGGCCCCTGGACAATGCTTAATTTGAGCCAGTGGTTTCTGGTGCTCGGTACCCGCACTTTATTGTCAACCCCACCACTTATGACAGCCTTCCACATGGTGGCGTTGTTTGTCTAATTTGGAGATGAGCTCAACAACAGTTGTCCATTAATTCAATATAGATTAAAAATACTTAATACCTGCTGCCAAGCCATTATTATAGCTTTGGGGGCGTGTAATAGTCTGAATTGTCTCACTAGTAGCAGAGTTAATGGTTTGTAGTTGTGTTGGTACGGTCATTGGCAGCGCTGGCAGGGATAATGGGTGGTGCCAGCTGCAGTGGCCTCCTGACAAGGGCCCGGGCACTTATTTTTGTTACAAATTAAGCACTGCTCTGGAACTCATGACACCCCACTGCCTTTCCAGCTTTGGAGCTCTGAATCTGCAGACCACAGCAGATGTGAGCAGCCAGCGATAACTCACCATGCTGCCTACTGCTGTTGGGTAATGCCACGTTTTAGTTTCTCTATTCCCAAACCATGTCAGCTGCGCTGCTCTAATGATTCTGAAATAATCGAAGTATGAGCTTGTTCCACATGCTTACATGCCCATGCTTTCCTGTAGCTGAAAACACAAAAGTGCAGCTGTCTTACACAATGACGCAGCTCAGAAATGAGGCACGTAAACAAAATGTGGCGATTGTTCGGTGAAGTCTTGGATGGCAATGTCTTTGCACAAAGTGTGATTCAGGTAAAATAAAATACTACCTTTCTATAGTAAATTTGACAATGACCTCGAATTCGCCTCATAAGGGAACTCTTTGTAAATGTAGTACTGGCAACTGCTCAAATACAGAACTGTGCAATTGCACCCGAAGTGGCAGTAAATACAATCAATAAGAAGATTCGGTGTGCCACACATGGTTGCAAAACCAAGGCTGGGAATGGAAGAAGCTGACATTTCCCTTCGTTATTTCCGAGTCGGTCCAAAGCGCCGCGCAGCACAGTAGTTCTCATCCGCCATGAAAGGAACAGATTTTCATGAACTCCCAAGGAGTCTCCTCCGCGTCATAAATGATTCATCTGCGCTGTGCCAGGGCCCCGGGAAGGGAAATCTCTGTGTAACTGAAATGTCTAATTATCTGTGCAGGGAAGAGTGCCTGAGTCGTGCACGGTGTTGCTTGTTATTCTGTGCAATAATATCACTCATGAAACAGCATATATGTATAAGCATTTATGGAATCAACACACTACATTTGTACTTTTCATATAGAATCAAATTTCCTTTGAGCCACTGATGCACTAATGCACCAGGGATGTGATGCCTCACTATAAGATCAACGTCTCAGTCGTGTTAGATAACTCATTATGTCAAAGGCTACCTTTCCAAATGTGTTCAGAACATAAGTTTTAATAGCAGCAAGGGGATACCATCCTTTTAAGTTCTGAGGCAAATAACATGTGGACCAGTTTATTGGGTATTTATACCATTTCAGTTCCTGCTGTGATCCATGTCGTAAGTAATTATTAGTCAACCAGCTGTGTCCAAGTATTTTCAGTAGCTGAGGACTTGGATGACAATATTCGTGAAATGACTAGTTCAGCTTCAACTGCATATGTGAAAAGAGTAGCCGGGCTCGGTTAAGATGGCAATGAACATGGATCCTGTTAGACCTGGCATCCTTGGCGTGGTTTCCCCTGACTTTTTGCCTCTACCTCCTGTATTTTTGACACTGTGCTGGATTTCGTTTTTGCTGGCTTAGATGCTTTAGGCACTTTGCCACTGCTGATCAGTGTCAAAGTGCAAGTGCTCCCTGTGTAAATAGTTATTATAATTGGGTATCCACGATTGGCATATTTGATTTACTGGTAAGTCCCTCGTATGGTGCACTGAGCATGGCAGGGCCTGTAAATCAAATGCTACTAGTGGGCCTGCAGCACTGATTATGCCACCCACATGAGTAAATATGTCTCAGACCTGCCACTGCAGTGTCTGTGTGCGCAGTCTTTAAACTGCCATCTTGACCTGGCAAGTGTACCTACTTGCCAGGCCCAACCTGTCCTTTTCTTACATGTAAGGCACCACTTAGGAAAGCCCAAGGTGCGCCCATGGGAAGGGTGCAGTCCATGTGAAAGGTAGGACATGTATTGGTGTGTGGGACATGTCCTGATAGTGAAATACTGCCAATGTCGTTTTTCACTATTGAAAGGCTAACTGTCCCATGGGCTAACATGGGAGTTACTGTGTAACATTTAATAGGATAACTTTCCAGTGGTAAAAGATAGAGAAATGGAGTTTAGGCTCTCTGAACTCAGAATTTAATAACCCATGTTTTTAGGGAGATGGTTTTTAAATTGAGTGTTTGAAAATGCCACTTTTAGAAAGTAGGCATTTTCTTATTTAGCCTTCCTGTGTACCTCCGCTGGTTTGTGTATTGACTCTCTGGTTTTGGAGTGACAGAGGCTGGGGATGTGCATTCACTGTAGAAAGCCACAAGAGGGCTTGAGGTGTGTCTTGCCTTTCCTGGGTTTATTTATTTATTTATGCATTTTTATATAGCGCAAACTTTACCCGAAGGTGTCAGAGCGCTTTACAATAGAACCAGTTACATTGCATAAGGACTTCAGAGAACATGAATTACATAAAATATACCAAGCAGAAAAACTCTAATCTCACGTAAGAATGGTAGTAAGTACATATGTCTACTACAGATAGTAGTGATTAGAGTTACAAATATACAAGTTGCAAATTCACTCAGGATTACATTTTAAGGAAAGTTGAAGCGATTAGGGTTGGAAAAATATATATTGCATATTTACAGAGCATGATCTTCTCACCATTGCTGGGGTTCTTTTGTTGCTTGTTCAGCCAGGCCATCAGGGTGCAGGTGCACTCACGGGCGGTGTTCTTGGGCCTGGAGGACACAGAGCTTGTGCTGGCCGGAGCGGTAGAAGGCCGGATGGTGGTGGGTGAAGGCAGCAAGCCAGACATATTGATGGGCCCAGCAGAGTGGACAGGCCTCCGAAAGGGCCACGGTCCTCCGCCGGTCTCGACCACCTCAAAGGCTAGGGGACAGCACCCCCTTTCAAATGTTACACAGGCATATGTGCACACACTGCACTGTGGCAAGCCCTCTGGGGAAGCTCCAGCATCCGGCCATGGCAAATACTTTAGACATTGCCTTTGAGATAAGCCTGTTTGCTCGTTCCACGGTTCTAAGGGAATGAGCAGGGGTTATCTAAAGTGTATATCACCCTTACCCTTAGTAGAAGCAAGGGTCCCTTCTTGGACAAAGGTACATACCTCTGCCAACCAGAGACCCCATTTCTAACAGATCCACATCATGCATAAAAGACTTTCACATTTCGCAGCCCGAGACCGGACTGGCACTAATAAAAACAATGATGTGACCGTGGGGTTGAGGATATGATGAGAATGGTATGGACCAGTGTGAGAAAGTTCGGTCAACAGGTCCCAAGTCAATCAGGAGTTATTGGCCCGCAACTGTATGATTGGGAGCCATTTTTCTCTGGTGTGCTGGTGTTCCCGTTTGGTGGACAAACTGGGCACATCGAACCCTTTTTAGCACATGGCTATCAAGTGATCAAAAAAGGAGCAATCCAATGTTGACTCAGGGCCATGCTGTGGACTAGAAACTCAACCTTTCACACCAATAACAATAAGTTGATGTCTGGCTAATGATTTTACTGTATAAACAAAAAGGTTATTTAATGCGCAAAGAGGTAAATACTGCACACAAAATTACAAATACTACATTACAGAAGTTATTACACAAAGGTTACCGCAGTGCAAATCTTCCACCTTTAGGATCTGTCAGAGGGACCTTTTCCTACAACAGTAATCTGTGAAATTCCATGTACGATAGCCCGACGCCCAGGGCATATTGTCTGGGGTCAAGGGCAACAAGTTTTCATGTGTATTTTGTCCTTGGGACAAGTAGGCCCAACCCCCTGCAGCACAAACCCTTTGGCTGCCAGTTTGCAGAACCACATTATGGATCAGAGAAGGGCACGATCTGCAGTTGAGGTAATATTTTTCTCCATATGTTAATGTTGTTCAAACTTGTATTTATGGTTCATTAATTGAAAGCCTTGATTATTAGGGTGAGCGCTTTAAGTAAATGTTGTAAGCTCAGACTGCACTACTGACAGTGGTTCTAGTATAAAAATGTGTACAAGTTCAGCAATATGAGGCTATGTATAATGCTCCCAGAATGCTCTCTGGTTTGATGCAAATAGTAGCAGAAGCTTGAAAGCAAGATTGATGATTCTTTGCTTTCAAAATAAAATGTTCATAAAAAAACGTTTTATTTCGCCCTAAGTGGGAAGGGTATGCCCAGACGTGGGTCCCGTGCTCACTACGCCACTGGAGTCAAGCTATCCTGGCTGAAGAAGGCCGATAGCCTGAAACCGGTCCTAGGATGCTTGATTCCGGTCCAGGGAAGACATGGCTTGGCAGTTCGGTCTGGACTGTTCCCATGAGGCACAGGGTCAAGACTGATTTGCATATGGCTATGTCTGAACTGGGGTGGCGTGGTGAAGCAAAATAACGATGGATTAAACCCAGATCTGTGACTGGGGGTGAATGTTTGCCAATGTGCAGCATTCCGTCCATCATCTTGTGTGTTTTGCATTTCGCCCTAAGTGGGAAGGGTATGCCCAGACGTGGGTCCCGTGCTCACTACGCCACTGGAGTCAAGCTATCCTGGCTGAAGAAGGTTGATAGCCTGAAACCGGTCCTAGGATGCTTGATTCCGGTCCAGGGAAGACATGGCTTGGCAGTTCGGTCTGGACTGTTCCCATGAGGCACAGGGTCAAGACTGATTTGCATATGGCTATGTCTGAACTGGGGTGGCGTGGTGAAGCAAAATACCGATGGATTAAACCCAGATCTGTGACTGGGGGTGAATGTTTGCCAATGTGCAGCATTCCGTCCATCATCTTGTGTGTTTTGCATTTCGCCCTAAGTGGGAAGGGTATGCCCAGACGTGGGTCCCGTGCTCACTACGCCACTGGAGTCAAGCTATCCTGGCTGAAGAAGGCTGATAGCCTGAAACCGGTCCTAGGATGCTTGATTCCGGTCCAGGGAAGACATGGCTTGGCAGTTCGGTCTGGACTGTTCCCATGAGGCACAGGGTCAAGACTGATTTGCATATGGCTATGTCTGAACTGGGGTGGCGTGGTGAAGCAAAATAATGATGGATTAAACCCAGATCTGTGACTGGGGGTGAATGTTTGCCAATGTGCAGCATTCCGTCCATCATCTTGTGTGTTTTGCATTTCGCCCTAAGTGGGAAGGGTATGCCCAGACGTGGGTCCCGTGCTCACTACGCCACTGGAGTCAAGCTATCCTGGCTGAAGAAGGCTGATAGCCTGAAACCGGTCCTAGGATGCTTGATTCCGGTCCAGGGAAGACATGGCTTGGCAGTTCGGTCTGGACTGTTCCCATGAGGCACAGGGTCAAGACTGATTTGCATATGGCTATGTCTGAACTGGGGTGGCGTGGTGAAGCAAAATAACGATGGATTAAACCCAGATCTGTGACTGGGGGTGAATGTTTGCCAATGTGCAGCATTCCGTCCATCATCTTGTGTGTTTTGCATTTCGCCCTAAGTGGGAAGGGTATGCCCAGACGTGGGTCCCGTGCTCACTACGCCACTGGAGTCAAGCTATCCTGGCTGAAGAAGGCTGATAGCCTGAAACCGGTCCTAGGATGCTTGATTCCGGTCCAGGGAAGACATGGCTTGGCAGTTCGGTCTGGACTGTTCCCATGAGGCACAGGGTCAAGACTGATTGGCATATGGCTATGTCTGAACTGGGGTGGCGTGGTGAAGCAAAATAACGATGGATTAAACCCAGATCTGTGACTGGGGGTGAATGTTTGCCAATGTGCAGCATTCCGTCCATCATCTTGTGTGTTTTGCATTTCGCCCTAAGTGGGAAGGGTATGCCCAGACGTGGGTCCCGTGCTCACTACGCCACTGGAGTCAAGCTATACTGGCTGAAGAAGGCTGATAGCCTGAAACCGGTCCTAGGATGCTTGATTCCGGTCCAGGGAAGACATGGCTTGGCAGTTCGGTCTGGACTGTTCCCATGAGGCACAGGGTCAAGACTGATTTGCATATGGCTATGTCTGAACTGGGGTGGCGTGGTGAAGCAAAATAACGATGGATTAAACCCAGATCTGTGACTGGGGGTGAATGTTTGCCAATGTGCAGCATTCCGTCCATCATCTTGTGTGTTTTGCATTTCGCCCTAAGTGGGAAGGGTATACCCAGACGTGGGTCCCCTGCTCACTACGCCACTGGAGTCAAGCTATCCTGGCTGAAGAAGGCTGATAGCCTGAAACCGGTCCTAGGATGCTTGATTCCGGTCCAGGGAAGAAATGGCTTGGCAGTTCGGTCTGGACTGTTCCCATGAGGCACAGGGTCAAGACTGATTTGCATATGGCTATGTCTGAACTGGGGTGGCGTGGTGAAGCAAAATAACGATGGATTAAACCCAGATCTGTGACTGGGGGTGAATGTTTGCCAATGTGCAGCATTCCGTCCATCATCTTGTGTGTTTTGCATTTCGCCCTAAGTGGGAAGGGTATGCCCAGACGTGGGTCCCGTGCTCACTACGCCACTGGAGTCAAGCTATCCTGGCTGAAGAAGGCTGATAGCCTGAAACCGGTCCTAGGATGCTTGATTCCGGTCCAGGGAAGATATGGCTTGGCAGTTCGGTCTGGACTGTTCCCATGAGGCACAGGGTCAAGACTGATTTGCATATGGCTATGTCTGAACTGGGGTGGCGTGGTGAAGCAAAAATAACGATGGATTAAACCCAGATCTGTGACTGGGGGTGAATGTTTGCCAATGTGCAGCATTCCGTCCATCATCTTGTGTGTTTTGCATTTCGCCCTAAGTGGGAAGGGTATGCCCAGACGTGGGTCCCGTGCTCACTACGCCACTGGAGTCAAGCTATCCTGGCTGAAGAAGGCTGATAGCCTGAAACCGGTCCTAGGATGCTTGATTCCGGTCCAGGGAAGACATGGCTTGGCAGTTCGGTCTGGACTGTTCCCATGAGGCACAGGGTCAAGACTGATTTGCATATGGCTATGTCTGAACTGGGGTGGCGTGGTGAAGCAAAATAACGATGGATTAAACCCAGATCTGTGACTGGGGGTGAATGTTTGCCAATGTGCAGCATTCCGTCCATCATCTTGTGTGTTTTGCATTTCGCCCTAAGTGGGAAGGGTATGCCCAGACGTGGGTCCCGTGCTCACTACGCCACTGGAGTCAAGCTATCCTGGCTGAAGAAGGCTGATAGCCTGAAACCGGTCCTAGGATGCTTGATTCCGGTCCAGGGAAGACATGGCTTGGCAGTTCGGTCTGGACTGTTCCCATGAGGCACAGGGTCAAGACTGATTTGCATATGGCTATGTCTGAACTGGGGTGGCGTGGTGAAGCAAAATAACGATGGATTAAACCCAGATCTGTGACTGGGGGTGAATGTTTGCCAATGTGCAGCATTCCGTCCATCATCTTGTGTGTTTTGCATTTCGCCCTAAGTGGGAAGGGTATGCCCAGACGTGGGTCCCGTGCTCACTACGCCACTGGAGTCAAGCTATCCTGGCTGAAGAAGGCTGATAGCCTGAAACCGGTCCTAGGATGCTTGATTCCGGTCCAGGGAAGACATGGCTTGGCAGTTCGGTCTGGACTGTTCCCATGAGGCACAGGGTCAAGACTGATTTGCATATGGCTATGTCTGAACTGGGGTGGCGTGGTGAAGCAAAATAACAATGGATTAAACCCAGATCTGTGACTGGGGGTGAATGTTTGCCTATGTGCAGCATTCCGTCCATCATCTTGTGTGTTTTGCATAAAAAAACGAAAGCAGGAAAAAAAACATTTCGCTAAACTACTGTAAAATTTCAGGTACCATTTCTTTGCAGCATCATTTAGTAGCATGTGTTGATGCATGCTAGTATTTACCAAAAACATTCATAATGGAAAATCACTGTAGCTAGTTTCAATAAGATTGTGGGAAACAAAAATAAACAAGCATTGGCAAAGCCAGTAGTCTGAAATTGGTGGTCAGCTTTTTAGTTTTGTAAATGTGTGAATTGTTGTGGTATGGTTTTTATAAAACCTTATTGGTGTGGGAGCTGCTGGGCCCTCACCATTATAACAAACATTGGCAAAAGCAAAAATTGTTTTTGGTCTCAAAAAGCACACACTGCCACAGTAGTTACTGGCACTGAACAAAACTACTTTGTGTGCTGATATTCTCCTTGTGAAAGAGCAGAATGCTGTCACTCACAGTGAAGTCAGCTGATACAGAGAGAGACAGAATTTTAATAAACGCAAAAGTGCATGGCCAAGGCCAGACCAAATTAGGGGCCCAATTATTAAAGAACGTCTCAAAAGTGAACCCATGGTAAATGTCCCTGCATTAAGTGCAGCTATATGGCTTTCGTGAATTCCCAAGAATTTACAGAGGTAGGACAAGAAATAGTACTCTTAGAAAATATTTGTGAACTCCATTTTAGCATGAGCAAATATGCATGTGTAGATGTGCTCATGCGAAAATCAGAGTGTTTGCAAGTTCACTTTCCTTCCAACCACTCTTTTCCCCAACTCTGGAAGAAGGTTTATGCCTGCCATTGTCAGGAGTAAATTTCCGACATTTCTCAGTATGGGAAAAGATTAAAGACGTGTTGTTGAAAACCCTTAAAACATGCAAGTTAGTAGGTTTGCACAGACTCAAAAGGGCATTCTAACCCTGGAACTATTGCTTACCACTACCTTCAGCCCCAGTATGTAGATCTGCGGAAATGTGGCAACATAAGGGGATTGCAAGTATTCAAACACTACTATGGTATGAGCCCTGGCATAATCAGAGAGGCTATATCGGAGAGGCTGTATCAGAGCTCTTATATAATGAGATTGCTGCCATAATTTGTCGCCGCACTACATGGCACCAAAGGGACAAGTGGATTTTGTTACACGACAAGTAGATTTAGGAAGCAACCTGCCCCATGGACAAGTAGATATTTAATTAAATTCCACACCCCTGATGTACGCAAACCATACAGAATTGCACATATTTTTTTTAACATATTTTTTATTGAGAGTTCATTTTGCAATATCGTATATACATAAAGTACTTATATGATTCCATTTTACTATCGTGATCTTAACTCATATTCTCAAGTATACATATTTAATCAATACAATATACTTCAAATATACAAAAGTAGAGGGTATTACTTACTTAAAACAATTGAATAAAGGCACATATAACACAAAACCTTATAGATAAACTACAAATCTCAAATTTAAGGTAAATAACGACTTTCTATTTGATTTTGATTCTCTACTGATTAGTTTCCTATAGATTTCCCACGGATCCTAAATTTTCTATAGGAGCCTGAACGTAAAGCATAATGTTTTTTAATTTCTCTGACTTTATGCAATTTCGACTGCCAGTGGTAAAATATAGGTATAATCTCACTCCGCCAATTCTGCAATGTTAGTGATCTTGCCACCAATGCTAAAATATATAAGCTTTCCGCTTGTGTGGTGCTAACAGTTATATTTGGGGAATATCCCAGCGTTGCAATATATCTATCAATGGTTGTCCTAGGACCTAACTTAAGTTTATATTATTTTTCAATCTCTTCCCAGAAATATTTAATTTCTGGGCATTCCCATACAATATGGGTCCAGTTGCCTCCCCCTTCTGCTGAGCACCGGAAACATTTGTCTTCTATCTGAGGATATATATTATGCAGAAAGGCTGGGGTCCTATACAATAACCATTTAGTGTAATATTGCATTTTCCTAAAATTAGCACCTCTTAGGAGTGTTGAATTGTATTTATTAATTCTGTTCCAAACCAACCTTGAGACCTGGAGGCCTTCTTTTGTTTGCCATTTAACTTGGGCTTTTTCATACACCCTATTATCCTTATATCCGTTAAGGATTTGTAACCAACTACTTATTGATCTACGTCTAGCTGTTACCAAGAGAGCCTCGCTGAGTTCTAATTTTGCCCAGAGTTTGACAGGGTCTAGTTTCATCAAAAAGTGTTTAATTTGAAGGAAAGACCACTTAAGTATATTTTTTAAATGGCTTAGGCCGCACTCGATTTCTGTCCTTTCCTTTCAGGTATCGGAATTAATAAAATCTCCCACAGTTATATAACCGTTCTCTTCCCATTTCCCTAAAACGTTAGGTTGGATAAGCCTCTGTTCCACAATATATGGGTCTGTCAGACGCGTAGAACCATTTATTAAAGGTATATCATAATATTTGAACAGTTGTGCTTTCTGTTTAAAAAAAACACTGGAGAACCTTATACCAAACTTTTTGGGGATTTTTCACCAGTCTCATTGTGTCCGAGATTATATATTCCTTCAGTATTCTTATTATAAGAAACATTTCTGTGCAAAATGAGTCAAGATGGTTAAAAAATCTATACGTGTTATGTGCAAAATTTGCATAGTAATAGTCCCTCAAATTGGGAAGGGACAGCCCAACATCCTTAGTTGGATTACTTAAAGTGGCTAGTGCTAATCTTGGTGGTTTGTTGGCCCATATGAAGGATGAGAATAACCCATCTACTTCTTTAAAAAAGGACATTTGCAATGCCCAAGGGATTGCTGAGAATAGAAAGTTAAATAATGGTCAAATCAACATTCTTATCAATGCTACCCGGCCAATTATTGAGATTGGGAGTTGGTTCCATTTTGTGAACAAACGCTTGATCTTATGTAATAGTAGAACATGATTTAAAATATAGAGATCATTCACATTTTCCGTAACAAATATACCTAGGTATCTTTTAGGCCTTACATTATATAATGGCTGAAGTTGCAGGATTAATGTGTCCTGGGAACAATTACAGAGTAAAATTTCTGTTTTAGTATTAATTTTGTACCCACCCATTGCCTGGAATTCCATAAAAATGTCATAGATTTCCTTTTGGATGTTCTCCCTAGGTTTAAGAAAAAGGACAACATCATCAGCATATAGTTTTATATTAGACATGCCTTGCATTGGTGCTGATGAAGGCGCTTTTTGTCTAATGGCTATTGCCAGGGGTTCTATAAATAGTGCAAAAAGTATTGGGGATAAAGGACACCCCTGGCGTGTGCCTCTGTTTACTCTGCAGCTTCCTACATTTCTATAATTGCTAATTATTTGTGCCGAGGATTCCTTGTACACATGCTGCACTATTTCTATAAAATGTTTTGGAAATCCAAATCTGTCAAGGGTTACAAAAAGACTTTCCCAGTACACCAGTTCGAAAGCTTTCTCAGCGTCTAAAAATAGTATTTGTGCCTCTATTTTATTTTGGGACAGATAATCTAAGGCTTCTATTAACAACTGTGTATTGAGGAGAGCTGTCGTCTAGCTACAAATCTGCATTGATCAGGGTGTATAATAGATCCTACATTTTTATTTAATCTATTCGCCAACAGTTTTGTGAATATTTTATAATCAACATTAAGTAGGCTTATGGGCCTATAGGAGTTAATGTTTTCCTTATTCTTATCTTTCATTAAAATGCTGACTACTACGGCCATGTGAGATGATGTCGGGTGTTCTCCACCATTTAAATATAGTTGGCGAGCTTTCGTAATTGTATGTTTAAATTTTGGGCAAATTTCTTATATATTTCAGCTGGTATGTCATCCTCACCAGCTGATTTGCAATTAGCAATCGAGTTCACAATTGTGTCTATTTCCTCCAGGGAAAACTCGGATGTTATCATTTGACTTTGTTCCACTGATAGAGACGGGATTGAGAGATTGTCTAAAAATATGAAAAGATGGTCAGCCGTAGTTTGTTGATCTATGATAGATTTTCTCATAATGTTTTAAAAAAGCATTCCCGATTTCTGAGGGGCTGGTAATCTGTGTCTTTAAGATTGTATCTGTCAGTGATAGGATCCTGTTTTCAACCTGTTGATCTTTAGCTGGCCATGCTAATAGTCTCCCTGTATACTCACTTTCCTCATATATCCTCTGGAGATAAGCCGTATTGGCTGTACTACCCTGTGCGTAATAATAATCCTGCATATTGATTTAGCCTGTGATAACTCATGCTTTGCAGCTGAACTTTTCGTTTGGGAGTAAGTTCTATTAGCTTGCTCTAATCTGCTTTCCAGCTCACCTCTTTTTGCCCTTTTCACTCTCTGTTGTTTAATTTCTGTAGAGGTGATGAGGCCCCGTAGAATGGCCTTAAAGGCTTCCCAAACAATGTCTACCCGGGTGGTGTCTGTGTTGTTCAGAAACAAGTTTTTGATCTCATTTGCTACCTCTGTGACCATTCTTCACTCTCCAGATTGACTTTATTAAAAAACCATCTTGTAGGTGCTTTTTCAAAACCCCCCGCTATTTCCATTTTAGCCAGTGCGTGGTATGAAAAAGCATTTGGGATGTGTTCATGATTGATAAGTTTCAACCCATGTGATACTAAAAAATAGTCTATTCTGGAGGCAGTATAGTACTTTGCTGAGAAGCAAGAAAAAGCCTGTTCTTTGGGGTGATGTAAGCGCCATAGGTCGGCGAGGTCTAATTCCTTTTTGCAGTAAGTTAGGGCTATGGCCATTTGTGGCTTATTTTGTCTTTGAGTTATAGTGGATGAATCGAGTGATGGGTCTTGCAGAAAATTAAAATCTCCGCCTAAAATGATCTGACAAAGGATGTTGGTTAAGGCCTGTTTTAGCTGTAGCGTGTGCTGTTGCATGGATTGTTGCTATGGTCAGGTTAGAGTGATTGGGTCTCCCATTTATGAATGCCCACCTTCCCCCCAGGTCTGTCTGCATAGCTTTGATTTGATATGGGACATGTTTACCCACATATATCCCTACCCCCATCTGAGCGCAGCTAGCATTTGATAGACAATAAAACCCAGCCCATTGTTGAAAAATCCTATTCACGCTGTTTATGTTCTTAAAATGAGTTTCCTGCAAAAGTATGATATCCGGGCTGTGACCCCTTAACCAGCATTCTATAGCGATACTAAAAAATAGTCTATTCTGGAGGCAGTATAGTACTTTGCTGAGAAGCAAGAAAAAGCCTGTTCTTTGGGGTGATGTAAGCGCCATAGGTCGGCGAGGTCTAATTCCTTTTTGCAGTAAGTTAGGGCTATGGCCATTTGTGGCTTATTTTGTCTTTGAGTTATAGTGGATGAATCGAGTGATGGGTCTTGCAGAAAATTAAAATCTCCGCCTAAAATGATCTGACAAAGGATGTTGGTTAAGGCCTGTTTTAGCTGTAGCGTGTGCTGTTTCAATGGATTGTTGCTATGGTCAGGTGAGAGTGATTGAGTCTCCCATTTATGAATGCCCACCTTCCCCCCCAGGTCTGTCTGCATAGCTTTGATTTGATATGGGACATGTTTACCCACATATATCCCTACCCCCATCTGAGCGCAGCTAGCATTTGATAGACAATAAAACCCAGCCCATTGTTGAAAAATCCTATTCACGCTGTTTATGTTCTTAAAATGAGTTTCCTGCAAAAGTATGATATCCGGGCTGTGACCCCTTAACCAGCATTCTATAGCCTGGGCTTTGCGCTTGTTATTGAGCCCATTGGCATTAAAAGAAACTGCACACATTTTGCAAATGTACTTGACTTGCATCTTGAGTGAAAGTTGAACACAAGGGCATACCTTACACACAAAAGTCACATGCAATAGTGTAAAAATTATTTGAGCAGGAAATGTCTTTGGCCGCGACACCCATCAGTTTCATAGTTCCTGATAGACTTTTTCTGAACTGTTCTACCACATGAGAAAAATTACACAAACTATTGTAACTGACCAAAAAGACGCAATACCCTTTAATTGCGCATCATGATGGATGACGCTCACATAGTTAGAATTTCATCCAGACATAGCTCTCCCTAGGTATTCTTTGTCATGTTGTCTAGTGTCCCAATAAAGTAAATTGCAGCTCTTCAGTTACCCTAAAATGGATCAGTGAAACTCTCAGCCCTAAACTTTGTTGGAAACAGTCAGAAAACAAGATGCTGGATAGATGAGTACAGAAAGACACACGCCATGTTATGTACCTTTAAGGATATACCATGTATACCACAATGCAGGTTTTTAACTGTGGTTAATGGTATTGTTTTTGCACTAAGTCCTATATATGCTAGGTGTTACCTTAATACTAATATTATAGCCGTCAACTTATTAATAAATAAAGAATGAATTAAAGGCTGAATTGGCCCACGCAGCTCATGCTAGATGTCAGCAGCAAGCGATTAACTGACTGGGCCATCTTATTGGTTTATGAATAAAAGATTAACCTGTGAGCTTGCTGGCCACATCAGCTCTTTTCTTTTTGAAGATTTATAAGTGACGTGCAGTTGACTTGGTTTGGTTACTGTCAATGGAGAGCAAAGTCTTGTACATCATCAATGATGTATTAAGCAAAGGTTGAGAGAGCTATATGTTTTATGCACTATGCAGTTGAAGAGCAACATTCCTCAAGAATGGGTCACATCCACTTCAATGGAAGGTAGATTATTGGCAATAGTTCTCTAGAATCAAAACGTAAACATAAAATCTCTATTTTGGGGTTTGAGTCATTATTCCATAATGTTAAATGGACAATAGTACCCGTATTTTATATTCACCACAGGAGCAGTTATAGTCACAATAGAGCAATGTCATTTAACAAAATTCTCAGAGCACCTTTTGAAACCTACCACCAATGACTATACTCTTGAATATTGAGTACAACAATTTTGTAACACACTAATATCTTGGACAAAATATCAAGGGACGAAACAAATTAAGGTAAGTTTAAAGAGAGAAACATAAACTTACTAGTTTTAATTCCAATCTATGTGCCTTAACAACATATATATTGCCAAGGTTGAAATGTGGAGTTAGGCAAAAAAAATCTATACACATTTACTTTTCGATATTTTGTTCCTCAATATTTTGTTCACAATATTTGTGTCATCCCATAGCCTAGACTCGATATTCAGAAGCCACACACCACCGACAAAGAATGTGATAGCTAACTGAGACAGTACCACTCTGCTGAGTAGGGGAACATTTACAGCGGTATAAAGCGCATTTCAGCAGAAAATAGGATCTGATTGGAAATTTTGGATATTTATACAAGCGAAAGTGAATAATGTATATTTATATATTACAATTGTGTTCCAAAAACTGCAAAAAAAAGCATAACACTGCTTGCACTGTATTTAATTTACCAATTCTTAATGTTTAGAAAGCAAGTTATGACATGTGAAGATCGGAGTCTCTTCACAGCCATCTCTCCTCAATCCCACTTCTGATTACTTGACTCAGTTCAATGAATGGCTAGTAGTAGAAGACCTTCAGTGACTCGGTGCAAAAGGAGATACTAGCGCCCTCACTGGGTGACTGAGCTTCAGGTTGATTGTTTGCAGATACAGATGAGTGTGTGTGTTTTCCATTTATGGTGTTCTTGTGCCTAATTCTCTTGGTTTAAAATAAGCACTTCCTATTAAGTATCTGCTCCTCGGCTGAACTTTAAAGGAAGTGAAACACTGTCAGGAGACTGCTGGAACAAAATTTTCATTTTGAAATTACAATGTGTTGCAAAATAATTACTTCATGAAACATAATGCAAAGAAAGATAGGTTATGATATGTTATATTGATTTGTATAGTGCACTAATCACCCGAGATGGTATCCAGGCGCTTGCGCAGGTGTGTAGATGTGAGGCCTCCAAGGTGCTAATACAAAGATCCAGATCTTCAGCTTCTTGCAGAACTCAAGAAGTGAGGAGGAGGCTCTGATGTGCTGAGTGAGGCACAGCATAGGTGCCTGGTGGGTTGGTGGAGGTATACAGGGCTGTTCGGGAATTCTGGTCCTGTGTTGTGTAGGGCTTTGTATGTGTGCATGAGAAGTTTGAATTGGCTACGCTTGTTACTGGGAAGTCAGTGAAGCTTTTTGAGGTGCAGTGTGATGTTGGTCCGGTGTGGGAGGTAGAGTCAGAGTCTTAAGGCAGCTCTGTTCTGGATGGTCTGGAGTTCTGTCTAGGAGTTGTTTAGAGATTCCGGCATAGAGAGAGTTGCCGTAGTCCAGCCTGCTGGTGATGAGTGATTGCGTGACAGTCCATATGGTGTTCTGAGGCAACCATTTGAAGATGTTTCGTGGCATTTATAGGATGTGGAAGTAGGAGGTGCACACTGCATTGACTTGAGCCATCATGTTGAGCTTGTCATCTAGGATGATCCCTAGATTTCTTGCATGGTCTGTGGGTTTGCATGCTGGTCCTAGCTCTGACACCCACCAGGTGAAGTCCCATGGGAAGGTCATGTTGCTAAAGACTGTACTTCTGTCTTGTTGGAGTTGAGGTGCCTTGTTGGAGTTGAGGTGCCATTACAAACTAATGGGGTAGCCCAGAATACGTCAAAGGACCTGGGTACAGTACGGTAAGAACAACAATTAGTCCAGACACACCTCTTTTGGAGACCAAAGAGTCAAAGAGACTCTTAAATTAATTTACTGAGTCACCGAAAAAGTTTTCTTATGATTATTTTAAACAAGAGAGCAAAAATACTCTTCCAGCACACACCAGAGAGAAAGACAAAACAACTCAATTCAAGAGACAAAATCTTTATATTTAAGTTATAAATGTTGCATAATCAATAGAACAAAAAACGATTGTCGAAATTGAGATGTGCAAGGAAAGTGCTCATGTGCAAGGTGGGTGAAAAAAGGGAAAATCAAAAAAGAAATTGTTGGAGATCATGGTATCCTAATTTCACACAGACAGCACTGGTTGCAATGATGCTAAGGAAGAGTAAACCAGTGTTCCTGGGCCTGTTTACAACACAATTTAGTTATATTCTCCCATGTCAATTTTGCAAAATGATGCTATTGTTTTTAGAATGCACGATCCAACTGCGGGAAGGACAAATATAGTATATTCCAGGCCATAGAATGAGGGGTGTCAACGTTTCGACCCAACTTAGGCACATAAGCACTTTCCTTGCACTTCTCATTTTCGACAACCGTTTTTTGTTCTATTGATTATGCAACGTTTATAACTGGTATATAAAGAAGATTTTGTCTCTTGAATTGAGTTGTTTTGTCTTTCTCTCTGGTGTATGTTGAAAGAGTATTTTTACTCTCTTGTTTAAAGTAATCATAAGCCAACTTTTTCGGTGACTCAGTAAATTAATTTGAAGAGTCTTTTTGCCTCTTTGGTCACCAAAAGAGGTGCGTCTGGACCAATTGTTGTTCTTACCAGAATTGAGGTGCAGGCAGCTGGTTCTAATCCAGTCGGCTACCATGGTCATGCGGTTGGTGAAGGTGGTCCTAGTGGTGGTTGCCTTGTCCGTCAGTGAGAGGATGAGTTAGGTGTCATCGGCGTAGGAGAGGACGGTGATGTCTTGTGATTGGATGATGTCAGCGGGCGGTGTCATGTATATGTTGAAAAGGGTGGGGCTGAGGGACGATCCCTATGGGACTCCGCATACAATCTCTTGGTCTCTGTGAAGAGTGGCAGCCTGACCCTTTGGGTTCTTCCCGTGAGTAAGGAGCAGATCCACTTGAGAGCAGATCCTTGTATACTAATCTCTTGGCATCTTCTGATGAGGGTATTATGGGAGACAGTGTTGAAGGCCACCGGGAGGTTGGGCAGGATGAGGGCTGTTATTTCTTCCAGTTCCAGGATGATTCAAATGTTGTCATTGGTAGCACTGAATGCTGTTTCGGTGCTGTGGTCTTTCTGAATCCTTATTGAGTGTTGTCTAGAAGATGGTGAAGTTCGAAGTGGGTTGCGAGTTGCTTGTTGATGGCCTTCTCAATCACTTTGGCTGGATAGGGGAGCAGGGAGATGGGTCAGAAGTTGCTCAGTTGATTCAGGTTGTCTGTGGGCTTCTTGAGGATGGTGTTGATTTCTGCAAGTTTCCATTCATCCAGAAATGTGGGAGATGTGAAGGAGGTGTTGAAGATGTGGGTCAGGGTGGTGCTGATTGGTTATGTTCCCAGGTTGTAGATGTAGTGGGGGCATGAGTCCATTGGGGCCCCTCATGAATGGCCTGCATGATTGCCACTGTGTTGTTTCTGGTGAGAATTATCCATTCGGTCAGGAAGTCGTCAAGGTGGTGGTGAGTAGGTTAGGAATGAATACTCTGGGGTTTGGTTGGCGTGCGAAGCTGCTGTAGATGTTTGCGATTTTGCTGTGGAAGAAATTGGATAGGTTGTCACAGAGTTGTTCAGAAGGCAGGGATGTTGTTGAAAGTGGCAAAGAGCAAGGTGAAATATTTAACGATTGATCAAATCTCCTTGCAGATGTTTAAGCTTCCTTCGATGCGGTCCACAGGTGCTTTTTTTCTTGGTGTTTCTTATTTGCTGGTGATATCGTCTGAGTGCAGCCTTGTAGATAGTTCTGTCTGTGGCGTCATTACTGGCTCTCCATTTCCTTTATAGCTGTTTACAGTGTTGTTTGGTGTCTTAGAGGTCTTCTTTGTAACAGCTGGCCTGCTTGTTTCGGTTTGATGGGTGCGAGGGAGTCCTTGCAGTTCTTGATCCAGTTGTTAAAGCTGTTGATGTCCTGTTGAGGTTGTCTGTGGGGCTAGGTTGATCCGTGCTGAGGGGGCTGAGACAGTCTGCTTCTGTGATTTTGTCCCAGCTGCGGCTTGGTTTGCTGAACCTGGGCAGGTTGTTGTCTTGAGGTGTGTTGATTTGGAAGTGGATGATGGAGTGGTCAGTCCATGTGAGTGGTGTGGTGGAGTTGCATTTGATGCTGTCCCTTGTGGTGAAGATGGGGTCCAGTGTGTGTCCTGCGGTATTTGTTTGTTCTGTGAGAAACTGGGTGAGTCGGATGTTGCTCAAGCTTTCGAAGAGTGCTGCGGAGCAGGGGTCATTTTGTTCTCCCAGGTGAAAGTTGAGGTCACCTTAGAGAATGTAGGCTCTGGAGTCTATGGCAGGGGGAGTGATGAAGTTGATGATGGGGTTGGTAAAGGTGGCTCATGGTCCGGGTGGTCGGTATGATAGGGTTCCGTTCAGTGTGAAGATTTCAGTGATTCACAGCTTAAAGTGCAGGTGTTCCATGAATTTGGTTGGCATTCTATGTGGATGTTGTGCATTTGATGGATTCCTTATAGACGATAGTGATTCCTCTTCCTGGTTTGTAAAGTCAGTTCTGTTGAGTAATCTTGAAGCCTGCTGGGATTGGAACGGCGATGTTAGGAGCCGACGAGGGGTTGAGGCAGGTTTCTGTGATGAAAAGTGTTGGAAAGTGGATTATTAGTAGAAGTAAGTCTACACCTACCACTAGCAAAAAGGTCACCAATGAAATATAAGGTCCAGACAAGGTCTCAATAAACTATTCCCTTGCTCAAACCTTGGTAGCTGGCAACGAGCAGGCAGGCTTAACTCAGGAGACAGGTATGTAAAGCATTTAATAACACCACTACATCAAATAAGTAAAACACAACACACAATATAAATCCCACACCAATTTATCAATTTATAGATATAGGCAGTATTTTTATCTTTAAAATGGCACCAAACTGATAAAAATCCAATTTAGGGAACCGAAGATATGAATTTCTAAAGATTTACCACTTTCTAGTGCTTAAATATAGACAACTTGGGACATCTAGTAGCGCTTGACCGGTACAAAGTCAAAGTTTGAGGCTGACCACGATGGAGCCCTGGTTGGATACACTAAGCGGGAGGCCCCGGCTAAACTTTTACCTTTGAGCTTAGGAATGTTTCTGGAGGATTTTCCCTTTACTTTGTGTGGTCCCCTCAGGCAGGCCAATTTCGATGAAACATCATTAAATTGCTTCTCTCCAAGGCCACGGTCAAATCCTGGAAGTTTGGAGCTCCAGAGCTTTCAGCGGTACGAACTTGAAATCCAGGCAGGGACACGGATAAAAATAGCTGGCTTGACTCTGAACTTCGGGTTGGGTTGGTCCACTTATGGAGCTCTTTCCAAAAGTTGCTCCAAACTTCTCCAACTTTTTCCTAACATTCTCTTGGTGGTTCAAAGTGTTCAAAACACAAATCCAAGGGTCTAGAAGCTCTGAGATGGTCCTTGGAAGTTTGGAACTACAATTCCCACAATTCACATGGCCAAATCCTTAAAGGTCCACTAGACGTACTCCACGTGGGGACTTCTTGAGGGAGATGGTGCTGGGAAGCTGTGTTAGCCTGTTGCTTTCAGGGAGTCCACTCCTTAATCCTTTTTGCAGCAAGGCAAAGTCCTCAAGGCTGTAGTTCCAAGTGTGCAACAGGAGCAGTCCTTTAAGGAGCAATCCTGTGTGATACAGACCAGGGTTCCTGCAGGGCAGTCCTTCTTCGTGTAGTTTCAGGCAGCAAATCTGAGTTGCTATGCAGCTCTTACATTTTTATTCAATGATCTAGGGCAACAAACAGAGGGCACCCCTGTCCAATGAGTTGCAGCCTCCCAAAAGCATAACAGTTTCCTCCAAAGTGTGGCATATTCTTGTCCCATGAAGCACTGCACTTTAAAATTCAAGATGGATATTTTCTCTCCTTTGCAGTAATAGCTGGCTAAACCAACCCACTGGTGTGGCTCATTTCTCTTAACACTCCTCCTCTACCTTCTGCCAATTCCATTCCGGGCTTGCCAACTGGCTGGGGGTACAGGAAGAGGGGGTAGGTCTGGCTGTCTTTTCTTACTGTCCTGCTCACTTTGAACCCCAGCATGATTTACCCAGCCCCCGATCTGACCTGTTCTCTGCAGCTGCAGAGCCCCCCATCAGATAACCTCTGCTCTATGCAGGCCATTTTTCACCTCATCAAAGCAGCTTGGCTAAGTCTGTTAAGGCTGACCAATCAGGAGATGCTGCTATAACGTCTATTCTGTACTGGTTATCATAAGTTCAACAGTGGCAAGTTGTTGGATTTATCCTTGCCAATCTTTTAAGTCCTTTAATGACATTTGCAGCTCCTTCCTAGAAATATTTGTACTTAAATAAAAATATTCCAATGTTAGCCTATGGAGCTAATAATCTACAATGGGAGAAACCGTAATTGGTAGTTTTTCCCTCTCTAAGGCATATAAAACATATTGTATAATGTCCCTGCTTATAGTTACATGGCACCCCACCCCTGGGCCACCTAGGAGAGACCTTAGGGCATTGCTTATATGTAAAGATAAGGTAGATTACCACTTTGGAAGTACCTTTAATTCCAAAGTCGAATTTCTATACTTACTTCAAAAGACAGTCTGCAAAGTAGGGCTGCCTTTAAAAATGACAGCAGGCAACACAATAGTGCACATTCCACTGCAGAAAATCTACTGGGCCTCTAAACCCCTGTGCCCTATCATATACCAGGGAACTATAGGTAGTTTGAATCCCCCTTGCCTTATTATATACTTAGGACTTACAGGGGTCTGTCATTGCCAATTGTAATTATACCTAATTACCATATACCTTTTTCACCAGAGCACTGGCCATTGGGCCTCATTAGCAAAGTCCAGGGCTGTAATGTCATTTCCTGTGCTGATGGGTGATAGGAAATGAAGACCTCTTGCTTGGATTCTTCTTTTAAAGATGGTTTTGGCGGGAAAACCAGTAAGGTCACTTTGTGTGTAGGTGGGTGATGGGAGATCCAGTGATGTTACTTCCTATGCTGATCGGTGATGGGAAATGAATTCCTCCTGCTTGGCTTCTTCTGTTAAAGATGGTTTTGATGGGGAAACCAGTAATGTCACTTCATGTGCAGATGGATGATGGGAATATTCTGTGTAGGTGGACAATGGGTGATCCAGTGATGTCACTTCCTGTGCTGATGGGAAAGAAGGACTGTGGAAGAAGGAATGTTGCTGGTCAGCCTCACTGAAAGGACAAACCTGCATATTGTTTCATGCTGATTTGTCTGAAGGCTGACATAGCTCACTGAGTCAATGTGGTCCATGTGCATGGAGTGACGGGGGCCCTGTTTTCCTTACACTTCCTGTTATATGGATGTGCCTCTGAATAACTTAACAAAAAACAAAACCAGTGCATAATTTGTAAAAAAACAAATAAGTCCCAGGCCAGAAGTATTTCTCAGGAGGCCATTGTGATTATTCTGACCCACTGTCCCTGCAGCACAGCCAAAAACTAACCATCACATAAAATGAGTGTGACAATTTAGACTATTCCAGGTCACCTCAAGCTGTAAGGATGGCCTGCAACCACTTTGTTGAAGAGCTTTTCTTAATAATAAGCATACAGCGCCGCCATGTGGTGAACTGTCATAAGAAATTATCAGTTTTTTAGGTCTCGGCCTGCACCAGCGCTTGCGCTGGTCTGGCCGAGAGTTTTAGTAAGCGGGTTTTGGAAGTGCAAACACTGGCTTTCGGCTGGCGACCAGCTTGAGTTCACGATGGCGTGCACGCGCTGCTGCCATCTGTTGTTTCCTATCTCTTCCTCATTTCCTCGTCATGGCTCATTAACTCTCTGGACTCTGATGTTTCAATCGCAGCAGCAGCTCACATTACCAACTGAGGGCCCTGGACTAGAGTCACATGAAAAACAACAGCGATTAGCATTGAAATGCAAGCTTTTTTTTGTCTAGTTAGAAATATTGCTTCGGTGGGTTGATTTCACCTTATATCGCTATTTGTTTTATATTGGGAGTCACAGCCTAATTACCAGTATTTTTGTCTCTCACTGTTTTTTTTTATATTTATTTGCGCAAAGCACAAAGCTATATTTAAGGTTACTTTTTCCGCGTCACTTCTTCACTCTATTTAAACTCCACACCCCCACTCTTATTGTCTCTCTCCTTCTCTCTCTCTCCCCTCTCTAATTCTCTCTCTACTTAATTAACTCTCCCTCTCTATCTTTTTTAGCCTTTCATTCTCTCTCACCCCTTTATCTGTTTCTCTTTCAAACTCCTTCATTCACTCTCTCTCCCCTTCTTTCTCTCTCTCTATCCCGCTCCACTCTTTATTCTATGTCCACCCTTTCTCTCTCTTTCTCTCTCACCACCCTCTCTAATTGGGCATTATATCTTCACTCTATCTCTCACTCGGCAACACCACAACATCACTCAATATAACCACAGCATCACTCAGTGTAACCACAGCATCACTCAGTGCAACCACAGCATTACTCAGCACAACCACAGCATTACTCAGCACAACCACAGCATCACTTAGCGCCACAACAGCATCACTTAGCGCCACAACAGCATCACTCAGCGCCACAACAGCATCACTCAGCGCCACCACAACATCACTCCGCGCCACCACAACATCACTCAGCACCACCATAGCTTTACTCAGCGACACCACATCATCACTCAGGGCCAACACTGCATCACTCAGCACCACCACAGGATGACTCAGCACCACCACAGGATGACTCAGCACCACCACAGGATGACTCAGCACCACCACAGCATCGCTCAGCATCACCACAGCATCGCTCAGCGCCACCACAGCATCGCTCAGCGCCACCACAGCATCGCTCAGCACTACCACAGCATCACTCACTCAGCGCTACCACAGCATCACTCACTCAGCGCCACCACCGCATCACTCAGCACCACCACAGCATCGCTCAGCACCGCCACAGCATCGCTCAGCACCGCCACTGCATCGCTCAGCGCCGCCACTGCATCGCTCAGCACCGCCACTGCATCGCTCAGCACCGCCACTGCATCGCTCAGCACCGCCACAGCATCGCTCAGCGCCGCCACAGCATCACTCAGCGCCGCCACAGCATCACTCAGCGCCGCCACAGCATCACTCAGCGCCGCAACAGCATCACTCAGCGCCGCAACAGCATCACTCAGCGCCGCTACAGCATCACTCAGCGCCAAGACAATATCACTCAGCACCACCACAGCATCACTCAGCACCACCACAGCATCACTCAGCACCACAGCAGTATCACTCAGCAACACCTGAGTATCATTCAGCATCACCTCAGCATCGTCTCCGCAACAGTCACCACCACCACCTCTACCACCTCAGCATCACTCAGCACCACCTCAGCCTGCTCTCGGAATCTGGCATCTGTTGATTCTCCCCTAGCGTCTGGCCGCTGCTATTGTTATAATACAGGTACTAGTTCCCAACCTTCACCCTCCGATTGTTTATGCCCCCTCAAAAAAAAAGCTTTAACAAACAACCATTGCAATAGGCAGAAACAAGTTACCAGCATTGCAAGAACAAAAGAAAACTGAGGACATTTTTTATTGTAAATACTTTTTTTAATATGGTCGTTCAGTTTTACATAATGCCTTCTTGGTCATATATAAAGTAACAAAAATGCTTCTGACACTTTTTTATTATAACTTTTCAGCATGCCGCACAGCAGCCACACTTCTCTATAGCACAGCTTGAAGACATTGGCAAAGTCAATAGCTCTGGCTAAACACTTATAAGGCCCCAAAGGCGAGACCTATTGGCTATGCCAATGCTTGTTTTAAATAAGTGCCGGGCCAGGCACCTACAACTACAGCAGAAATAAAGCACTTAGGGAAAAACCGTGTCTGGAAATTGCTTCAATAAAAATTCCACTTTGCCATGAAAATGTGTTCGAATTCAAGGGCTGCACTTAACAATAAAACAATGGGAGTCTTGCTGATGGCATGCCATCAAAGAACATTCTGTCACAGTGAGGGCACATCTCTGTCTCTTCCTGAAAACAAATCACTCTACGTGCGCGGCCTTGCAAGCCTGCGTTATATTTACCATTGCTGCCCCCATCTCCTTGACTCCAGACCTTCTACTTCCTATTCGGATTCTTTTATAGACTTTCTGCCTGGAAATCAAGGAGTTCTTAGAAAGTCTACAGGTAATTAATTATATTTTCAACTGAATGATCAGCGCTGCTGAAATTGACTTTTCCTAGCCAAGGCTGTACGTTTCCTGAGCTCGCCAGAATAGCGCCCCTGTGTTCGAGGAGCTGTAAAAGAGCAACGCGTGGGACGGACTGCGCCGAATATCTCCCATTTCCACTCTGAGAGGATCCCTGGCCATGGCCGGTTCAGAGAGGTAGCCTTGCTTATTTCTCTCCAGTGACATCTAGTTGCTACAGGAGACTTCATATAATATGAATCATATTGAACAGGGAACCGAGGCAGTATTGTGTGTTTTCAACCGCAAGAGCTGAAAATGGGTTACCCCTTCCCGCCCTTTCTCTGTCAGTAGATTCGCTTCTAACATTTACCTTTGAGCTTAGCAGTGTAGCGCTGAAAGGCAGGGAGCACGCGCTCATTTTATCTATGCGGGTAAGGTTTAGGAAAACGTTAAATGCAACGCAGGCTTCCATTCTAATCCAATCGAGCTGAGCACTGCAGTGCAAGCGCGGCCCCCGGAGATGGTTCCTGTGCTTTACTGTGTTCAAGCAGTGCCAGGAGCCATGACAAATACTGATTTTTTTTGTTCGTTTTTTGCTTGTTTTCTTTTAGCTCCCAGCTCACCGGTCTGGAATATAGCGCAGCTTTTAGCTGTACCGTATTTGAATAGCAAGGCAGCAGGAAAATAAAAACAACTAAAAGACAAGGAGCGCCTTACAACAAATTCAGAACGGCCAAGAAACAGATACAGCATGGGCTCCGTTTGAAAGCTTGCACACAACAGTCACACGGGCACCAGATGTGGTCCACACACGGCGATGCTGCGGCCATTCTTCCCGGGGGACTGCAGTGCACTTCACGAAGGAGTGCCTGCACTTGTGGGGTGTTCTGCAATTCATTCCAAGTGCACTATGATGATAATTCTGAAGGGTTTTGGGGGCGCTGAGTGTACACGCCCTTGGTTGTGGAGTCGAAGGGCGCTGTAAGGAGGGCTGTAGACTGCTTTGAATCAAACCAGAGTGGGGTCAGTGGAAACGGGGGGCTGCACATCTCTGTGTTTTTGCAGGGCCTGTGATGGAGCAGAACATTGACACTTTCTGGAAGTACAAATATAAAAGCCGTCCAGGGCCTTCTCTCCAGTGCGCTGAACTAAAAAGAGTGGCAGGTACACAAATGCCACACACTGCGAGTGATGGGAAAGATGAAAAAATACAATTTAATTATATTGATATTTTAAAGGAAATTAGAAAAATCTAGACACTTGTTCACCAATAATTATTATAAACAGTACATTATTTCAAAAGTGTTATTGTACACTTCCTATGTTGCAGTAAAACAATTCACATGGTGGCGTTTTAGGATTAAGTGACTTCCTCAGAATCACAGGATGTTGAGCCAATGCCGAGACTCAAACCTGGTCCCCCAATTTCAATGTAGCTCTATTTATAGAAGTTCTGAGTGAGTTTCTAGGTGAACATGATAAATCCACAATAATATTACATGCTGCCTTATCACCATCCTAAAACAATCAAGTGCATTCAGGCAACTGGTGGATGTCCTTTAGGGGTAGCAACTTCGAGCCCTGGCTTGCCCTTTGCTGCTTCTGACACTAACTACCCTTGCTATGCCTAGTCTCAGGGTCATAAAACAAGCACAGGAAAAGCAAGTAGGCATAGCTCTAAAAGCTCAATTTACTTCTGTAGTTTCGCTCTTTGTTTTTCCCCAATCCCTCATTAGTAAATAGAAGTATGTTGAGGGTGTAAAGATGGGACAACAGGGAGTAAATGGTGCATGATTTGACTTTGGATACCCCTAGCATTTTGGTGAATCAACGTTCTTGAGACTAATACATTTATTCTTCCAAACTAAGCAATAGTTTTTATTAAGTTCAGTTAATAAAGCATAGCTGTAAGGAATCGGGTTATTAGTTGATAAGGGCGGAAGCCCCACTCAGGCAACAACCACAGTCCTTTTCAGGGTGAACTATAAAAGTCACTAAGTTAACCTGTGCTTAACCCTGTGGTATTTTAGCACTCAAGTACTGAGGCTTAATTTAGAGGCAATGTTTAAAGTATCTAGGCAACACACAAACAGTAATGAAGTGAAAGCATACCATATTAAAAATTCTAAACCAATATAGAAAAATAGTGCAGATTTTAATAAATAAATGACACCAAAACAAACAAAATCCAATCAGTAGAACTGGAGATATTACATTTTAAAGTTTTAGGTAAAAATAGCATCAAAAAGCAGAAAGCACCACTTGTGGTTATCTGGTCGTGCTAGACTGGCAGACATCACAAATTTCGGCTGATCACAATGGAGTGGAGGTCGGATTCAGGGATCAGGTTCGTCCCACTGAAGAGTTACCTTCTCAAGTCTGGCACAAAACATTTTGTGAGGAGGAGACTTTCGCACGAAGAGCAGGTTGAACATTGCGGAACGTTGTTGCTGTTGTGGGAAGAGCCGGTGTTTACTGGAGATTCGCATTTGTTGATCATAGTGGATGGTCGCTGTAGGTGTACAGTGCAGGTCTTGCACTGACGATTGTCGTGGACGGTCACTGTCATTGTGAAGAGCAGGTCACCCTGGTGTTTTCACTTTGGCAGTCATCGTGACCCATTGATTCTCGTGCACAGAGGTCACTTTGCAGTCACAAGAAATGCATGCTTCAAGATTTTTACATTTTCTTGTGGAGGAGATCTCACTGATGCCAGTCAAGGGTCCAGGAGGGCACCTCTAGCGATCAGGACTCACTTCACTAGAGGCCAGCAGCTGGGCTCAGGGAGGTCCAGGCAGGTCCAGTTGGTGCTGGTTAGCTGGGCAGTTACAGGGAGGCCTCTGGAACGTTGTTGTGTCCCTGTAGCTCACACAAGAGGTCCGCCAGCTGACCGTTGGATTCTCTCTGATTAGCCTGGGATCAAGTCAAGCAGGTCCAATCTTCCTTCTTCAGACAGCAAGGATATCCTGCCAGCAACAGGGTAGTCCTTCTGGCAGCAGGGCTGTTCTTCTTCTGAATCTTTGACAGGTCCAGGAGTGTTTGATAAGTGGTTCTGTAGGTCCTATTTTTAAGAGGCAGGGGGGTGCGGGGTTGGGGGTTCCTAAGTGTTTGATGGTAAATCTCTCAAGTGGGGATTGTTGAGAGAATCTGATATGTAACCAACCCGTTGTTACGGGTGGGAAGGGAGAGAGACCCTTTTCTTTATATAGCCCTCACTCACTCGAGTAGTGACATGCTTCATCATTGGGCTCACCCCAACTCCTAAAGGTCGGGGTGGGCTCAACCATCTTCCAGGGAGCACTTATGATAGGATGTATGGGGGCGTACCGTTAAAGATAAAATTCCTCACCCACTCCTAAAGTATCCTTTATTAATGCAGTGGGAGGGAAGATTAAAAACACTATAATCGGGTATCAGGATGTGATGGTCCTATGACATTAATAAAGGATACTTTAGGAGTGGGTGAGGAATTTTATCTTTAACGGTACGCCCCCATACATCCTATCATAAGTGCTCCCTGGAAGACGGTTAAGCCCACCCCGACCTTTAGGAGTTGGGGTGAGCCTGATGATGAAGCATGTCACTACTCGAGTGAGTGAGGGCTATATAAAGAAAAGGGTCTCTCTCCCTTCCCACCAGTAACAACGGGTTGATTACATATCAGATTCTCTCAACAATCCCCACTTGAGAGATTTACCATCAAACCTTTAGGAACCCCCAACCCCCCACCCCCCTGCCTCTTCTATCTCTGGATGAAAGAGCAGCAATTTTCCAAAGGGACACACATTAGGTTCAGAGTACATGAATTAGGGAGGACGTGCCCCTTCTATCCTCGTGGTTGAGGACCTCTCTACCCTTTCGGGACCCGTCTGGCAATTTTTGTTGAAACTCCTACTGTGCCAACCTTAACTGAGCCCTATAGTCTTTTACTGAGGCTCAAAGTCACTGAGCGGGGCAAGGCAGGACTCTGTAGATACTAAAGACTCCACCTGCTATCAGGATGTTCTCTCCTTCTGCGATCAGGTCTCTACCTGTGCATTATGACTGCTGTACTGGTTATATGTTCTTAAAAAACTTAACGTTTTTTTTTTAAAAAGACTCCACAAGGCCAGAAACTTCTTATTTGGGCTATTGTTGAAGGTGTAGTTGAGTGAGCTCTGCGTGGAGGTGAACTTGAATATCTTAACCACTGAAGTTCTCTCATCTTTGAGGTTACTTTTTTCACTTTGCTCGCTCACGTTTTCTATGTTGGGACTTTGTCATTTAATTGGAGCACACAATCCTCCAGCAGGACTAGATTGAAAGTCAGGCAAAGTTCCAAGACCAGGGGCGTAGATACCACTAGTGCAACAGGTGCCGTGCACCAGAGCCCATTAAACCCTGACAATTGCTGTATTTTAATATCCCCCATACACTTTTCGAATGTGAAATGTCGATCTAAGTTTGAAGCAAATGATTTTGTTCAAACTTTGATGACATACGTTGGAAAAGCGAGGTTTTTTGTTGATTAAGTCATGTTTGTTAAACTCTCTATAATTCTGTCCACGAAGATTAGATAGCTTTAAGATTTTATGTTTTTTACAATATGTGTTCTCAATTTTTTCCCTGGTGAAGAAATATCTCTGTAATAAGGAATGAAGCAAATTATCCTTGTTCCATTCTGCTCTGTCAGCAGCAATAGTGCACTTGGGTTTGTCTTGTCTTTTACTCACCAGTGTAATTGATCTTTAATAGAACCCCATAGATCTGATATATTCATACTTTTGATGGTGTAGTTTCGGTGAAAGGATGCTTGCCCAAGAAGCGTGGAACAGCCTCATGGTGCACTGTTTTGATCAGATCAGGAATAAAGTTGGACTTAGAAAATGCAATTAGATATTTTTCTCATTCGTTTAAAACAAATGTCAGAAAAAGAGCTACAAGGTTGCATCTCGATGTTATGTTGTTGTTGCTACACATGTACCTTTGTGTTGTCGGTGCACAAAAATGTACTATTTTATTGTATTAACAGAATTTGGCTATCAGAAAATACGTCCATTGGTTGCAGGGACTCACTCTCTCGAATCCATGGTTCTTGCTCTGCCTTTCACCCTCCCTTTTTCACTTTCACTGCACCACCTGTACTCTCGCCTCACTCACTCCAAGACTTTCTTCCCTGCTACTGCCACGAGCCCCTCTCAACAGTTCACCCAGTTTCCCTTCCTTCTTCCCACATTCCCTTCACACTCTCAGCATCTTTCCATCTATTCTTCCACTGGCGTCTCTTCCTCCTACTCTCCCGTCTTTACCTCCATCACCTTTGCCACCTCTTCTTTTTTCCCTCTCTTTGGTAAGATTCTGCCCTATCCTCACTCATCCGTTCTATCCATCTTGACTTGCTGCCTCCCTCCTCAAAGTGTCTGCATCTTTACTTCACTTCAGCTCACTCTGTCCACACCCCTCAGTCTTCCAATCGTGGCTGCCAATCTCCCTCCTGCGAGTGGCTTCGTATCCTCACAATGCCTCCCTCATTTCCTCCTCTCTCCACCTTCGGTCCTTCTACACTACGAATCCATACATCCCGTCTGTAATGCCACCTTGTCATGCTTTTTACTTCCATTTTGCCCTTTGCCTGCTCCACCCATTCTTATCTTTCCTGCAGCTCACTCTCCACCATCAGTATTTGTGCCTGTGCCCTGCACCTGCTCTCCCTTTCTTCATTACCGGTCCAATGACAGCCTTGTGCCACTGTGTTCATTGTCACTTTCAGGCCTTCTTTGCTTCGCTCCCTTCTGTTCGCTGAATTTTCACGACTGACCGACAAGCCACTCTTCTCTCCTGATGAACCCCCGCCCATCCCTCCTTCCGCTAACCATAGATATGGTTCAAAAGTAGCATGTTTACCACGGACTCATTTAGATGCATAGGACCTAAATGTCCAACGCCCTTTTTGAACACAGCATCTCTGCTGCAAGTATCATTGTTTATAAATGAATATCTCATCTCTATGGATTGTGGTCTTTGGGCTGAGTGACATTTATGTATCCATGCATTTAAATAAGTCCTATTGTTTTTTATGTGTATGTGACTTAGCTTAAGTTCACAGAGGATATCTCCTTACTCTTATATGATTAAAAGTGTGAAAATAATATGTTGACTGTAAACAAAACACCAAAATATATATATGAGTTTCTTCACCCAAAAAAGCCTACCTGCATGATCGGGCAGATTTAGAAGCCCACTGTTTTGTATTGGCACTTACTGAAAACAAAAGGAAGGGCAATGAATTGGCGCCCTCCAGGATCTGCAACACGAGTCAGCCCGAGTTGCCCCTGTTTCAGCCGCGGGCAGTGACGTCCTGTTAGAAATGGGGTTTCTGCTTGGTTAGGGTATGCACCTAAGCAAGGCAGAACCCACCACTCGGGTTAGGATAAGGGAGTTACACACCCAAGATAACCCATGCTCACCCCCTTGGTAGCTTGGCACGAGCATTCAGGCTTATCCTAGAGGCAATGAGTAAAGCCTTTGCGCAACACACACGTGCAACACACACACACACCAGTGACACAATAAATACACCACAAAAGAGACTCCACACCAGGTTATATAAAAATATATCATATATTGTATATAAAACACATAGACCACAATAACATAAACCATAAATCACGTTGTCAACTGGGCAATTGTCATAACATCACACTTAGTGCAATAAGATAAAGACAAATATATTGTCCACATCATAAAAAAATCCTGGAAGACACCATTACTGTGCATACCGTACCAACCAAATATACATCATTACATCAGGACACACAATGCAGCAGTTAGGTTAGGAAGGAAAACACAGATCGCCAGGTATCACCATAATTCACTGCCGGACATAAATCACCATATGTCATAACAGAATCCTAGGCCACAGTGCATTTGCACGCCTATTATGGTTAATACGGTACTCTGAGTGGTTTCCTTGAAATCAACTTCCAGTTGGGTTCTCCGTGGAGGATTCACTCCAACATGTCTTGCCCCCAGGTATGTGCCCAACAGGAAGGGGGGGGACCCACGCTGCCCAAGTCGGCGGGGAGACCTCACCTCGTCCCCCATGTGCAGAACTGGATAACAGCTACCCGCCGCGCGCAGTACAGCTGCAGTGTTCCCAACCTGTCCCCAACCCCCGCTGTGGTAGGAGCAGTCCTCGCGTCCAGAGAGACCTGCTCCTACAGCAGACAGGGGATGCAACATCCTCCTCCACTCCAAAGACATCCCACGCAGTGACCTCGGCTGAGGGGGACGGCCGCACTCCTTGATGATGATGCAGACAGGCTAGCGCTGCGGAGAGAGAGCTGCTGACACAAGCCCTCAGCACGGCACCCTCTCGACAGGCACTGTGGCTCTCCCTGGAAGGGCCTCACAAGGGGGGCTTCAAATGCTCTTCTCCGCATAGCCCTTAGTCCAAGAATTGCAGAGGAATGGGCAGGTGCGGCTTGCCTCACCGGACTCCGCCCACAGTAGTACGCAAGTGGAGCTCCTCTGCTTCCTCGCTGCAACTCAATGGGGATACAGAGCTGGACCTCACTCACGGCTAAGGCATCTCCCTCTGGCTGCAGAGGCAGTGCTGAGGGGGAGACAATGCAGTAGATCTCCCTCGCGGCTCCCCACAATACGAAGCACTCCACATGAGCCTCTCCTACCAAGAAGCACTCTCCATGTGCTGTTTTTGAACGTGGAAGCAATCACCACACACTGGATATGGAAACCAGAAGTACACAGGAGCGCTCCACACACGCTATGCTGAAAAATAAAGCGCTCTTACAGGCTTTCTTTTACCAAAGGAGAAGGACAGTCCAGTCCATCTCCTGCACCAGACAGGAGCAGCAACTGCAGGTCAACCCAGCCCTCACACAGCAGGGGCAGCGCTCCTCACACAGCTCTTCAACTCTCGTTCCAGGCAGGTTTACTTTGGGATCCACCAAGGATCTGTTGAAGTCTTTTATCTCCCTGAGACTTCCAACAGGAGGCAAGCACACACAAGACCTTGGAGACCTTCTCAAGCAGGATACCAGAGCAGGGCAAAAAGAGTCAGTCCTTTTCCTCTGCCACAGACAGAAGCAGCAACTGCAGGCCAACCAACCCTTCACGCAAAACGTTTGGGGATACACCTGCAAAAAGGGCCAGGTCTAACATGTCCTTTCAAGGCTGTTACAAGGAGAGTCTCAAGTTGTAAGCTCAAAGTTGTGAACTGTACTCGTGATATGGGGCATCTTTTAGCAGTCCTGCCCTTTTGCCAGCAGATCTTTGCATGTGGGTGGCCAAACAAGAGTACATTTCATCCATGTTAAGATCACCTCACTAGTTCTCTTTACAGATTTAAAGCAAAACCCACTGTACAGAGAGCAATTTACCAGAAACTTTAAAAAATGTCTGAATTTCATGTTCACACTATACTGCCCTAAACTTTAAGACCTTCATTAGGAGAGGCCTGGAGCAGTATCACAGGAAGGAGATATCTCTGGAGGGAAACCACTAAGGGCCATTTTTTATTTGCTGATGTGTCCAGGCCTGACATTTTCAGGCCCGCAAACTCAAGACCTGACAATTCCACATTTGGAAACACTGGAGATATATGTAGCACCATGTGGGCTGCAGGCAGCTGCTAATACCAGTACCTGCCCGATCAGAAAAAGCTACCCTCAGTTGAAGGGAAAAGTAATCTACATTCCCATCTTGCCCACACCTTTCGGACCCTACCAGTAAAAATGTAAGCCCCTATCCATTTACCACTTACTCCAAGCACAAGCCTGTTGTTTTCCCGGAAGGATGAAAAACATGCACAATTGGACACAGTATTCTGGTTTCCACCTTTTATTCTCCCACCCACTTGTAATCCTGTAATCTCATGGAGAGAAATTACCCAGTATCATAAATTCCGACCCGTTATTTCCCCACAGAGCTTGTGGTACACTCATAGTGGAGCCCATCATATGATCCTCTAATTGCTTCTGAAAGCACCCACAGCTATATTAGTGACCTGTGAAGACCTTTCTCCATAGCTGCATCCAGACTTTGGAACTCGCCTGTTTACCCGATTTATGACTTTGCTTTGGGGTTCCTGTACATCACTGCATGCAAAATTTGGCTTGAAACAGCTCAGTTATATCACTATAGTTAACTTATGTGATAAAGAACTTCGAGGGTCCACTATTTTGCGATTTGTCTCGCATGGTCCTGACGATGGTCCCTTAGATTCTTTCGCTGGTGTGACCGAAACATCGATGACCGTGCCACATCAGCATGTGAAATATGATTTTAATCCTCCATACTTATGCAAATATAGAATTCTTATCAGAGCTGAGTGGCCATGCAGGCTCCAACTGTGAAATACTTAATTTTTCAAATATCTGTTGTTATCTGTATGGTGTAAGCTATTGCATTCTGACTCTTTAGTAAAATAAGTATACTTTGTTTATCATTGAGATGTAACTTTAGCATTGAAAAAACTGACCCTTGAACAACAATTTTGGTATGCTATGTCTGTTTCCTGTCTGTAACTTTGATTTTGTAATATTTTGTTAGATTTTGTTAACACACCATTGATCTATACTATATGAACGTCTTTTTGGTATGTTTTGTTTATTAAATACTATACCACAGAACACGTCCTAAATATCAATCTCTTCATTGATGAATGATAAGTGATCACTTGTGTATTTACAGCAGAATAACTAGTTGAATCATTGATACCTATATAAATAATAATTTACGTTCTAAATAATTCCTTCAGGAACTTTGCTTGTCTTTTAGAAATGTGCACCATTCTCCATAGCTCTTAGTTAGAATTCAGTTATGTGGAGAAATAACTCTCATAAAATGCTGACAATTGCGGGTAGTCTTTTTCCATTCTTTCCACGGGCTTTGAAGTCCAGCATGCAGAGTGGTTTTGCCTAAACAATCCGGACTGGGTAAAGATGTTTCTGATGCTAGGGGGCCAGTTGCCAGCTCGGTAAGTACAAGAGTGCAAGGCACACAGGGATGTTTTGGTGGCGCGCCAGCCTCACAGCCCCCGCGCGCGCGCGCGCCGGCCGCGTGACGCTTCCCTCTCGTGTTAAGTATGCAGGAGCTGTGCTCTGCAAGTACTCTTCAAGTGCGCTGATTGAGCCTCGAGATCAAAAGCACCTGCTGCACGCATACATTACAGGCCTCGGAACCAAAATACCACTCATGGTTCTTAATCAGAACAACATCAACACGGCAGGGAATATGGTACAACAATTAATAGCGCTTCTCCTAATGAAAATATTGAGAAAAGGGACATGCACGGAAATGTGCTGCAGTTGTAATGCTGTAAACAAGCAACACCCACTTGCATAATCTGCCTTCTGCTTCCACCGTTCTTTGTGTAAATTGATCTGAATAAAGTGCTACAATGAGAACACCAGGTAATGAAGTCTTTCATTTGACCTAACCACACCTCCGGAAATAAGGCGGAAGGGCAAAGCTCCGGATGCAGAAATTGTTGTGCAACTTACAGGTCATAGCTCTGGTCAAAACTGCATTTCACCAGCTGTCAATCGGTGGCATAGGGATCACTGGCTGGCACATGAGGGCATACATCTAGGTGACAACTATTGAGGGGATTTATGCGGTATCCAGTTGCAAGGTGGAGTTGGAAATTTATGCCATTGGGTGTCTATTGTTTTAGTTTGTAATTTTAATTAACGAGTACAATTTTCCATATCTTCTTCTACTGTACTATTATAGGACCAGATGCATGAAGAGACAGGTCGCAAAAAGTGCTTGCAAATTGCACACGCCTTTTTGCGAACTGTCTCTGATTTCCCGAAACCATCTATTGACTAATAGGTTGTGTCCCGAAATTTTCAGTCACAGTGGGTCGCAGACTCACCTGCCTAATTAATATTAATTAGGCGGGTCAATATTTGTGACCCCCATGATCGGCTGCAAAAAAGTAATGGTAGCCTGCAAGGAACAGCAAATCACCATCCCTGTGTGTTTTCATTTCTAACTGGATTTTTTTTTCTCACTTGGGAACCACTGAGCTCCTAATGAGGTCGCTGACATTATTCTCAAAGGAGATGAGTCCACAAGGGACCACCTTACCTGTGCAAATCAGTTACCACCTATTTTGAGATGTTGGTAACTGGTCAATGGTTTGCAACCATAATTGAATCGGAAACCATTGACCCATATCATAATGAATTGCAATCAGGAAGGAAAGAACTTTTACCCCCTTCCCAAATTGCGATTCATAATGGGTCACTTACCCCATTTTCCACAGTACATTTGCAATCCATACATAAGTTTAATACATTGTTAAAAAACATTTTGTGTTTGCAAACCCTGTGATTTTGCAAATCGCAGAGTATGCAAACGCAAAATGGTTTTGTAAATCGTCATAGTTTCTTTTCACCAAGAGCGTCTGCTGCAACCATTAGCATCCAATCAACTTAAATTTCCAATAGTAGGAATAAGTGAACAGCTCTATATTTCCTCTGAAGCCAAGCATCATTCTTACAATGTTTACAAGGGTAGCTCAATGGAATTCTGGCACCTGGGTGTGACGTGAATGCAAAATCTACACTTTTTGGTTTGCATCTATGTTGTGGTGTAGATTTGTGAATTTTGGAAATTCACAACCAATTACAGGAATACCCACAATTTCACACAGTTATACATGCATAATTGTACAGGAAAGGAGTTTACGCAAATGTAAATTCTCACAAAAAGTGCATTTGCATGTGCCAACTTTTTATTTTATTTTTGTCTCCATAGCAGAAACTCGGCACAACCACCCTCACAAAAATTGAAGGAGTCTCTTCATTATCCATCCCACCTCCCATATGGATTTATTATTGCCCCTGACAAGTGTAAATTTCTATCCATATCAGAGTAAGAATGAGCCATTAGAAATTTTCAGATTATTTCCAAATTTCCTTGACTTTCCCACCATGAAATGCCATCTCCCGAGAAGCAGAAACACTCATACACACAGACAGAGAAGTGCCATATTCTCCTTCTCTACCTGCCTTGAGTATTTCACAGGAAATTCAATGCAAGGTATTTAGGATTCAAATAATTTTCCCTCTTTGCTTCTCACGGGACAGAGCTAGCATAATAGTGACAAGTGCTATGGTATTTTCAGAGATACCTAGGATTACTTACTCTTTCCAGAAACACCACTGACTATTATCAGATGCTATTCCTTAACATTGTCTCTAATCTCAGAAACACCAGTGAATATTATCAGATGCTATTCCATCGCATTGTCTCTAATCCTGGCAAACCATTACCAGTGACCAGGCTAAATTTGTAAAAGAAAAAGTACTGAGGCCCAAGAAGCTTTCTGCCAGCACTGTTGAATGTAAAACCTACTGAATACCTAGGCTGTGTGGTCTTGATTCCACATGATTCCTCTTTCATCCACCACCAGACACTCACTGCCTCTTACTCACACTCTTGCAGGTTCTTTTTCATCCTTGCTTTCTTTCTTTGTCAATGTTTTACCATCATTCTCTTCCTCTTTCTTTTCTACCTTTCTCTCTTTTGTAGTAAGTCAAAGTCTGATGACAAAAAATCAGTCCTGGTGCTCAAACTCGGTCCTGGTGATCACTCAGGCCCTCGTCACCAGCAGGCTGGACTACCGGAACACACCCTAAGTAGGAATCACCACATTCCTCCTGAAGAGACTAGAGATGATACAAAACTCTGCTGCAAGACTCATACTCAACCTCCCCAAACAGACCCACATCACACCCCACCTCAAGAGGCTGAACTGTATCACGATCCGGAAGAAATGCCAGTTCAAGATGCTGACCCACACATCCAAAGTCCTGCACAACAAAGGACCAGTATACATCAACAACTGCATGACCTTTCACCAACCAACTAGACACCTGTGATCCAACTCCCTTCTTCCTCGCAGACACCCCCCCGGATCCACCATGCCAACAGCGGAGGACGCTCCTTCTCACACCTGGCACCAAAGCCTGGAATGGCCTCCCCCTACACCTCAGGACCTCGTCATCTCTCCCACAATTCAGGAAAGAACTCAAGACCCGGCTGTTCGATTGAACAAGTCACCATGGAGCAGCTCACAACTCCAGCGCCTTGAGACCCTTATGGGTGATTTGCCTCGCTTTATAAATCACTGATTGAATGATTGATTGAAAAGTGAGTGCTGGTGGCCCCACGTGCAACCAAAGACACAAATTAAGCACTGCCTGTGACACTGATGTCAAAAGTTCTCACCCCTCACAGCTCATACATTTTCTGAATGAATAGCGGGCTACATACAAAGATGATACAAAATATCTAGTTTTTGCTACAATGAAATGCTAGCCTGCTATAAATATTCATCAGATACTAATTCCTGATTGGATTTTTAATACCAGTTTGTGCATGCTGCTTAATTTCTGCATGTGAAATTTGCATAATATGCTTGGCGTGTCTTATCTCCTGTTGCTATGACACAGACAGGCTCTCCCAGCAGAAGTCGCATCATATATGGAAAGTGAAACCTAATTTAATTGGACGTACACATGCTGACTTTGATTCATGCTGTTGACCCAATAACTGAGCTATAAATCAATACTTTTGCACTGATGAATTGTGCAGGTGTTCTATGGAAGGCGGGCTGTCACTGCGGTGCCTTTTATAGCGAAGTGTACCTTCTTCCTCAGCAGGCTGGAGCCCCTTGCTGTGAGGACCACTGTCCTACATAAATGTCATGCAGAGAACGCTCCAATTTCTTTGTATCCTTAAAGCAGCAGTGGAGACTGGAAGGCCTCAAAAAACTTTGTTTTGCTTTCATAAATCCAGAGCAGAAACAAACCTTTAAATATTGTAAACCTACCTTTAATCCAGCCTACCATCACCACAGATACAGAGTTCTCTTCCTTATTCTACGCATGAAGTTTAGCGATGCCAAGAAGCCCCGGGCCAGTAACTAAGACCAACACCATGTCAAAAGCATGGGAAACCATTTTGTAGATCCTTTCAACTGGCTGATCACCTCTTAGCCCCTATTTATGAAGGGTTTGCGCCACTGTTGCGTCACTTTTTTATGACACTGCGGTGGCATAATCAATGCACCACACTGCACCCTATTTACAAAGTGACGTATCTAGGCAGATGCGTCACTTTGTAAAGGCCTGCGCTACATTATACCTGTATCAGGTATAATGTATGCAGGGTGTGCGTTCCCCTGTAAAGAAGCCTCATAGAAGTGGTGCGGTGAAATTTACAAGATTTCACGACGCCACTTCTACGACTTGACCACGTCAAAATCCTTACGCCTGCTTCAAGCAAGCTTAAGATTGAAGCAGGTCTTTTCACATGGAACTCGCCCATGGGTTATGACACATTGCTGGAGTTACGTTAGTTTTCCGACACACTCCAGCAATGCATCATTTTTGCACCACCAGATACGTCACAATTCCTGACGTATCTGTAAATCCTTGCGCCATGGAGCGCCATATTGCAAATACGGCGCATCAATGGTGTCGGAAGGATGGTGCTATGAAAAGTGACGCATAGCTGTTTTTGCCCAGCGATGCATCACTTTTCCTAAATGAGGTCCTTACAGTCTAGTTTCTAAAGCTACTTCACACAACATGCACATGGCTTACAATCAAACATTCTGCTGAAGGTCATTGCCCTCATAGTTGTGTGTGTTGGGATCTTTGTTGTAAAGTTCTCTTATATATCATTTTCTGACAAGGCTCAGAACGTTTTCTTGCCCAGCACTTCAAAATGAAATGTGTCACGTAAAAGCACTATACAGTGCCTGCTGCACACCCACACGGTCATATACCCAAAAACCATGGGCGGCTGCCCTATTAGGGCGCTGGAGCGTCGGCCTCCTGCATTAGTGCCCCTGGCTTCAGTAGTAAATCATTTAGCTTAGGGTTGTTTTACCACTGTGCGGACGCAATGTTTTAATTTCAAGGGTGGTGCCAATTGTAATGAGTGAGAGCGCAGGGTTGGCAGGCATGGGTCGGGCTTCACAGCAGGCTTTGGTTGTGGTAAAGTGCTCGTGTCGGGTTGGACCCCGGTGAGGTTGCAGCTGCAACCCCTCGGTTTCTTAAGGAGCACTCTGTTTGCCCACTCCAGCCAATCCAGGCGCTGCCTCCATGCTGTTTAATAGTTACAGGAAGTGGCGTCCGGATTGGCTCAGGAGATGCAGGAAGGCCTCTCTGCTATCTCAACCAGCCTGCTGGAATTCAGCGAGCCGGTGTAAAACAATGTATGAGTGGGTTTGAACCATTGTAGGGCATCACGAGGGGAGAGGCAGACCAGACAGAGTCTGGCAGAGAAGCATGTGTGCCTGTTTTCAGTTCTGCAGGATTTGAAAGGCCGTATTGTGGAGATAAAGCCGAGTCTGCTGTTTTTGAGTGTACTCGAATCATAGGAGACAAGCATTGGCATAGCCAATAGGTCTCGCCTTTGGGGCCTTATAAGTGTTTAGCCAGAGCTATTGACTTTGCCAATGTCTTCAAGCTGTGCTGTAGAGAAGTGTGGCTGCTGTGCAGCATGCTGAAAAGTTATAATAAAAAAGTGTCAGAAGCATTTTTGTTACTTTATATATGACCAAGAAGGCATTATGTAAAACTGAACGACCATATTAAAAAAGTATTTACAATAAAAAATGTCCTCAGTTTTCTTTTGTTCTTGCAATGCTGGCAACTTGTTTCTGCCTATTGCAATGGTTGTTTGTTAAAGCTTTTTTTTTGAGGGGGCATAAACAATCGGAGGGTGAAGGTTGGGAACTAGTACCTGTATTATAACACTAGCAGCGGCCAGACGCTAGGGGAGAATCAACAGATGCCAGATTCCGAGAGCAGGCTGAGGTGGTGCTGAGTGATGCTGAGGTGGTAGTGGTGGTGGTGGTGACTGTTGCGGAGACGATGCTGAGGTGATGCTGAATGATACTCAGGTCTTGCTGAGTGATACTGCTGTGGTGCTGAGTGATGCTGTGGTGGTGCTGAGTGATATTGTCTTGGTGCTGAGTGATGCTGTGGTGGTGCTGAGTGATATTGTCTTGGCCCTGAGTGATGCTGTGGTGGCCCTGAGTGATGCTGTGGTGGCCCTGAGTGATGCTGTGGTGACCCTGAGTGATGCTGTGGTGGTGCTGAATGATGCTGTGGTGGTGCTGAGTGATGCTGTGGTGGCGCTGAGTGATGCTGTGGTGGCGCTGAGTGATGCTGTGGTGGTGCTGAGTGATGCTGTGGTGGTGCTGAGTGATATTGTTGTGGCACTGAGTGATGCTGTGGTGATGCTGTGGTGGTGCTGAGTGATGCTGTGGTGGTGCTGAGTGATGCTGTGGTGGTGCTGAGTGATGCTGTGGTGGCGCTGAGTGATGCTGTGGTGGCGCTGAGTGATGCTGTGGTGGCGCTGAGTGATGCTGTGGTGGCGCTGAGCGATGCTGTGGTGGCGCTGAGCGATGCTGTGGTGGTGCTGAGCGATGCTGTGGTGGTGCTGAGCGATGCTGTGGTGGTGCTGAGTCATCCTGTGGTGGTGCTGAGTGATTCTGTGGTGGTGCTGAGTGATGCAGTGTTGGCCCTGAGTGATGATGTGGTGTCGCTGAGTGAAGCTATGGTGGTGCTGAGTGATGCTGTGGTGGCGCTGAGTGATGCTGTTGTGGCGCTAAGTGATGCTGTGGTTGTGCTGAGTAATGCTGTGGTTGCACTGAGTGATGCTGTGGTTGTGCTGAGTAATGCTGTGGTTGCACTGAGTGATGCTGTGGTTGCACTGAGTGATGCTGTGATGGCGTTGAGTGATGCTGTGATGGCGTTGAGTGATGCTGTGATGGCGTTGAGAGATGTTGTGTTGGTGCTGAGTGATGCTGTGCTGGCTCTGATTGATGCTGTGCTGGCTCTGATTGATGCTGTGGTTGCGCTGAGTGATGTTGTGGTGATGCTGAGTGATGCTGTTTTGTTGCCGAGTGAGAGATAGAGTGAAGATATAATGCCCAATTAGAGAGGGTGGTGAGAGAAAGAGAGAGAAAGGGTGTACATAGAATAAAGAGTGGAGCGGGATAGAGAGAGAGAAAGAAGGGGGGGAGAGAGAGTGAATGAAGGAGTTTGAAAGAGAAACAGATAAAGGGATGAGAGAGAATGAAAGGCTAAAAAAGATAGAGAGGGGAGAGTTAATTAAGTAGAGAGAGAATTAGAGAGGGGAGAGAGAGAGAAGGAGAGAGACAATAAGAGTGGGGGGTGTGGAGTTTAAGTAGAGTGAAGAAGTGACGCGGAAAAAGTAACCTTAAATATAGCTTTGTGCTTTGCGCAAATAAATATTTTAAAAAAAACAGAGTGAGACAAAAATACTGGTAATTAGGCTGTGACTCCCAATATAAAACAAATAGCGATATAAGGTGAAATCAACCCACCGAAGCAATATTTCTAACTAGACAAAAAAAGCTTGCATTTCAATGCTAATCGCTGTTGTTTTTCATGTGACTGTAGTCCAGGGCCGTCAGTTGGTAATGTGAGCTGCTGCTGCGATTGAAACATCAGAGTCCAGAGAGTTAATGAGCCATGACGAGGAAATGAGGAAGAGATAGGAAACCCAGATGGCAGCTGCACGCGTGCACGCTATCGTGAACGCAAGCTGGTCGCCAGCCGAAAGCCAGTGGGTTTGCACTTCCAAAACCCGCTTACTAAAACTCTCGGCCAGACCAGCGCAAGCGCTGGTGCAGGCCGAGACCTAAAAACTCCGGGAGGCAGACCTCCGTATGGTCGGCTGCCCCCAAGTCCCCATTGTTATATGAGTTTGATGTGTATGCATTCATGTCCGTTCATAGCGCTAAAGATATGTGTGCTTCATTTCATTTTACTGTGCGCCCAACTGCTGAGAACACCAGCTTGTGAAAATCTCATTCCGAAAAATATATGAACCGTCCAATATATGAACTGTGCGTGATGAGTGAGTATTACCGGCTGTCTTTTCTCTCGCACTTCCATCCCCCCTTCCCTCCAGAGTTTATTTCTCAGGGGCGGCCTAGGGCATGGACAAGCCGGGCCCAGCGGGGCGCCAAATATTCCTGAGGGGCGCAGCAGGGAGCTGCCTGCCTTAATGTCATGCAAACAGCAACTCGTCCATCCCACTTGGTCTCAATGGGGTCTGTTAAAGACTTTGTAATCACCCCTTAATGTACTCAGCTTAATTGTTATTGCCCTCCTCCCAGCTCCCTCACACCTCCTGCCGTCACATCGCAACGACTCCCGCCCCAACAACAAACACCACATTTTCTTTTCCACCAGGACGCTGTCCCGGTCGATCCCATTTAGTGCCGGCCCTGGTTCTGCTTCTAGTATTTCACTGTTTACTAGCAAAACCAGTTCTGGGGAGCAGGGCGGGTTGTCAGCAGACACTTCTGGACAACACCTGCAAGCCTGACATTGGCTGCTTAGCAGAATGACTAAAGTAGAAAGTATTGTTTCTGGGAAAACTAAAAGGCTTAGGAATGTATACTGCACGCGGACATGGCTTACGCTCCCCTTTCTTTGCCACAATGCCTCACTGCTCCCCTTCTGAGGCAGCAGCCAATTGACTGAAATACTCTCTAGTAAACATGTACTGCGTGTGAGAATAGTGTGTTTTCTCATATTCACTTTACACAGTTACATGCGCACGTAGTTTTTTAAAATAATATTTTGAATCCTTAAAGTCTATTTTGTAATGTTTACGTTTGAATAAATAAAATCGACATGCACGAACTACTCTATATTTTCTTTAGAAAGTAAGCCGTATATTTTTGCTAAAATTGACCACATGGTGGCGCCAGTACATGTTTACATCCCTAACTCAGTTTTGCAGTGGCCTACATTTTTTTTTTTACAATTTTATATAGCGCCAACTCGACCCGAAGGTATTGGTGCGCTCTTCATGAGCACCATTTAGATTACACAAGGACACGTTAATTTTGGTTGGTAGGGGGAGATTAAGTGATTTGCCCAGAATCACAGGATGTCGAGCTGACGCTGAGACTCGAATCTGGTTCCCCAGTGCCTATGTCGGCAGCTCAGGCCGTTAAGCCACATCCACGCTTAGCATCGTTTTAGAATAGGGCAAAGTGCCAATGGCTTTTTGGGTAACACAGGAGCAAAACCGTTTGGTAGGAAGGTATTTTGTTTTAAAAACATTTTTACTCGCCTTCAAAGCTCCCGAAATGCACTAGAGAACAAGAGAGGAGCGGGGGCGAGCGAGCGCGGCAGCCTGCTGAGCTGACCAGACGCTCGTGCGTTATGGCCTTTTGCCTGCGATTACCCGCACGGCCGGCATGTGTTTCCAATTATCGCGCCCGCGTCTGGGCACGATAATTGGAAACAGATGTCTGCCGTGCGGGTAACCGCAGGGAAAAGGCCATGACGCACGAGCGTCTGGTCAGCTTTCAGAAGCCCCTAACTTAAAGTCTGGCAGAGCAGCGCTTGCGCGCTACTCGAGGCTCGACCTAAAAAAGCGCCATGGTTCCACTGCTGGGATGAGAAAGCAGATAGACGCACCATCTGTCCATTACCAGAACAATTACAGTAACCTGATGCGCACTATATTGCCATTTTCAGGAGCAGAGAAGGGCCCGGTGAAAAACACAAAAAGCCCAGGGACGTGAAATAAAAATGTTATAAGTGATTGTAACTTCTCCTTTCAGAAAGTGCAAAGTAAGGCAGTCGTGCAAGCAAGGCGATGAGTGGAATACATGGGATCCAGGCACTACAATCTAATTTAGTTAGAGGTGGGTGAGAGTTAAGTGTGTAAATTGCATAAGTTCCTTTTGGAATTGTTATTGCCCCTGAAAACACGCGCCAGGCTCAAATGTGAAGTCTGGCTCACTTGAGTCGAGATACTCTTGAAATTTTGAGCGAAGCCCGATGTAGCCTTCTGGCTACTGCGTCTGACCATATTACCTGGGAGCATCATGTTTGAATCCCAGTCTCCCCTCTCAGCATATTGTGAATCGTGGCAAATTTCCATGATCAAAAAGAAATAAAAATGTGTAATGTAGTAAGTGTTTGTTGTGAAGTGCACATAGGCCCTGGCAAATTCGCACTGTGAAAAATTAGAAGTCTCTCTTATCTCCCACCTGCTCTTCTCTTGGCCTCAAAGCATTAACCTTTGACGTCAGAAAGGGCTATCCATCTAATAGTTGAATTTCACAGTGTGAAACTTGAAAATCTGTGTTCAATTCCGGCTTCCCCATGTGAACGAATTGTGTGATCCTAAGCAAATCTTTCTTTCATCATGCTTTCCTTTTGTTCATTGCCACATATTGTTGTTATTATTATTTGAGGTTTAAATAGCACTGTCTAGACCCGAAGGTATTGAGCGCTTTACATGAAAGTACCTTCAATTTATGAGTTCAGAAACTATTGTGTACAAAAACCTCTCTTCTGTTTAATAGCCTATGTGCTTATCCATCTATAATAAGATTCTAGGAAACACGTAGAGTGCACATGACCCCAGACATGCCTCCTAATTTGCTGAAAGTATTATCATTATGACCACGATAGGAGTGTCTTTCAGTTCATGGTTACAAGTTCACTTTTAAAATGAGTGCCCAAATCTGATGTAATATGTTGACATGCTTCTAAGAGGTAAAGAAGTGCACTTTTTGAATTTTGAAGACACATTATTATATTCTAACATGGTATTTTTTGCATGATTTACATTTCAGATATTTTCAAGGTTTGGCTACTGCCTGCCTCTTAGAGTCAGATCCAATTCTTCGCTCAGCTCACCCTGATAATGTGCTGGTTCACCCATCTCTGTTTCTACTCACTGCTTATTTATGAAAGGCTATGTTGCTCAGTACGGGGCTGGGAGGTGCCTCCATGACTTGGCCTCATGGACAGCAGTGGTGTGTGCCTTATTTTGATTGGTGGCTACTATTAATTATTTGGAAATTCTGCTTCAGCTGTGCTGTTTGCAAGTCATATCGTGCCCGAAATCATCAAACTCACCAGGATGTCCTCTTCCATGATCTTCAATTTCAGTATAATCCTATTTTTTCTGTTGAAAATATGTTCACAAGTTTGTATGACTCATTTCTTTTTCATGATGGCTGAGCCAGCCCCACAAGGAGTTGAAACATCTGATCGCACACACTTCCCTGCAGTAAGCACGCTGCCCCAATGAGCTACCTCTTTAGTGGCCCGTGGTCGTGGAGAAATACTATCCCTATAAAAAACCAAGGGGTCATTTCCAGCAATGCTTTGGGGAAGTAGCAGTTGACTCACTGGACTCATTTTATTTGGGCCCTCTGTACCGAGCCTCTCTTTTCTCTATTGAAAGACATAATATATAAACATAGTCAGGCAAATTATTTAGTATGCCTTTTTTCAGTTGGCTTTTAATGTTTTCTTCTGCTTTAAAATAATTAATTTGGATAGCTTTTTTCAAATTTTTGTATCAAATTTATGCTGATAAATCCACTATTTCAATTCATTTTTTTTCAAAATATTCTTATGGTGGGGAGAACACTCTCCATACACCTACTCTTTCAGTTCGGGCTCACTCGCTACACTTGATTGCCCATTATAATAGGGTCTGTAATAGCCTCACCACTTTTAAAATCCACCAGCCGCCTTCATTTTTTTTTTTCACGAGTGAAATCTTGTGTAACTCATGCTGCGCATCTACACAGACATGGCACAAAGACCTAGATGAAATTTCTTTTACACAAATGAAATGTTGTGTAATTTGAGATTATTGTGTATTTTATATTTTGAATAACTATGTTTCCCTGTTAATTTTTTCACATAATTTTCGACTGTGGTAGACCAGTCAAAGCAGAAAATCTCTTGCACATCTGTGAAACGGATGTGTGCCATGGCCGTGTACAAACTAGTCTTCAGTCGGTACCTCAGGTCACGTTTGTACACGAGGTATGTCCTCACAAGCAATTCTCATGCAGATGACAGTCAATAGTTCGCATATTATGGAAATGTTTTTAAACATTCACATTATGCGACTGTCCATAAAAGTAAAGCGCTTCCCTTGTGCATGCAGCGACCTTCATTATCACATGTTTGTAAGAATATGAAAGAAACATTAACTTGAGCGGAGGGTTTGAAATCCTTGGACGGTTTATGTAGAAAGATTCACAGCCTATTTAACACAATTCAATCATTTAGGCAAAAACACTCAATTTGGGAAAAAGAGATGTAAATTGATCCAAGGCTGAGATTCAAATATGAGTCAAAGCCAAAGAATACACCCTGCCTTGTTTTGGCTTTCAGAGATTGTACAGTTGTTTTGATGGGCATTTCATCTTCTTGATTTGTTAGCTGGTTCGAGACTCCAACTTCAGGGTTATTATGCATTGTATGTTTGCATACATGCAGGTGATACGAAGAAAATGCATAAGTGTATAAGCAACTGGAAGTATATTTTTCCTGCATGCTGAATGGTACTTATGGTTCAGCCCGAAAGCAGACAGTATGGTTCTATGTGTAAAACCTAACTGTAGTTTGCAAAGACCCACCTCTGTGAAATGTTTGCAGACATTCTCTGTGCATGAGGAGTTTAGTGGCATTTACATAATTATTGCAGTGGCGGTTCCTCCGCTAAGGCGGAGGAGCGTCACCCCACTGCTCAAAAGGAAAAATAAAATGATAATAACGTATCGTTATTATCATTTTATTTCCCCTATTGCAGTCAGTGGTGGGGCGGGGCAGGGCTAGCCAGAGCAGGGAAGGAGTGGTGTGCACTCTCTAAGTGCGCATGAACTGTTTGGCCGACCCTCTTGGGCCGACCAAACAGTTCATGCGCACTGTGCATGTTCCTACCACATACCTGCCAACATTTTAGGACAGGGAAGTGGGAGATTTTGAAACAGAATTCAGGAGAATGTAATTTCCCCATTGACTTCTATTGAAGAAAATTTAATTTCAGGCGGGAGACAGCTAAAATAAAGCAATTTTTGGCTTAAACAATCGGGAGTCTCCCGCCTGAATCGGGTCTATTGGCATGGATGCTACAAGGCGGCATTACACAAGCTGGTGAGGAACATGCACAGGCTCACTGTTCCAGTCTGAGTGCCGATCCACGGCGCTCAGACCAATCAAAACTCTGCATTGCTGCGTTGTGATTGGATAGGGAAACCTGTGTGCTCGAGTGCTTCCTGCTGCCAGCTGTTACAGGAAGATGAAGAGGATGGAGGAGAGGCAGCAGCCGGTCGGCCATTAAAGGTAAGTGCTTTTAAAAAAAATTGGATTCCACTCCCCGCCCCACCAGCCCCATCCGGTAGCAGCCACTACTGAATAATTGTAATTACTAAGCCTGGGCGGTGAACTCCGCTCTGTTCACGAAGTTTGCAGAGTTTTCTGAGCAACGTTAAGTTGGTGAGCACAAGCAAGGAAAATCCAATGCTAGACCACCTCCCAGCGAGATTTCTCAACGCGGATGGTCGCAGATGGTTGTGACCGCTCGTGCTGAGAAACCATCCATTAGCGTTGAAGAAGCTGCTGCTCGAGTAGAAAATCTTGGTGCTGTTCATGCTGATTTTTCAGTATGGGACAAAACACCAGGCACCAAAAATCAGGGAGAACAGCGCAACCTTAAGCACTCTGCCGCTTGCGGAACTCCCCGTAGTGCGGCGGAGCTTTTTGTCACTCCGCAGAGATCCGCGTAGCAGAACTCCACAAACTCCACCCAGGCCTAGTAATTACCCTCAGGGATAAGTTCTGGCAGGTTAAACATTCTGGAGGTACTTTGCCTATCCTTTACAAAGTCAGGCCGTTTTTAAGAACATAACAACAGTTGCTAACTCTGAACTGTGCAGGGTCTTATAAGATGCAGGCCTATCCCAGTGCTGGGCTGGAAACCAATAACAGCCCTTGCACAAATGCTCCAATCAGCCCACACTGCAGGGGCCAGGACTTGAATAATGTCATGGTTGGGTAATGGCAGCCCATCCTGCTCTGAAAGCAATCCCAAGCCTGCCACCCACTGGGAAAATGCCAGAGTATCAGAATGGCCAATGCAGGCCTGGCCTTTCCTTACTAATAGGAGCTTGTTAAATAGTTAAAAAAAAAAATAGATACTATTAACTTCAAAAAGCATCTTGGAATAATATATTTTGAAGACTCTATATGGAAGACCATTCGCCAATATATGAACTTATTGTTTATTTTGACTCGTTTGAAATATATAAACCTTTATTTTCCTAGATTTTTCAAATGGCAAATTTTTCTGGTGTACTCTATTCTTCTAGAACATATCCCACCTGTATCTTCTAATCTTTTTTAAGAATTGTTAGATTTGGGGGTCTCTAGTTGGCAGAGGTATGTACCTTTGTCCAAATAGGGACCCTTGCGTCTAGTCAGGGAAAGTAGGTACACTCCCGAAATAACCCCTGCTCACCCTCTTGGTAGCTTGGCACGAGCAGACAGGCTTAGTTCAGAGGCAGTGTGTAAAGCATTTGTGAACACATACAGTAATCAAGTGACAACACTACAAATGGACACCACACAGGTTATATATTTATAAAAATAGGTATACTTTATATAGATTTATCACAAGACCATAAACGACAAAAATAATCCACAATACTGTTAAGAATACTTAGTTCTGATCAAAAAGGCTTAATTCAAGGTTCTGTGCGAGTCGGTAGCCTCCTCCGGCTACGGCGATGTCGAGAACAAACAGAGTCTAACAAATCCAGCTGACCGCGTCGAGACGGGCCAACACAGCGTAGACAGACTCGGTCACAGTACCTTTTACTTGAAGCGGCAGGCACGGGCGTGCGAGCCGGATGGCTGTTCGTCGCGGTCGCGATGCAAAAATGGAAGCGTTGCAGGACGCGTTGTCCCTCGATGCGGTGCAGGCAGCGGCTCGTTGACGTCGTCGAGACGGAGTCGGTGAGACCAGGGCCGTGCGTTGCAGGGCGAGACGGTGCTTCGATGCGGTGCTGGCAGGTTGCGGTGCGGCGACGGAGCCGGATTCAGGAGCTGGCGTCGATCAGTCCGGACAGCGGTGCGAGTCGGGCGGTGCGTCGCAAAGCGTGCGAGCGGTGCCCAACTCCGGTGCGGTCACAGGACTCGAACTCAGCAGCAGTGACCGTGTCGGTCGGACCAGTTCGATTCGGCGTAGCGAAGCGTTGCAGGACGCGTTGTCCCTCGATGCGGTGCAGGCAGCGGCTCGTTGACGGAGTCGGTGAGACCAGGGCCGTGCGTTGCAGGGCGAGACGGTGCTTCGATGCGGTGCTTGCAGGACACCGAGTCGGTCGTGAGAGTCGGTCACAGCTCCCTACCTCTGTAGCCACTGAAACAGGTTTCCAGCAGCAATTCACAAAGGGGGTGAAGTCCAATGGTCCTGGGACTTCGGTCAGGGGGCAAGCTCTCTTCCAAGCCCTTGGAGATCCTTCACAAGTTGATGAAAGTCACAGCAAAGCAAAAGTTCCTTTCTCCTCTCTTTGGCAGTCAGGCAAACCACTGCAGGCCAATCCCCCAAGCAGCACTTCAGGCTTAGGGATAGTTTCTCCTCAGTTTCTTCTTGGTTCCGCTCCTCAGTAAAGGTTTCTTCTTGTTCCCAAAAGTGATCTAATTTTCCTGGGGTCTGGGTGCCCCTCTTATACCCTGATTCTCTTTGTTCTCTGGAGGCAGAGAGGCCTCTGCCTAGTCCAAAACCAGTTCTGGTCAGTCCTGGAGCACTTTGTTTTTCTGACTCCTTCTTTCCTTTCAGAATGTGGGGCAGAGTGCTCAGCCGCCCGGCAGGAGGTGGAGCCAGCATTGTGGAAGGCAGGCACAGCCCTATTCAGACCCAGGTGCAACTCCTCCCTCCACTCTGGCTGCAGATCTTTCTATTCAGCCCTGCGCTGACTCACCCTGTCTCCGGTAGCCACCCCCAGCCCCTGTCACTCAATCTCCAGACAAGGAATACACAACCTAGCAGAGGCAGGCTTGGATAGTTAGGCAAGAAAATACCCACTTTCTAAAAGTGGTATTTTCGAACACAGAATGTTAAAACCAACTTCACTAAAAGATGTATTTTATCATCCTGAGTTCAGGCATACTAAATTCGTTTTTCTACCATGTTCCCTGGGTCAGTTCTGACTATAAGGTGTAATAGTCAGTCTGCCCATTCTGGCCTATGGGGAGCAGGTAGCCTTGCAATAGTGAAAAACGAAAATGGCTGTAATTCACTATTAGGACATGCCACACACACCAGGGCATGTCCTACCTTATACTTACAATGCACCCTGCCCTAGGGCCTACTTTAGGGGTGACCAACATGCAGTAAAGGGAAGGTTTAGGGACTGGTAAGTGGGTGTACTCACCAAGTCGACATGGCAGCCCTAGGCTGCACACAGGCTCTGCGATGGCAGGCCTGAGACACATTTTACCAGCCGCTTCTGTGGGTGGCACAACCAGTGCTGCAAGCCCACCAGCGGCATTGGATTTACAAGCCCTGGGCACACTGAGTGCACTGTACTAGGGACTGACAAGTAAACCAATCATCCAATCATGGAGTCACTAATACATGTATCAATTAACGATAGGGAGCACTTGCACTTTGGCACTGATTAGCAGCGGCAAAGTGCCCATGAGCATCTAGTCCAGCAAAAACATATCGGCAACAGTGGAGGCATTACGAAAAAATGGAAGGGAGACCCACGCCAAGGATGCCAGGTCTAACACGTGTCCCCTCCAGCTGAAATGTGGGGAGAACTATCCTACCCCTAGGGAGTTCTCATCGCTAAGGCGGAAAAATCTGGACAGTCCATCAGCATTGGCGTGTTCTGTACCAGGGCGGTGTTCCACCGTAAAGTCCATCCCCTGTAGGGAAATGGACCACCTCAACAGCTTTGGATTCTCACCCCTCATCTGCATCAACCATCTGAGGGGCCTGTGGTCTGTCTGAACCCGGAAGTGAGTCCCAAACAGGTATGGTCTCAGCTTCTTCAGTGCCCAGACCACAGCAAATGCCTCACGCTCAATAGCACTCCATCTCTGTTCCCGGGGAAGTAACCTCCTACTGATGAAGGCTACAGGTTGGTCTAGGCCCTCCTCATTGATCTGTGATAGAACAGCCCCTACACCATGCTCTGAAGCGTCGGTTTGAACAATGAACTCATTGGAGAAGTCGGGTGCCTGGAGCACAGGCGCCGTGCACATGGCAGTCTTCAAGGTGTCAAAAGCTTTTTGACAGGCGTCAGTCCAAATCACTTTCCTGGGCTGCTTCTTGGAAGTCAGCTCGGTCAAGGGGGCAACAATGCTGCCATACCCCTTGACGAATCTCCGGTAATACCCGGTGAGTCCTAGGAAGGCTCTCACCTCTGTCTGGGTCTTGGGGGCTCCCAAGCCAGAATGGTATCAATTTTCGGTTGGAGGGGCGCCACCTGGCCGCTCCCAACCTGGTGTCCCAAGTACACCACAGAACCCTGCCCAATCTGGCACTTACTCGCCTTGATTGTGAGGCCTGCTCTCCGCAGCGCCATCAACACTTCCCAGAGGTGGCGCAGATGTTCTTCCCAACTGGCACTGAACACTGCGATGTCATCCAGGTAGGCGGCACTGAAATCCTCCAGTCCAACCAACACCTGGTTGACCAACCTCTGAAAGGTGGCAGGGGCATTCTTCATCCCAAAGGGCATCACCCGGAACTGGTAGTGCCCATCTGGTGTGGAGAATGCTGACCTCTCTTTGCCCCATCAGTCAAGGCGATCTGCCAGTACCCAGACGTTAAGTCAAACGTGCTGAGGTACCGCGCAGCCCCTAACCGATCTATGAGCTCATCAGCTCTGGGGATGGGGTGGGCGTCAGTCCTGGTGACGGAATTGAGTCCCCTGTAGTCCACACAGAACCGGAGTTCTGGTGTGGCACCAGGCGCGGCAGCTTTTGGAACCAAGACCACGGGGCTGGCCCAAGGGCTGTTAGAGGACTCAATCACCCCTAGCGCAAACATCTTGGAGACCTCCTCCTTGATGCAGGCTCTGACCCTGTCAGTCACCCTGTAAGCCTTGTGCTTCACAGGAAGACTGTCCCCAGTGTCCACATCATGGACGCACCAATGAGTGACACTGGGAACCAGGGAGAACAGGTCAGGGAACTGTCCCAACAGTTGGCGACAGTCACCCTGCTGCTCAGGTGTCAGGGAGGTAGAGAGGTTTACTCCCTCCACTGATCCATCTTGCTCTCGGGCTGACAGGAGGTCAGGAAGAGGCTCGGTCTCCTCCTCCATTCCATCATCTGCAGCTAAGAGCATGCCCACTTGGGACCTCTCCAAGTGGGGCTTCAGGCGGTTCACATGCAGGACCCGCAAGGGGTTCCTGGGAGACTGCAAGTCCACCAAATAGGTAACTGGACTCTTGCGCTCCACCACCGTAAAAGGGCCGGTCCACCTGTCCTGGAGCGCACAGGGCTCCACAGGGGCCATGACCCACACTTTCTGACCAGGCTGAAGCTCTACCAGAGTGGCATTCTGGTCGTACCACCGCTTCATCTCCTCCTGGCTGGCTTCCAGATTTGCCTCAGCAAGCTCTCTGAAACGCCTAGTCTGGTTCCTGAAGGCCAGCATGTAACTGTATACATCCTGGGGAGGTTTCCTGGGAGATTGCTCCCAGCCTTCCTTGACCAAACTCAGAGGTCCTCGCACCGGGTGTCCATAGAGGAGCTCAAAGGGACTGAACCCTAGAGACTTCTGTGGCACCTCCCGGTATGCAAACAACAGGCATGGTAAGAGGACGTCCCATTTACGCCTCATGGGTTCTTCCAGACCCATAATCATGCCCTTGAGGGTCCGGTTGAATCTCTCAACCAGACCATTTCCTTGAGGGTGGTAAGGAGTGGTGAACTTGTAAGTTACACCGCACTCCTGCCACAGGGACTTCATGTACTTGGACACGAAGTTGGTACCTCTGTCAGACACCACCTCTTGAGGGAATCCCACACGTGAGAAAATTCCCATCAGTGCCCGTCCCACCACGGGGGCCGTCACTGTCCTCAGAGGGATGGCTTCAGGGTACCGGGTGGCATGGTCCACCAAGACCAGGATAAACCTGTTGCCCATGGCTGTCTTGGGGTCCAGTGGCCCCACAATGTCAATACCCACCCGTTCAAAGGGGGTGCTGACCACAGGGAATGGCTGGAGAGGAGCCTTGTGCTTCCTCCCACTCTTTCCACTTGCCTGGCAAGTCTGGCATGTCCTGCAGTGAGTGGCGGCACTCCTGCGCATCTGGGGCCAATAGAAATGGGTAACAAGCCTGTCAAAGGTCTTGTCCTGCCCCAGATGTCCCGCTAACGGTACATCATGAGCCAACCCCAGTAGGAAGGCTCTGAAGCGCTGGGGTACCACCAGCACACGGGCTGACCCAGGCTCAGCAACCTTAGGCTCTGAATACAGGAGACCATTCTCCCAGTAAACCCAATGTGATCCAGACTGATCACCTGCTGCCTGGTCTGTGGCCTGTTGCCTCAGACCCACGAGAGAAGGGCATGTGTTCTGCTCCTTGCAGAACTCTTCCCTGGAGGGTCCTCCTTCTTGCTGCCAATGGGTCAGCTCAGGTAGGTCCCCCAGTTCAGCTACCTGTTCCCCTGTAGGCTCCAGGGCATCCCCCTCAGGGTCTGCCTCCTCCTGGACCGTGGGAACCTCGGGGGCCGGTTTCCCGCGCCCCCTGCCTCCTCTCTCTCCGGCAGGCACCTGGGCCTCCCTCTCAGGCTCCAGGTCCTCTTGAACACCTTTAGCTGCCATTGACCGGGTGGTCACACATGCCCAATCAGGCAAGCCCAACATTTCTAAATGCGCACTCCGCTCCACCTTAGCCCAAGGTGAGCTCTCCAAATCGTTCCCTAACAAACAGTCAACAGGCATGGCTGGCCTCACAGCTACTTGAAGAGTACCCGAGACCCCCCCACTCAAAGGGAACCTGAGCCACCTTGCAGTGACTCTCTGTGTTGTCAGCGGCAACAACCGGATAGAATGCATCAGGGATAACCTGCTCTTTAGACACCAGGTGACACTTGACAGCTGTCACACTGGCTCCTGTGTCTCTCAGAGCCTCCACCCTATGGCCATTGATGGTCACCCACTGCCTGTATTTCTTAGTGTTCTCAGGCAGCGGGGTCCTAGGGACCATCTCAGAGTCTCCTAATGAGACAAGGGAAAACACTGTGGGATCCCCCCACCTTGGGCACCCAACTCCTCCCCCAGGGCTACACTAGCCAACTGCCGGGGGACTGCACTGGTGGGTGCTGGTTTTCCATGCAAAGGGCAACGAGGATCGTTTGCCTTGTGGCCAGGGGCGCCACACTTGTAACATACCAGTGGTCCCTGGTGAACAGGGGGGCCTGTCAGGGCCACTGGCTTCTTCTCAGGGGGAGGCTGGGAACCTTTCCCTTGGTTCCCTTGGGGTCTACTTTGGGGCCCTTTATGGAACTCCTTCTGTTTACCCTTGTCCCCCCACTCTTCTGCTGGGGACCCTGCCCACCCTTGGCGGAGTCTCCCACGTGACCCTTGTGGACCCGGGTACTCACCCAGCGGTCCGCCTCCTCAGCAAGCTGCCTAGGGTTAGTCAGCTTACTATCAATCAGGTGCTGGCGTAGCTCAGGAAAACAATTACCGGACAAGTGCTCCCAGGCAATCAAATCAAAGAGCGCCTGAAAATCAGTCGCTTTGCTACCCTTTACCCAACCATCCAAGGCTCTGCAAAAGAAGGTCACATATTCAACCCAGGTACTGCTTTCAATCTTACTACAGTTCCTGAACCTTTGCCTATAAAGCTCAGGGGTCAAACCATATCTAGTCATTAAGGCCTCCTTCATGTGGCTGTACGAATTATAGACTTCAGAGGGCAAATCCAACAAGGTATCCCGCCCTTCACTGAGGAACCGTCCCCACAACCCCGCTCCCCAATCCTTCTCAGGGACCCGGTGGGAAGACATGGCTACCTCATAGGCTTTGAACCACTGCCCTATGTCGTCATTTTTAAAAAACTCCTTCACCACATCTTTGGGAATATACACCCTAGCTTCAACAGGCACAGGCGGTACACTGCCACCAGAGGGAGTAATCTCTAAGCTCTTGGCCTTCAATTCCAACTCCCTCAAAACTTTCTCATGTTCAAACTGCATTTTCTTTTCCTCTAGGGCTAATTTCCTTGTTTGCATTTCGAATTCTAACTGCTTATTCAGCTTGAGTTTGGTCAGCTCCATTTCGTGCATCCTACTCTCTTTCCTGTCCTCCAACTCTTCTGGAGACAGTCCTCTGGCAGAAACACTGCTACCTACTGGGGAAGGTGGTCTTCTAGCCCCTGGACCCAATAGCCCCTCCAGCTGCCCTTCTGCATTCTCAGCCCCCTCCACAGGGGCACTCCTTGATTCGACCCAGGCCCTCAGCGCCTTCTGGAGGTCCTCCTTCCTGGAGATCCCGGTCATGGACACTTTAAACTTTTTGCAGAATTGCTTGAGCTGCTTAAGGGTGTAGCATTCTAGCCTCTCTTCTTCCCAATCACATTCAACAGAGGCTACTGATGCTGGTTTCTCCATAGTGACTGAACTTGGCATTTGCAAAAATAGGAAATCCCAGAAAAAATGCTATTAAAGTATGTGGTTGCGTTTTGGTCTGCACTCACTAAGTAGTGTTCACCAATCACTGTACATGAGTCACAAATGCAAGTCCAGAATCCTCACCGCTGACCACCAATGTTAGATTTGGGGGTCTCTAGTTGGCAGAGGTATGTACCTTTGTCCAAATAGGGACCCTTGCGTCTAGTCAGGGAAAGTAGGTACACTCCCGAAATAACCCCTGCTCACCCTCTTGGTAGCTTGGCACGAGCAGACAGGCTTAGTTCAGAGGCAGTGTGTAAAGCATTTGTGAACACATACAGTAATCAAGTGACAACACTACAAATGGACACCACACAGGTTATATATTTATAAAAATAGGTATACTTTATATAGATTTATCACAAGACCATAAACGACAAAAATAATCCACAATACTGTTAAGAATACTTAGTTCTGATCAAAAAGGCTTAATTCAAGGTTCTGTGCGAGTCGGTAGCCTCCTCCGGCTACGGCGATGTCGAGAACAAACAGAGTCTAACAAATCCAGCTGACCGCGTCGAGACGGGCCAACACAGCGTAGACAGACTCGGTCACAGTACCTTTTACTTGAAGCGGCAGGCACGGGCGTGCGAGCCGGATGGCTGTTCGTCGCGGTCGCGATGCAAAAATGGAAGCGTTGCAGGACGCGTTGTCCCTCGATGCGGTGCAGGCAGCGGCTCGTTGACGTCGTCGAGACGGAGTCGGTGAGACCAGGGCCGTGCGTTGCAGGGCGAGACGGTGCTTCGATGCGGTGCTGGCAGGTTGCGGTGCGGCGACGGAGCCGGATTCAGGAGCTGGCGTCGATCAGTCCGGACAGCGGTGCGAGTCGGGCGGTGCGTCGCAAAGCGTGCGAGCGGTGCCCAACTCCGGTGCGGTCACAGGACTCGAACTCAGCAGCAGTGACCGTGTCGGTCGGACCAGTTCGATTCGGCGTAGCGAAGCGTTGCAGGACGCGTTGTCCCTCGATGCGGTGCAGGCAGCGGCTCGTTGACGGAGTCGGTGAGACCAGGGCCGTGCGTTGCAGGGCGAGACGGTGCTTCGATGCGGTGCTTGCAGGACACCGAGTCGGTCGTGAGAGTCGGTCACAGCTCCCTACCTCTGTAGCCACTGAAACAGGTTTCCAGCAGCAATTCACAAAGGGGGTGAAGTCCAATGGTCCTGGGACTTCGGTCAGGGGGCAAGCTCTCTTCCAAGCCCTTGGAGATCCTTCACAAGTTGATGAAAGTCACAGCAAAGCAAAAGTTCCTTTCTCCTCTCTTTGGCAGTCAGGCAAACCACTGCAGGCCAATCCCCCAAGCAGCACTTCAGGCTTAGGGATAGTTTCTCCTCAGTTTCTTCTTGGTTCCGCTCCTCAGTAAAGGTTTCTTCTTGTTCCCAAAAGTGATCTAATTTTCCTGGGGTCTGGGTGCCCCTCTTATACCCTGATTCTCTTTGTTCTCTGGAGGCAGAGAGGCCTCTGCCTAGTCCAAAACCAGTTCTGGTCAGTCCTGGAGCACTTTGTTTTTCTGACTCCTTCTTTCCTTTCAGAATGTGGGGCAGAGTGCTCAGCCGCCCGGCAGGAGGTGGAGCCAGCATTGTGGAAGGCAGGCACAGCCCTATTCAGACCCAGGTGCAACTCCTCCCTCCACTCTGGCTGCAGATCTTTCTATTCAGCCCTGCGCTGACTCACCCTGTCTCCGGTAGCCACCCCCAGCCCCTGTCACTCAATCTCCAGACAAGGAATACACAACCTAGCAGAGGCAGGCTTGGATAGTTAGGCAAGAAAATACCCACTTTCTAAAAGTGGTATTTTCGAACACAGAATGTTAAAACCAACTTCACTAAAAGATGTATTTTATCATCCTGAGTTCAGGCATACTAAATTCGTTTTTCTACCATGTTCCCTGGGTCAGTTCTGACTATAAGGTGTAATAGTCAGTCTGCCCATTCTGGCCTATGGGGAGCAGGTAGCCTTGCAATAGTGAAAAACGAAAATGGCTGTAATTCACTATTAGGACATGCCACACACACCAGGGCATGTCCTACCTTATACTTACAATGCACCCTGCCCTAGGGCCTACTTTAGGGGTGACCAACATGCAGTAAAGGGAAGGTTTAGGGACTGGTAAGTGGGTGTACTCACCAAGTCGACATGGCAGCCCTAGGCTGCACACAGGCTCTGCGATGGCAGGCCTGAGACACATTTTACCAGCCGCTTCTGTGGGTGGCACAACCAGTGCTGCAAGCCCACCAGCGGCATTGGATTTACAAGCCCTGGGCACACTGAGTGCACTGTACTAGGGACTGACAAGTAAACCAATCATCCAATCATGGAGTCACTAATACATGTATCAATTAACGATAGGGAGCACTTGCACTTTGGCACTGATTAGCAGCGGCAAAGTGCCCATGAGCATCTAGTCCAGCAAAAACATATCGGCAACAGTGGAGGCATTACGAAAAAATGGAAGGGAGACCCACGCCAAGGATGCCAGGTCTAACAAGAATCTAAACCATATTTCTTCTCCACCCTATTAAAGGATGTAGTCATTTTCATTGTTTGTTTTTTATTGGCATTATTCTTCTTAATTTTTCAGAAGCTGAAGTTTCCACAACTTGGAAGGAATAAAAGGTGAATACCTGCCCAACCACTAATTACCTTGATCTTAAATTATAGTCCTTCACCCGTGGCTTGTTTTAAGGTCTTGGTCAAATCAGCTGGCTACCACAGTTGCCAAGGTATATATTGACTTTCCCAAAGGGCACCTTTTCAATTGCCAATGAAGCTTCAATTGCAGTACAGACAACAGACAGTGAAGGGACAAGTACTGCAATGGAGCTTCCATTGCAATACAGACAACAGACAGTGAAGGGACAAGTACTGCAATGAAGCTTCCATTGCAATACAGACAACAGACAGTGAAGGGACAAGTACTGCAATGAAGCTTCCATTGCAATACAGACAACAGACAGTGAAGGGACAAGTACTGCCAATGGAGCTTCTATTGCAATACAGACAACAGACAGTGAAGGGACAAGTACTGCCAATGGAGCTTCCATTGCAATACAGACAACAGACAGTGAAGGGACAAGTACTGCAATGGAGCTTTCATTGCAGTACAGACAACAGACAGTGAAGGGACAAGTACTGCAATGAAGCTTCCATTGCGATACACACAACAGACAGTGAAGGGACAAGTACTGCAATGAAGCTTCCATTGCGATACAGACAACAGACAGTGAAGGGACAAGTACTGCAATGGAGCTTTCATTGCAATACAGACAACAGACAGTGAAGGCACAAGTACTGCCAATGAAGCTTCCATTGCGATACAGACAACAGACAGTGAAGGGACAAGTACTGCAATGAAGCTTCCATTGCGATACAGACAACAGACAGTGAAGGGACAAGTACTGCAATGAAGCTTCCATTGCGATACAGACAACAGACAGTGAAGGGACAAGTACTGCAATGAAGCTTCCATTGCGATACAGACAACAGACAGTGAAGGGACAAGTACTGCAATGGAGCTTTCATTGCAATACAGACAACAGACAGTGAAGGCACAAGTACTGCCAATGAAGCTTCCATTGCGATACAGACAACAGACAGTGAAGGGACAAGTACTGCAATGAAGCTTCCATTGCGATACAGACAACAGACAGTGAAGGGACAAGTACTGCAATGAAGCTTCCATTGCGATACAGACAACAGACAGTGAAGGGACAAGTACTGCAATGGAGCTTTCATTGCAATACAGACAACAGACAGTGAAGGGACAAGTACTGCAATGAAGCTTCCATTGCGATACAGACAACAGACAGTGAAGGGACAAGTACTGCAATGGAGCTTTCATTGCAATACAGACAACAGACAGTGAAGGGACAAGTACTGCAATGAAGCTTCCATTGCAATACAGACAACAGACAGTGAAGGGACAAGTACTGCAATGGAGCTTTCATTGCAGTACAGACAACAGACAGTGAAGGGACAAGTACTGCAATGAAGCTTCCAACGCAATACAGACAAAAGACAGTGAAGGGACAAGTACTGCCAATGGAGCTTCCATTGCAATACAGACAACAGACAGTGAAGGGACAAGTACTGCCAATGGAGCTTCCATTGCGATACAGACAACAGACAGTGAAGGGACAAGTACTGCAATGAAGCTTCCCCTGCAATACAGACAACAGACAGTGAAGGGACAAGTACTGCCAATGGAGCTTCCATTGCAATACAGACAACAGACAGTGAAGGGACAAGTACTGCCAATGGAGCTTCCATTGCGATACAGACAACAGACAGTGAAGGGACAAGTACGGCAATGAAGCTTCCAACGCAATACAGACAACAGACAGTGAAGGGACAAGTACTGGGACAAGTCACACTGGTAGACTCCCGAGGGAAAGTAGAATTGTTGTGTTGCTTAGCTCACTGCATGGTGTTTCTGTAAGGAATTCACGCTCCTCGGCTGGAATAGACATAAATGCTGTACCGCTAACAGTGCGGAGTGGATTAGCTAGCAGCAGGGTATGGCTATTTGCATTTGGAAAACAGAAGTCAGTAGTTGTCAGTTCCTAAGCAATGTTGCCTGCATCAGCAGATGAAGACCACCCATTCAGCTTCTTTTGAAACGTGGTACGACTACTTAAGACAAATACACATTTCCCATTGCCAGCTTCATAAAAGAGAACACTTGTGAAACAGTAACCTCATGCCCTCGAGTCCAGCATTAAGAGGTGTCACATACTTGGACCTTTCAGATCAGACCCGTTCACAAGCTGTAACCTTATATGCTAAAATCACACAGGCACTTGTAGAAGTTCAGTCAACTTTTATGATAGAAAGCATTGATGTAGAATGGGTACTCTTCTTCGACAATGTACAGTGGGTTACATTTGAACAAAGAATGCTCATCCACCCCACAATATCTCTATTGCAGATCTTAACAACTCAATCTGGATCCTGAATCAGATGCTTTTCCTACCCCAAAAAGGTGAACAATAACAATTTGTCCGAAGCGAGCTTATCTGTGCTAGCCTGACCTCCTTGAACCCACATTCTGGTGTAATATGATGAGGTGAAGTTGTCTTATTCCAGGCAACGATATGGTTGCGATTATGAACCAACAGAAAAGCCACTTCCTCTGCCCTTACATGCTGCCTCCAAGTCAAGGTACAGAGAACCCTCTCCATTTTAAGTGGAACCTCAGAAGGAGGGCTTTAAGGCTAAGTTTATGTATAGGTCCAGTCCACTACTAGGCCCGGGTGGAATGTGTGTTACGCTTGTAGCGTGAATTTTCTGAAAGTACCCTATTACGCCTCATATTGTAATTATGCACCATTTGCAACAAGAATTTAGTGCAAGTGTACAGGAAATTTACGAATGACCACAACGTGAATGACTACTGTTTGTGGCACTTGTATTTTTGCACCAAATGAGTCCTCGCATATCAAATGGGCACAAGGAGGCATTTCACGCTAACATAGTGGCAAACACCGGTTTCGCTTTTTGAGTAATTACACATAATGTTGCAAAAATGTTACATAATTTTGCATAATTACACAGAAGCATATTCTGTGAATTTCACTCACTCCTATCCACCACCAGATGATTCCGCACAGGAAGGCAGCACAACATCTCAGTGTTGTTAGACTTTGCATATATGATGAGTGCGGCTCCCTGATGACAAGAGAACCTCTGGGATTCCATGCTGCTCCTTAAGGTCACTGTCCAGTATGGTGGGTTTTAGGGGATCATGCAATATCCCTGATCTTGGAAGAGTTGTAGCAGGAGGTGGATAGCTGGTAGGTCTGAGGAGCTGGGGTGGTTGCTCTCCGTCCTTCTCTATCTGGTCCAACACCCATAACTAAACTGGACAGCATTCCGTGGCCCCTTGCAGACCGCGGTCAGGTTAGCTGAAGAGGGTACACAGATTCCATCTGCTTGAGTAAACAGAGCCTTTGTTCCTGCCCTCTGCTAAAACACGTTTTCCCTCGCCACAAACTCTCAATAAATGAGTGCCTACCTTACCACTGCTGCTCACGCTCTCTGCACTCCACTGAGCTAGCTCTCTGGTTATACACACACCACGCCCCTTGTTCTTCAGTATTGTATGCCTGCCCGTCTCCTACACTCTTTGCCCTTTCAAGACTCTAACAATAGGTTGTGTGCAGTCTTTCTTTGCTGCTTTTCTCTCCCCATTGTTTATAAAAACAGGTAGCACGGCGTGCGGATTGGCACCTTGAGTATCATAAAAGCTTATTGAATAAAACACACATTCATTAGGAAAGATATACATAGCACTAGAGAGCAGTAACCTGTTTTTGCTGATAGTGCAAAACGCTAATGACTATGACGAGGAACATCCCGAGTACATTGCACTTCAAAACCTAATTTCACCGCAGAATAGCACGAGCTGCCAGTGCCACCTGATTGGAAACGGAAGTCCCGCATTAGTGTGACTTTCACACCAGCACAGTGTTTGCGGACGTTGATTAAAGAGGTCCAAAAATCATGCTTCAGCTGTAAAATATGCCCCATAAAACCTACCGGGGCGTGCGTTTCCAGCTGCAGATATCTGGAGCACGTCTCCGCATAGCTTATAAATCATTCAGCGTGAAGCCTGAAATGTGTTGTGAATGCCAACATCTGCAGCCTGCACCCTCTCCTCCTCTGCAATGGAAGCCAGAGCAGGAGCAGGGACTTTGCATGCAGCAGTAAAAAAGGGAATATAGGGCGAAGCAGGTTTAATGCCATGTATTTGTGGAAGATCCATGCACACCACAACCTAGGTTTCCGTGTGCGCACAGCACACAACAAAGCTGTTAAAGTAGATGATTGTCATGGGCGCGTGCAGCGAAGGAGGTGACTGGGATCTCCGTCACTGAGCACCCATCAATTTAAGGGATCTCAGCAGTCAAGAAGCCCTTAACGGTGTCAGGAAGGAGCCCCACCCTATTTTGCCAAAGGCTTTTGAATATCTGTAAGGTGACCTCAGTGAGTGCTCAGTCCTGGCACTTGGATAGCTCATAACAAGCGCTTAGACTCTCAGAGGGTTCATCACCACATTTTGGGATATATAGGTCAACCCCAGGCCTTTTGCTTTTAGTTGTATCCCGCCCGGAAATAGCCGAACCCTTGCCTGGGTGGAATAAGGTAGAGTTGCTTCGGCAGCTCTTGCTCGCCATACCATACGTTACCACAACACGACAGCAAGTATAGCTAGCCTTTTCAGAGAACTGAAAGCCAGGCAGGGTTTGTGGTGACAAGAGAGAGCAGTAATTACATTAAAACATTGTTGCATTTCCCATAGCTAGACATTTACAATGTGGTAAATGCTAAGCAAGCATATGTTTATACCTTAGGTAACCCAGGAGAGAGACAACTAGCTCTCATGCAGAGGTGCGGCGCTATTCCCCTCTCAAATGTCATGGCAAAAAGAGGACTTGTAGATGCATGCCCATGGGATCTAAGCCACCCTGAGAGCCAGCATCACCTCCTATTGCAGATGCATGCCCATGGGATCTAAGCCACCCTGGGAGCCGGCATCACCTCCTATTGCGGATGCATGCCCATGGGATCTAAGCCACCCTGAGAGCCGGCATCACCTCCTATTGCGGATGCATGCCCATGGGATATAAGCCACCCTGAGCACCAGCATCACCTCCTATTGCGGATGCATGCCCATGGGATATAAGCCACCCTGAGCACCAGCATCACCTCCTATTGCGGATGCATGCCCATGGGATCTAAGCAACCCAGAGAGCCAGCATCACCTCCTATTGCGGATACATGCCCATGGGATCTAAGCCACCCTGAGAGCCAGCATCACCTCCTATTGCGGATGAATGCCCATGGGATCTAAGCCACCCTGAGAGCCGGCATCACATCCTATTGCGGATGAATGCCCATGGGATCTAAGCCACCCTGAGAGCCGGTATCACCTCCTATTGCGGATGCATGCCCATGGGATATAAGCCACCCTGAGAGCCAGCATCACCTCCTATTGCGGATGCATGCCCATGGGATCTAAGCAACCCAGAGAGCCAGCATCACATCCTATTGCGGATGCATGCCCATGGGATCTAAGCCACCCTGAGAGCCGGCATCACGTCCAATTGCGGATGCATGCCCATGGGATCTAAGCCACCCTGAGAGCCGGCATCACCTCCTATTGCGGATGCATGCCCATGGGATCTAAGCCACCCTGAGCGCCGGCTTCAACTCCTATTGCAGATGCATGCCCAAGGGATCTAAGCCACCATGAGAGCCGGCTTCACCTCCTATTGAGGATGCATGCTGATGGGATCTAGGCCACCCTGAGCGCCAGCATCACCTCCTATTGCGGATGCATGCCCATGGGATCTAAGCCACCCAGAGAGCCAGCATCACCTCCTATTGCGGACGCATGCCCATGGGATCTAAGCCACCCTGAGCCCCAGCATCACCTCCTATTGCGGATGCATGCCCAAGGGATCTAAGCCACCCTGAGAGCCAGCATCACCTCCTATTGCGGATGCGTGCCCAAGGGATCTAAGTCACCCTGAGCGCCAGCATCACCTCCTATTGCGGATGCATGCCCATGGGATCTAAGCCACAATGAGAGACAGCATCACCTCCTATTGCGGATGCATGCCCATGGGATGTAAGCCACCCTGAGAGCCAGCATCACCTCCTATTGCGGATGCATGCCCATGGGATCTAAGCCACCGTGAGAGCCAGCATCACCTTCTATTGCGGATGCATGCCCATGGGATGTAAGCCACCCTGAGAGCCAGCATCACCTCCTATTGCGGATGCATGCCCATGGGATGTAAGCCACCCTGAGAGCCAGCATCACCTCCTATTGCGGATGCATGCCCATGGGATCTAAGCCTCCCTGAGCGCCAGCATCACCTCCTATTGCGGATGCATGCCCATGGGATCTAAGCCATCCAGAGAGCCAGCATCACCTCCTATTACAGATGCATGCCCATGGGATATAAGCCACCCTGAGCCCCAGCATCACCTCCTATTGCGAATGCATGCCCAAGGGATCTAAGCCACCCTGAGAGCCAGCATCACCTCCTATTGCGGGTGCATGCCCAAGGGATCCAAGTCACCCTGAGCGCCGGCTTCACCTCCTATTGCAGATGCATGCCCAAGGGATCTAAGCCACCATGAGAGCCGGCATCACCTCCTATTGCGGATGCATGCCCATGGGATCTAAGCCACCCTGAGAGCCAGCATCACCTCCTATTGCGGATGCATGCCCATTGGATCTAAGCCACCCTGAGAGCCAGCATCACCTCCTATTGCGGATGCATGCCCATGGGATCTAAGCCACCCTGAGCCCCAGCATCACCTCCTATTGCGGATGCATGCCCATGGGATCTAAGCCACCCTGAGAGCCAGCATCACCTCCTATTGCGGATGCATGCCCAAGGGATCTAAGCCACCATGAGAGCCGGCATCACCTCCTATTGCGGATGCATGCCCATGGGATCTAAGCCACCCTGAGCACCAGCATCACCTCCTATTGCGGATGCATGCCCATGGGATCTAAGCCACCCTGAGAGCCAGCATCACCTCCTTTTGCGGATGCATGCCCATGGGATCTAAGCCACCCTGAGAGCCAGCATCACCTCCTATTGCGGATACATGCCCATGGGATCTAAGCCACCCTGAGCCCCAGCATCACCTCCTATTGCGGATGCATGCCCATGGGATCTAAGCCACCCTGAGAGCCAGTATCACCTCCTATTGCGGATGCGTGCCCAAGGTATCTAAGCCACCCTGAGAGCCAGCATCACCTCCTATTGCAGATGCTTGCCCATGGGATCTAAGCCACCCTGAGAGCCAGCATCACCTCCTATTGCGGATGCATGCCCATGGGATCTAAGCCACCCTGAGAGCCAGCATCATCTCCTATTGCGGATGCATGCCCATCGGATCTAAGCCACCCTGAGAGCCAGCATCACCTCCTATTGCAGATGCATGCCCAAGGGATCTAAGCCACCATGAGAGCCAGCATCACCTCCTATTGCGGCTGCATGCCCATGGTATCTAAGCCAGCCTGAGAGCCAGCATCACCTCTTACTGGTCTGACCCACCGTCAGCAAATACACAAGAGAAGACTATGTGCAGCACTGGAGTTAAAGACACTGAGGAAGTCCTTTTGGGGTTGCGGAACAGAAGCCCTATCATAAGTGTAGGTGGCTTCCACCCCACACTCGTAGTCACTGCCTCATTTAGCGGTGGGTGAAGGACTGTGCCTCAGAGACTCCCTCAATGGAAGCCCTTGGCCTGGCGACTTTTGTGACGCTGCATTAGGTCATAGTGATGGCGTCCCTGTCATGGTTGGCGGTCACTATATTTTCCTACCTGAGACTGCCATGAAAAAGCAAGGCATGGTAACCTGTAACAGGAAAATACATCACTGGTGCCCAGGTAAAGGGAGAACATTCTCTGAGTGTCTAGGCCATTCATCATTTGTTTTCCACAAACTAACTCCTTCTTTTGACGTTGTCTGTGAAAAGCAAACGGAAGTGCTGAGTAGGGTGACTAGAACATGGTTGCTACTAGGCCTTTCACGAAGTCTGCAGCGCGCCCGCTGCACCAGCAGTGCACTAAAGGCTTAAAAGTCCCTGCCAAGCAAGGAGGGGATTATTAAACTAGGCCTGAAGGCCTCTGCCATCTGCCAACCTGGCAGGCTGGCATCCCCGACAAGAAGCTTCAAATGGACCTCCAATCCGCTCTGTTGAGCAGCTTTTATGGGAGAGTTCCCAAAATGGTAGAACAACTCGTTGGCTGACGAGAAATATCAGCGAGTAATATGTCTTGACCTAGAAACAGAGAGTGGAAACTCATTATGACTGCTTGCAAAGGGCACAACCTTCACATTTCATGAAAAATTAAATTAAAAATATGCAGTGGATTATGAGAATAACTACAAATATATCATCCTGACATTTTATTTATAATTTGGTATATCTTTTCCTACTTTGTCTCTCCTATGCTGCTAAAATGACCCTAGAATGGTTTTGCAGTGGTATGATTTGTTTGGAGCTAGGCATTTAATATCCTGAGCATTTTAAACGGGTTTTTACGTGGTTATGCTGCTTTTTGTAAAATCATAACACAAATGTACCAGAAGATAAAATAAAATAACTAATTTTATAATATATCATTACATAACAAAGCATAACTATGTAGCTGCACAACACATGGCTTTTATCCAGAAAGTTTGATAAGTTATATACATCTTTAAACCACCTTTCATTGGAGTCACTGTTAACGTTTTAGGTATTAAAACAATGGAAACAAATGTTATAAAAGTGCTAAACTGTACTTTGTGGTCAGAAACTGGGATAAGAGCCAGGTGTTACTGCCATTTTAAGTTTGGAAGTGGTGGTCAGTCATCGTAAAGGAAGAACTTAAACCTGGGGAAGTTCAGACGTCTATGATTGTCTTGTGAAAAAGTGGAATGGGCAGTGTAGCAAAGTATATCTGTTTGCATGTGGCCCCTCCCATTTCTTTGCACTACAAGCTGGTACATTGTGACTCTGGGCACTGGGACAGCGTTAACCATCCTCCAGCTGCATGCGTCTTCCTCTAAAACATTGATCGCAATTTGCAAACGCCCATTGGCATATTTGACTTTTAGGTACGCTCATGGTGAGAGTGCAAAACGTGATCAGGTGGCATAAATGTAAGAAGCTCGATGTGGGGAGAAGCCTCGTTTTACAATATTCACACGTGGATTTTATGCAAGCAGCTTTCCGGCACTGTAGGCCAAATTGAAAATCCAACATGTGAAACTGCAAACATGTTTCATTGGAGAAAACTTGAATGATGTTTAAACAGCACATTTAGGTATCCTAGTGTTGGGAACAAGTACAGCTTTCATTCTTGTGACATTTTACGAAGCAGCAGAATTCTAAATAATCAAGGAGCCTGTACTGGTGGTATAGATTTGTGAGCTTATACTGGTGGCACAGATTTGTGAGCTTATACTGGTGGCACAGATTTCACGAATATTTTTCTAGGATGGATGTTCATGTATGCTTCATGAACTGAGAGTTACCAGCCCTGGAACCTCCTGCAATGATTACATTTAGCTTTTCACCTAACCGAACTCAGACCTCCTGCTTGCAGGAGTTTGAACTAGGGTTGTAAAAAGGCTCTGTTGGATAGATAATGGTCATGTTGATAGAGAGTGAGTGGAGTGTAGAGTTAGGCATTCTTCACACAAAGAAATTCAGAATAGTTTGGTATCCTCTTTCAGGTTACAAATGCCATGCTCACTGGAAAAGGGCATTTGTTATAGGCATGGGCCCTGCAACCCTAACTCCGTACACCCAGAAGGGTAGGGTAAGTAGGGTGACCAGCTGGAGGGGCCTCTCTTTGAAGTTCAGAGGAAGGCAACTAATTAGACTGGGCAAGCTCAATGGCAGGCTTATGGAGCTTGGAGAGCCAAGCAGGCCTGAGGCACCCATCAAAGGTTTTCAAATAATGCTATCAGAGATAGATTCAGCCACAAGGCAGAGGAAGTGCTGAAAATCCTGGGAGGGATCCTGTTGGAAACTTTAGAGTAGATGTATAAAGCCCTTTTGCATTCACCAACCCTTTGCTATGCAAACTCATTGGGCTTGTGGCTACAATATGTCTTTAAGGTTTGTACTAAACTCATTTTGTAAGTTGGCAAAGCCTTCCAGACTCGCAAAATGGATTTAGTGATGCATACCGAATTTTAAGTAGGAAGGGGCCTGAAAAGAGTGTTCACTACTAACTGCAGATCGGTATGGCAAGCATTATTGGTTTGTTATTGCAATTGTGGTTGCAAATCATTGATCAGTTACCAACACCTCAAAGGCTGCAGGAACTGATTAGCATAGGAGAGTTGCCACCTTCCCCTTTAGGAATGAGCTTGGGCGAACTCTGAGGACTAGACGGTGTCCCAGGGAGCCACTAAATTGCCCACCTCTCCTGAAGTTTTCCCAACTGAGATTTTTTTTAATTTTTAGATTATTTATATGCATTTTTTGGTTTAAAATCAGCACCCCACCTCCCTTTAAGGAGCACTTGCTTCCCATTTGAGAACACAAACAAAGGACTTGTGGTCTGCTGTTCCTTATAGGCTATCATCCCTGTGTTTCTAGCTAAACACAGGAGTTCACAAATAGCAACCTCTCTAATTTATATTCATGAGGTAGGTCGTTCTGTGATCCCCTATGACTGAAGTTTTTTTAGGTGGCCTATTAATACATAAGCCATAACGCAATATAAGAGACAGGTTCCAAAAACCAGTGCACAATTTGAGACCACTTTTTGTGACTAGCCTCGTTGTACTTTTGGCCCTTTGTTAGAACAGGCTTGGGGAGGTCTGCCAACCACCCCTTTGTTACCCCTATAATTTGATGTTTTTACCAGCAGAGAAGGAGAATGCTGCTGCACCTGAAGAAAAGTAGAATAGACTGCAGAACATGTATTCCTATCATCTGAGCAAGGCTCGATTGAAACTCACTTTCTTCTGAATCTCTTAAGTTGCGAGCCATTCTCAAGGGTCTGGTTATCTCCCCCCCATAATGTCCACAAGGAGATGAAGGTCCTAGCACCGATCGAGTAGAATAGGCCCAAGGCTTGGAAGAAGGACGAAGGGCCCAAGAATACAGTGCATTGTACTGACTTGGAGGACACCAGCACAACCAGTGGGAACTGGACTTGTGGCCATGGTCCAGAAGCAGGTGGTTATCGTATTTGCCTCCTACTAAAATCCTTAAAAAGAGTACTTGAAAGTATGTGAACAATTGGAGCACCCATGAAGAAGCTATTCAATGTTTACTACAGTTGGAACTTAGAAATAGCTTGACTTCTGGAAGACATTAGACACAGTGGCTGACACCGCCCACAGAAGATGTAACCTCAATGACCATTTCTTCCACTTGGAACTTCACTTGGAATATTTGAGCACATAGATCACAGGTACAATGAAACCACGCCTTGACATGCTGAAGGATGTAACCTTCAAAAAGTGTTTAAAGTCTGAAGGTAAAACACCATTGATGGACTGTCAAAGAACTTGTAGTCCCTACCAGACCTTCGGTCCCAGTGTATCATGTCCCATTGGTGTACATTGCATGTTTGCTCCAATTATGAGCAATTAAGGCATGATCTTTAAAAATTCAATTTTGCAAAAACCTTTTTTGGCAATTTATTCTTGTTTTAATCCTCTGTTGTGTCTGAGAACCAATGACCTTGTTATTTTACATGGGAGATTCCCAGAGGACTCTCCGGCTTCCTTTACTTTTCACTCCTACAGAGCTCAGTAACTTATTGATTACATTGTGGTATCCTATCAATTCTTTGGAGCATGTACACAGTTTAAGGTACTGAGGACAAATTTGAGTGATCACAGTATTCTCTCTGTGGATATCAATTCAGAACTCAAGACGCTTGAGCCCTGGAATCCTAAAGATGATAATATTGTGTAAAATAAAACAAATGGGTGTACCTTTTGGTCAAATAAAAATCTGACAAATTTGGTGGGACTTGTTAAAAATGTGAGCTTAGGCCCTGCACAGGAAAATCCCATTGTTTGGTTTGAGAAACATTTGGCTTTATTCAGATCATGTGGAAGTAAGAAACAAGCTAATGGCCCTAACCACTTAGTGGCTACCTCCTGGGAGGTAAAAAAGCTAAATCAGGAGCTGAATACCCTAGTAAGGGAACAATTTAAGCAGTCATCATTTGTGAGGCAAAAGGAAATCAGTCGATTGAAGCGGGTAAGAACGAGGCTGAAGGTGTCTGAATAGAGGAGTGGAGGATCAAAAATGGAATAAACTGAGAGAGGTTGCAATTTCTGGTGACTCGCGTAAATATTGGGCTTTAATAGGCGAATATTGTGACTGTAGAACTAAGGCTGAAGCCATTTTAAGATCTGATGCTGAATGGATCCACTATATTTCACATTTACATGCATTAAATTCTAGGGGTGAGTTTTATTTAGAGTCAATCGGTGAGTCTCCCTTAGGGAATGTTTATGGCCAAACGTCTTGTCGGGAGATAGAGTGTTTTATTAAAGGAGCAAGGTACTCTGGGGCGATGGGCCTGGATGATCTACCGATAGCCATTTTTAAACAAGATAGCTCCGCATGGGCCCTTTTTCTCTATCCGGTGTTTCAATGCTGCTATGTACACAGGACTAGCCCTTCCTCTTGGAAAGAAAGCATGGTGATACCTTAATATAAAATAATGTGATCTGCTTAAAACCTCTCCTACCAGTTTTAGGCAGATCACATTATTGGATGCAATCGGAAAACTGATTGCCAAGAGTATACTTCTTCACCTACAGGATTTGGCCTTTGGTAATGATTTTGTTCCTGCAGAGCAGGCGGGTTTTTGTAAGCATAGTGGTACCCTAGATAACATCTCTGACCTGTAAAATTGATTGAAAAGTATCCAGTGAGCAAGGGTATGGCCTTGCATGCTGCTTTTATAGATTTCTCCACACCATTCAACAGGGTTGACCGAGGGGTGCTGTGGAGGAAATTAGCCACAGTGGGGATCCCTCCACATTTGCTTAAGCTGGTTATTGCATTGCATTCCTCAACTTGGACTCAGGTCCTGATGGGAATGAACCAGGGTCTGTCGAGTAAAGTGGAAACCCATAATGGGTTGAAGCAAGGATGCTTACTAGCACCTTTCTTTTTTCCCCTTTATATCGATGACTTGACTAGTAGGGTGGGGCACTGTAAGGGGGACCCACCAAAGCTAAGAACAATGAAACTTGGTTGTCTACTCTACGCGGATTACGCCATCCTGTTAGATTTAATTCCAATAGGTTTATAAAGGCGCCTTAATGAGCTAGGTCACTATGCCGATGAATATTTCTTAAAAATAAATATCTCCAAGAGCAAAATCATGGTTTTCAGGTCACGGGGGTGCAGGGTTATGAAAAATATGCACTGGTTTTTGGTGAAAGATAAGCTAGATGCAGTGAAGTTGTACCCATATTTAGGTCGAACTTTTTCAAGCAACTGCTCTAGCAGTGATCACATTAGCCAGTGCTGAATTAAGGCAATATCTCAGGCCTCTGCAATTGGCAGGCTATATAAATGCCGTGGACATAGACATTTTGCCCATGTTTTATCAGTTTATAGGATTCAAATCCCGCCCTCACTGAGTTACGCTTGCCAATCAGTGGATAAACAGCACTGGGACTTTTTTGGGAGGGTGGATGGGCGCATTTGGTGTCAAATTTGTAACCTGAATTGTGCACCTGCTCCAGTGGCCCTTTGGCTCAAATTCGGGCTTCTTTCGACCTATGTGTTTGCTATGGCAGCAAGCCTAAGGTGGGGTAATAGTTTATTGAATAGTGACGCGAGTTCCATACGGGCTGCACTAAAACAGGAAATCTTCTCTTGTTTGAAGGGGAAAAAGAGTTGTTTTCAGAAATTATGAGAAAGCCCAAGACATGTTCGAAATTGGGAAAAGTAGAGCATGCCATCTTCCAAAGCAGGTTTTGAAAACTTTATTTAGAAATCAATTTATAAAGTTAGTCGCAAAAGAGATACTGTACTGTGTTCAAGGCATTCTAGGAATGACATAATAGTGGAGAGTATCATGTGCAAACAACCTCAACCATATGTCTAATGGACCCTTATTAGTTTCCAGAATGTATTTTATCTTGTTTATTAATAACTGTAAGATTTGTTGTTTTGTAGTTTTTTGTGTACATTTTATGTGGAACTCCTTGGAGTTCCAAATCATAATAAATGAAAAATGAAATGATCCTGTGTTATTTTTCCTGTTACTAAATTGGTTTAGATATTTTACTGATTTGTTTCTTAACTTTAATGTTGTTTTAGTGCCGCTCAAAAATAAGAGCTATTTTCATTAAACAAGCGCTGCGAAGAGTTAGCCACGGATTCCTCTAAAAAAAAAAAAAAACACTTTTGCTTTCAAGGTAGTAGATTGTTTAACTCTATTGTAGCTCTATCACTGGTTATATAAGGTCTGTGGCTGATCTCCCTTGTAATTATCAATCCAGTTTTATGCAGTCAGGGAAAATATTTAGCTGAGAATAAGGAGTGTAAGTAGGTATACCTGTTAAATTTGTAATAACTATATTTGTCTTTTCCTGAAAAAAATCCCTTTTTAAAAGGGAAAGGGCTTTAAATTGTATTTGCAACTAATGAAGTTGGGTTACAGAAGAGGTAAAGTGATGTTGTTAGTCTGCCCCAGGGCTGTATCACAATGAGCTGCACTAACCCAGCGCAGGACCAAGCGCCTTTTTTTTGCATTTGGGGCATCTAAAGTTCATATATATAACTCAGAATTTCTCCCAGTAAATGCATGAACTTTAGTCAGAAGAAGTCAGAAACAGAGAGAGGCGGTCTCTGCTTACCGATTCAGACTTGATTTGTCTAAAGTTCATGCATTAATCCAGAAAAAACTTATTTTTATAAGAATGAACTTTAGACATACCAGATGAAAAAAACCAGAAGCTCGGCTCTGTGGTGAGTCAGTGTCCCCTCATCATGATACGGCCCCAGCTGAGGAAAAAGGCTTCTGCACGTAGTAGATGCTGTAGATGCCTCAGATCTTGGGGTGAAAGTTCAAAGCTTATACAGTCGGGGCATTAAGTGGGCCGAGTCCTGCCGGTGATCAGCACTGGCAGTTCTAAAAAGCAGGTACCGAGACGGGTCCCTATCGGGCTCTCCATTTTTGCCCTCACCCTCGGGGTGAACAGAAAATCTTAACTCGGCACCAATACCACCCTTCACTGCCTTTGAGGTAACTTCAAACAGACTCGTTATAGTTCTTTCACAGTCTCATCATTTCAGAATGGAAGCATTTTCTAAATTCTATGCAAGGAAGCCATAGTTGTTGCTTATTTATCTAATGCAACAAACGACTATTGGCAAACCAATATTTCTGGCTTGCTGTAGATGTAATGTTACTTGGTGTAATATATCTGGATGCAATGGCAGAAGCAGCAAAATACCAGTCGTCCGGCACAGTATGCTAAGCACAGATTTTTAGCTTACTCGTTTTTAAACAACGCCCTGAACTGCATCGGCCACGCCCCTTTGAGAGACCCACCCCCCGCCCCCAGTTTTTTCATCCCACTTAAAGCCCTGCATACAGTAGACGAGACAGCTGAACAAAGCGACATCTTGGATAGGTACTTGTGGGAAGGTCAAGAACAACAAGATTTTATGAAGAAACTACCATGTACCTTTAATCAAAAAAAGGACATATTCTAGTTTCATCTTAAACTCTAGGGTAAAGATGGATTAATGATCTGCAAAATCTCTCAGAAAAGTGGCAGGTGTTAAACAACAAACCATATATACCGACTGATGTTCTTTACTGGCACTTTCTTAAACCCCACATGCCACTCGCGAGTTACTTTAATGAAGCACTGAACACAGTTCACTGGAATATTTATATTATCAGTGTCTTATTCAAAGAGATCCTTTTTGTGAATGGCCCCATAAAATGCCTTTTCTCCATTGCATAGCTTCCAAGGTGAGATGGTGTTTTACAGTGCATCGGGTCCTTGTGTGACACTCTCAAGGTGAGCATGGACTGGAGCATTAGAAGAGGCCCAACTTTAGCAGTGAACAATTTCCAATTCTTTGCACAAAGGATTGTGAACGCTTGTAACTGCATCTCAAAAACCACAGCACAGGAAAACCTGATTCACAATTCAATAAACCTCTGCAGACACAGGACAAGAAGCTCCTCTCACATATCTTGTGAAGCAGAAGGCTCAAGGCAGTTTCTTTTGCGAGCTCAGAAGTAAATTCCGTGGTTACGGTGCCCCTAGTGATGGCATGTAGGGCCAGGACAACTGATGTCTGGTGTCTAGGCGGGTGGCGTGACACAAAATGATGGGACCCCCTGCAGAATGTGCTAAGGGACTCAGAGGAGCCGATTCTCACAAATATTCAATCTGAAGCATACACTTGCATGTGCAGGAGGAGACGGAGCCTTCGGTGCACGTTCTGTGCTTCTCATCTTGTGCCACAATACAGTCATGTTATCCACCAACTAGGGTTGCCATATTGGTTCCCTTTAACTATATGCATTTCACAGGCAGGCACACGCATGCTGCTGAACCAATGTTTTCTAGAGGCACGCACCTTGTCTGTGCACCGTAACAGGAAGCTTCACTAACCTCGTGTAAGCTTCCACAGGCTGTATCCTGTGGAGGCTTGCATTTCTTGCATCTTTTATTTTATACTTCAGTAGCAGCTGCCCTCTTGGCCTGCGTAGGTACTGCATGCAAGGCTTCATGTCCTTTTCTGTACCGCTCTGAACCCTCCCATTCTGCACGGCCATTACTTCTAAACCACTGATTTTGTTGATTCCACTCTGTATCATGAACTGCTCAAAAGCTATCTATATACAGCATCTGGATATTGCCTATAATTAGTCATTCTGAATTTACCATAAATCAGACCTGGTGGCTTATGTGAAGACATTGAAGTTGTGTCACAAGTGCCTGGAATACAAGTGTCGCCGGTTTTGGAAGCCATTTGATGCTGTATTAGGTCTGGCTTCACAGGGCACTGAATATGTTACATATTTTTACCAATTCATTGTACAAAGATTGGGCTTTGGGTTCACCCAGAAGGGTAGTGTCTTGCCTTATGCTACTGGCTGTTTGGAGTATCTCTTCGACTTCCAGGAAGAGCTTCAATGGAATGCATAAGCCATGATATTGCATCTGAAAAGTACACTCGATCATCACGCTGTTTGTCACATTCATTATTTAATCTAGAAAGCAACCCTTTCTTGCTACGCTGTGAATGTCTTGGTTTACATAAGTTCACATATTAAAGCCAAGCCTATTTGCTTTGCCAATGCTTGTTTTAATGCAGGTACTGCTTGAGCTCTTGAGTCAGCAAATCTGTCAATATGCCATATGCAAAAAACATGATGTGTTTCATTCACCCACTTAAGCAGAGTGTATGATCATTGTGTGACGCAGTTTGGAAAACAAGTCTCTTGAAACATGTGAGTTTGCATGCACTGGGGGCTGAGGCATACTCAGGTCCACTGGGATTATGGAATTTTGCAGCCACAGTTTTTGTAATTTGTCACATTTGCTACATAATTCAGACTTTTTTTTACAAAAAAATGTTTCTAGCTCTGTCGGATCAAAAGTTACTAAAAATGCAGTGACACATGCTGCTGTGCAGTGGAGGACCCTTCTCAAAGGTTGACTGGTCACCTTTCAATTGCCTATTGCTGTATACGTATGTTACACGGAAACTAATGAGGTGAAACTTCTGCCCAAACAGTGTTAATGTGTAAAAATTACAAAATAATGAAGTAATACAGTTACAAAATTTGCTGGATTACATTGCATCATTTGCCTTTCCTTGCCTCATAATTTAGTCAACCCTGCCGCACAATTTAGTCCGCCACATAATGTAGTCCTTCCCTGCTGCAAAGTTCCAGTGGCCATGGACATACATTGAGAGTATTGTTTAAGGGCTAGGAAAAGACGTCTATGGAATCAACATTGGGCACTTCCCCGGGCAGCTGCAGGATATACACAAATCTTAGTAAATCTGTGCCAACATGCCTACTAGTGTACCCACTGTTTGGCACAATAAAAAGCCCTACGATATTGCTAGAGGTTTGTATATGTTGTGAAAGGCTAAGGGTCACAGAAGCCATTTCACAATAAGTTACTGTAATGGCATGGGTGAAATCCCCTCAAGGGTGGCTTGATGATGCAGACGTTACTTACACCAGTTGTACTATGTACAAAAATATAATGAGCTTACATTGCTGTTCTTTACTTTAAAGCACAATGAGTTTCTCATCCACGGTTTCCTTATTCAACATGCATTTTTTTTTACAGAAACCCTTGACTATTCTCTGGGCGTTTTGCTATTTTGTTGGGCTTGTTATTTCATAGATAATTGCCATTCATCATGTTAACCTTTGGCCTCATCAAATCGTAGAGTACCAATTATCCAAAACCATAGCTAGTATGCAAACAGCCCAGGCGACCTCCGACAGCGTGCTGCAGCAGAGGTTACAGACAATTAAATGCTATTTGCATGCCAAATGAAGTATTGCTTATAAGAGCGCACATTCCATGTCACATATTATGCAGCGTACGGCAGGTGGCAGTGTTGATCCTAATCACTATGTAAACGGGTGCAGCTGTTTAGCTATAAGAGGCAAAATGAGACCACAGGTTGACACAGCAGTGGAAAACAGCTGCAATATACCTTTCCCTCATGCAGTCAGGGGCCTAATTAACTATTGGCCTGATTACGACTTTAGCGGCGCTGCGCTGGCTTTGCGCCGGCTTTGCGCCGGCAGAGCACCGCCAAAGCCGTGCACGGCCCGCCCACCAGATTATGAGTTCAACTCATGTCTGACAGGCTTTTTGCTTGCCATTTCCACGGCAGTGCCCTGAAAACGGGCACCCCAATAGGAACGCAAAAGCAGTTCCAGCACAACATGGACTGTGAAGTCCATGCCGTGCTGGAACTTGGGGTGCTTGTAAACAGGGGGGGGCACATGTTGAGCCCCCCTGAATACATCCCCTTTAAGGCTCCCTTTGTTTCTCAAACCGCCAGCCTTTTAATGGCTGGTGGTTGGGAAACTCGTAATATGCTCGGCGGACTGCGGTGGTCCCACCTTGCATATTGTATACCCTTGTCTGCTGAGCCAACGCCAGGGAACGAGGCACCCTGGCGCAGCAGTGGTGGTCCCAATGGCCGCCTCGTAATATGGCGGCAGCAGGACTGCCACCGCTGCGCCACCAAAGACCGCCAGACTCGTAATCAAGCCCTATGACACGAGATGCAAATACATAATTATTGGAACACTCTAATTCCGGCTATCAAATGCTTCAAATGCCACAAAGTCCTTACTCTCCAGAGAGTATAGCCGTTTTTGCAATTCTTGCTTTCTATATGCAGAAAGATTTCAATATGGTAATCAGGCGGTGAAAGCTTCTTTAAGGGATGAACAATTTTTTGAAATCGAATTCAAAATAAACATCGTCCTCGACAGGTGGGTATTGAACGGCACACATATGATGATTGTAAGGCTCCATCCTTTTGGGGAGAGGTGGGTAGAGCCGACACAGGTGTTATATGACCTATGGATAAACTCCCAGAACTACCTGGTAAAGAGGGCCATCAAGAAGCAAACAGGTATCCTTGTCTATCCTCGCTCGTCATTGTTAACAATGGGCACTGAATTCCTCTTTACCTGGTCCTTACAAAGGGCCAGCTTAACTCTCACAGTGATTCCGGTTCAAGGAGACAGACATCTGGTCTGTAAGAAAACTGTTCGAGCCACCAAGGTCCACTAACTGCCCACGAGGTGTATCTCCTACCCTCTTGGATTGGCTCCAGCATTAGACAGACACTCGCATTCTTTACTTGAAGCCATCTATCGAAACGTGGCTTTTTGACTATTTGTCAAACCATGTGTTCAATCGCAGTTTTCTGGGTTTTTTTCTTAGCAGAACAGACAATTATGATAGCTCTAAGGAAGAGGAGAATACCAGGACTCGCAGGGCTTTATGTATACCCTTCAGTGAACACCCTAAATAACCCATACCCCTGTTTCACAACAATGCCTTCCCTTGGACCTCTCACTGATATTTCACTGATCTCACCCATCAAGAGGAACCACTAGTAAAGCTCAGCAAAATGCAGTCCCCATCTGAAGGCCCTCCTCATATCCGCTGACTTGCCTCTTTTATGCTGAGGAGTATGCGTCAATAAATGTCCACCTCTGGTGTCATATAGCCAGTAAAACATTGGTGCGCCTCATTTGGCCACCTCCCTTGGGGTTAGCGTTAAACCAAAGGGAAAATGCCTCAGTATGTTAGTGCGGCCCTGAGTTTGCCTACTATTCCCAAGTGTACATCTGTACCAGGGGCGGCTCCTCCGTAATAGCGGAGGAGCGTCGCCCCACTGCCAGCAGAGGATAAATAAAACAATAATACCACGCTGTCATTATCGTTTTTTTTACCTCTCTCTGATTTACATATGTCCGATAGGAGGGGCGGGGCCAGGCCAGGGAGGAGTACTGTGCACTTATAAGTGCACATGTGTGTTTGGCCGGCCATCTCAGGCCCGCCAAACACACATGCAAACTTATGCTTCTCCAGAGTTATGCTCTGTATTGTACAGCTGAGTTGGAGAAACCCCATAGGCTCCCAGGCACCGCCTGAGCGGCAACCGAGGCCATTCAGGCCAATCCTGGCACTGCTCTTGTGCTTGAGTGCTGCATCTGGTTTGGATGGGGAACCTGTGCCTTTAGGCCCATCCACTTCCGGGCTTCCGGGACCCGAGGGGCAGGAGGAACAAGGCAGCAGGATCATAGCAGAGCAGCAGGTAAGTGGTTTTTAGGTCTCGCCTGAGCCAGCGCATGCGCTGCTCTGGCGAGACATTTAGTGAGTGGGCTTTAAAAAGCCGACCACAGCTTTTTGTCTGGCCTAGAGCGTGCGGTTACGCGCACAGTAACGCGCATTCCTCGCATCGCTCGCAGGCACTCTTACAGCACGCGATCAGGCGCCATCTGACTTTCCTCTCGCTTGCTCTCCCAAGCGCACGCTTCAACGCTCCTCCCCTCGCACGCGCGCGCACCACTCGCGTCCTTGAATTCCTTGTTTTCCTTTCCTCCCTATCCCGGACACTCTGTATCTCTCATTCTGTCTCCCTCTCTTTTCACTTTTGCCTCTCTGTCTTTCTCTCCGTGGCTCGCCCTCCCTACCCTCTCACTCTGTTGCGGTCTCCCTCCCTCTATTTCTCGCGCTCTCCGTCTCTGTCCCTTTATCTCTCCCCGTCTTCTGCTTTGTCACTCCCTCTCTGTGTCTCACACTCTCGCCACCTGTCTCGCGCATCTTCTCTCCTGGCACGCGCCCCTCCTTCCTGTATGCAGATTCCCAGCAGCTGAGGTCATCGCTGGCAGATGGGAGGGGTGGCGCGAGCAGCCTGCCGACCGCAGCCAGCAAGCAGTTAGGGCTGGTACAGTCCTTCTGACTTCCTCTTCCTTTTGTGACCTCTTAAATTTGGGGCAGCAGGGGGAGCACAGTGCTAGTTAGGATTTGTGTCAGCTACAGGTAATTGACGTCCATTTTGATGAGGGTGGGTCAATTACTAGAAGCCCTTCAACTTTGTTTCAGAGGCAGTTATTAAATTAGTGGACCGGCAGTCAATGACGTAATTACCAGCAGCTATTTAGCCGCATGGGGCTTCCCCAGACAGGGCGCCTTTAACAGTGGATGGGGGCTGATCGCTGTCTCATTTGGGGTGCTCTCTTCTCGGCGAGGTGTCAAAAGCTTCCACTGCAAACACAAAGCTCGCTGGGGCCGGCGAATGACTCGGAGCGGCGCTCGTTAAAGTAGTTTCTGTTGAAGCCCTTCTGAAACCTTTTCGGCGCACTTGAACAGAAATGTCCGTAATGATGAGCGGTGATGGGAGAGCGAGGGGGTCTTCAATTTAGGTCAGCGAAATTGAACCACGAAGCAAAGCTTTGCAACATTTCAAATGGAACTGCCCGTTTATTTCTGCAGTTTTTACGGAGCAAACGAGAGTGCTTTATATTATCACTATATTACATCATCACACAAGTTCAGTCTTTTGGCACGGGGAGGGTTAAATGATATGCATAGAATCTCAGGATGTTGAGGGATGCCGAGGCTTGAACCCTGTCCCACAGTTTTAAAATCTGCCTTTAAGCAGCTGAGCGTGAGGAGAGCCTTTCCGCCACTGTATAAACAGATAAGCGCGCCGCTGCTAATTAAAACAAGCATTGGCATAGCCAATAGGTCTCGGCTTTGGGACCTTATAAGTGTTTTGCCATGCAACAGTTGATGTTGTTGCACCAAGGATATTGTGCTGGATAACTAAACACTTATAAGGTCCCAAAGACGAGACCTATTGGCTATGCCAATGCTTGTGTCATTTTTTCTTTTCCACCTCCCCTCCCTTGTAACCTATTGCCCATTTTCTGGTTCTCCAGCGCCGCAAAGCTATACAAATGGCAATAGCACTATAAAAATATGATCACTCCACTGCAAACAAAACAAGCATTGGCATAGCCAATAGGTCTCGCCTTTGGAACCTTATAAGTATTTAGTTATGCAGTACAATATCCTTGGTGCAACAACATCAACTGTTGCATGTCTAAACACATAAGGTTCCAAAGGCGAGACCTATTGGCTATGCCAATGCTTGTTATTATTTATTTTTTATTTCCCAACCTCTCCTCCCCGCCCTCACTGCCCTATTGGTATTGATTGGCAGCAGCCGCCATTGATCTGTACATGTTTTCTATGCCTCAGAACCTTGTTTGGAGTCCTGATTTTATCACATAGACAATATTGCACTGATACCTGGATGTCTATTCGACGATTCAATAATGTTTTAACTAATAAAACCTAAGTCAGAGGACTTTAAAATGTTTTAGTAGCAACTGAGAAAGGAATGCAGCCCAGTGTAGAGAACAATGGCCCATGTTGATATATCTGTTGGATGTGGACGCCCTTAAATTTTGGTACCAAAAGCAATAACGGGAGGAACTTAAAAATGTAGCTACAAATGTTGCATTACTGCAGGGATGGCTTTGCCACTTACACCCCTCTTAAGGAGTTAGAAATCCTCCATCAGGCTAAGGCCAAGAATTGTAGCCTCGCAGGGCTTCATATGCCCTGATACCGTCTTCACTGGCCTCGGCTGAAATTTCATTTCTTTCTTTAAAAGGCTATGAGTGGACTGGACCAGGAAATCCTGCCTGCTGAGGTCACACCTTTCTTGGGTAGCTTCTGCATCCTATCTAGGTCCTTACAAAGTCAACACTTTCTTGGATGGTGAAGCTCTTTCTCTTCGTCAAGTTCCCATTCCACAAGGGCCGCTTCCAGGGCAAAAGTGCACAGACAGCGGTATGAGGCAGGGCCATCTACTCTCATCAGCCACGGCTATGCTCCAAGTGCGCATGGCTGGTGGTTCTTCATGGGAAAGATGTCATACTTGACTCTGTGTCCCTGGGTCCAGTGGAAGCCAGTTTATCCGAACCTTGAAGAGCACTTTCAGGTTTTGGCTAGAAAGGAGGGCAGTTCCAGACCTCTGTCATCTTTCGGACAAAGTAAGCAAAAAGTAATTCCTTTTCTTTTCTTCCCAAGACCAGTTTGCAATGAGGTGCTGGTGATGAGAAGTCAATCTTATAGCAGTTAGTGACCAGTGATTGTTGACAGCTCCGAACCTGATCCCCAAAAGTTCCCACAGTTAAAAGCGCCTTATTTTGCTGTAGTTTCAGTTGCCTTACTGCAAACAATCCCAAACATCCCTGTTCTACGGCCTTTTAACCTGGCAGGACTCAATAGTATTCGGAGCTCTGAATTTCCTCCAAGTGGCTGTCCAATTACAATGGCCGAGCTGCCATACAGAAAAGCAGCACTGGCATGTGCTGAGACAGGATCCTCTCCTGTTGTGAGGAGACCCACTATGGCTGGGAAGAGAGCACCATCAAAGCCCTTTCTCACCTCAGAGCTCTGCTGACCAACATGGCTTTTCTGATGCTCATCTGCTGCTCCTGTCCTCTACCCTCTCCCATGTTAAAAAGTAAGTGGGAAGCATGGACGGTAATATATGTTTACCGATAAATTTGAAGTTTGATATTACAGTGCTGCATAGATGATTTCTATAGCTTGTTTTCAAAGCTAAATCATGAGAATTATGAATTTTACTCTGGTGTAGGCCTTTACCATGGGGAATTGCTGCAACAGTGTGTGCAGTAAAGTAGCACCTTTAATGCTGTCATTGAAAAGGCAACCCAGTGCCAAAAATGGTCATTTCTCCTCCTTTACATTCTTCACTCAGGATCCATGTGTATTTAGGGGTGACTTAACTAGTATAAAAAGTAGGCATTTGCAAAGTAAAAAAGGTTTCCTTTCAGGTGTGCTGACAGCACTTTTGGCTACAGTCAGGGCTGGACTGGGAACACAAACCAGCCCTGGAAATTCAGTTGGACCGGCCCTTATGCTAGTGAGAAGCACTGCCAAAAAATGCCCCCCACCACTCAAAAACCAGCCCTCACCCATCCGGCCCACCAGGAAAACGCCTGGTGACCGCTACGGCCAATCCGGCCCTGGCTACAGTCAACCTTTTAAGTCATACATATGGGAGGTGCCATTTGACTTTTTGGCTACTGGTGCACTTTCTGCTGCACATTAATGTGATCTCACAAATAGGTCATATATGTCAGAAGGTTGGGTGGTTTGCCCTCTCCTAATGCCCAGGGCAAAAGTGAGAGTGGGTGTACATGGAAAGCAGGAAAAGTGAAAAGCAGGAAGGGCTTGATAATAAGATGGTAAATTGAAATGTACATAAGGAAATTAGACTAGGAGCAGAAAGGAGACGGTGAAAGTAGGATTGTTCTGGTGACATAGGGAGTAGGAGATGAAACCTTGAAGAATGTTGTAAGCAAATGTGGGAAAGTGGTGAGTAAAGAGTGGGTGACTTGCAATAAAAGTGGGTGTACATAGGGTATGAGTTGAATGAACAAGCTAATTGGTTGCTGTTAGACCTGTCATCTTTTGGTAAGGTTTCCCCTGTCTTTTTGCTTCTGATCCCCTGTTTTTGATTGTGTGCTGAACTTCATTTTTGCTAGTTTAAAGACTCTGGGCACTTTACCACTGCTAATCAGTGCCAAAGTGCATGTGTCCTGTGTCTAAAATGAAATGGCATTTGGTTTATCCATGATTGGCATATCTGATTTTTGATAAGTCCCTAGTACAGTGCACTACATGTGCCCAGGGACTGTAAGTCAAATGCTACTAGTGGGCCTGCAGCACTGATTGTGCCACCCACATGAGTAGCCCTTCAAACATGTCTCAGGCCTGCCACTGTAGACCCTGTGTGTGCAATTTTAAACTGTGTCAACTTGGCAAGTTCACCTACTTGCCGGACCCAAACTGTCCCTTTTATTACATGTAAAGCAACCCTAAGGTAGACCCTAGGTACCCCATGGGCAGGGTGCTGTGCATTTAAAAGGTAGGACATGTCCTTTTATGTTTTACATGTCCTGGCAGTGAAAAACTGCTAAATTCGTTTTTAACTATAGTTAGTCCTATCTCTCCCATAGTTAACATTGGAGCTGCCTTGTAGCACTTTTCAAGTGTATCTTCCAATTGGGAGCAGATAGAAAATTGGAGTTTGGTGTCTGGAAATTGCAGGTCTGAAAATGCCACTTTTAGAAAGTTGGCATTTTCTTACTTAACCATTCTGTGCTTCTGCCTGTCCCTAGAATGCATGTCTATTTTGGATGAGAGTTGGGCTTTGTGAATTCACTCTAGACAGTCAAACACAAAGGGAGCTGAGGTATGTCCTGAATATCCTGATGGCCTATCACCAGGCTGATGAGCCTTCATAAGCTAGAGTGGTGGGAGGAGTTGACACTTGCACTTGAATAGGGCTCTGCTTGTCTCCACACAAAGAGCTGCATACCCCCATGTAGTGTGTCCAGAGCCAGAGCCAGGAAGGGCAGAGTCTTGTGCACTATAAAGACCTTTCTTTGAAGTCTCCCTACTTCAAAGGACAAAATGGGTATAAATACTGGACCTCTCTGACACCATATACTCAGAATACTTCTGGATTGAGGACATTCTGCCAGGAAGAAGAGCTGTAGTGCTGCAAGGAGGGACTGCCACTTTGCTGTTTGCTTTGCTACCTGCTGCTTCTTGCCTAGGATTGAGAGGACTAGATTTTGCTCTCTACTTCCTGCATCTAAAGTTTCTCCAAGGGCTTGAATGAGCTTGCCTCCTGTTGCTGAAGTCTCAGGGACAACAAAGATTTCACCTGCATCTTGCTACCAGCACCTGTACTCTTCTGCTGTGAGTCCTTCTCTGCTAAGTGGTGCCAAATCCAGTCCTGCACCCTTGGAAGTGAGTTTTTGTGCTGCAACCAAGAAACTGATGCATCGACTCCAAAGCGTCATTTCGGAACTGGCGCATCCCTGCGAAATCGATGCATTGCTGCTACCTGCACCAAAGCTGTGGTCCCCGCTTGCTGAGTGCGTGACACATCAAACATGACTTACAACGCAGCCCCGACTTTGCCTCAGCACCTCAGAAGAACTTCCACTGCGTGAGTTTCGAATTCCACCTTACCAAAGTCTGTGATGCACCGTTTTGACTCCGATGCCATCCCGGCTGCACGCAGCTTCAAACCAATGCATCACCTTCTGCCCAGCAGTTCAACATCAACGCAGTAGAATCAATGCATCGCACTCTTGACTTCGGCGCATCCTCAACACTGCATCACCTTCAGTACCCAGCAACTGAAGCATCACCTCCTCTGCACACTGCATCATCCCCAAGCATTAAAGTCTCAACTACCTTGCACCTGCTTAAGGAACTGACACATCACCTGCATCCGCGATGCCTTACCTCCTCTGCACCTTGCATCATCTACGATTTCTGATGCATTCAAGGTAATGTTAGCTGGACTGCATGACTCCTGTATCCGGCCCATGCTCCGTCACAGTCGGACTGAAATTTTGGATTTGTCCCGGTTAAGCACAACCAGATAGCCCCAGTTGGAGCTATTGACTTCTAAGCACTGTATTTTGATTTAATCTTGCAAAATTCATATCTTGACTCAGATATGTTGGACTTTTGATGTTTTGGTCTTGTTTTACTCAGATAAATATTGACTATTTTTCTAAACTGGTGAGGAGTACTTTTGTTGTGTTTTCACTGTGTTACTGTGTGTGTGTGCACAAATACTTTACACATTGCCTCTTTGATTTAGCCTGACTGCTCTATGCCAAGCTACTAGAGGGTGAGCAAAGATAAACATTTAGGGCCCGATTCCGATCTCGCTACAGAGGCTCCCATAGCAAAGAGGGGTGGGTGGGGAAAAGCGTACACCCTGTGGTGGGCACCCCATGGTGCCCGTCACACTGTGCATGCCTGGATTGGGGGGACCCATGGGCACACCCCCGTGACAGATTCGGAGGGCCCGGGTGAAGGGGGGACTGCTACAGCCCCCCGAAGTACGATTCTGGCAGCTGTTTCATCTCTCTGAAACCGAGGCGAAGCGGCTGTCCGAATCGTACATCGTCCTTGCTCGGTCGGAATTAGGCTCCATTGCGTGGCACGATTTGGCTACGAACGTGTCGGACGGACAGGTTCGGGTTCGTAAACGATTCTCACGGCGCGTACCGGATACTCGCATCGTACTTGGTCGTTCGGAACGGGGGACGATTCGGACGGAAAGATAGGCTCCGAATCGGATTTTCTCTTTACAAATCCCATTTGGAGGACTTCCTTACGAGATCGGAATCGGGCCCCAAGTGTGTATTACTGCTTAGACAGGGTGCATACTCTGCCAACCAGAAATCCACTTTCAAAAAGTTGCTCAGATCCACAGATATCAATTTGGGTTCTAATGTTCATTTTAGTCATTCTCATTGTTTTTGATTTTACCCCAAAGTGCTCATAAAAGTAATTCCTAGCATATATTGCTGGAAAGGTGTCTATACCTATCTACCAAAAGTAGCCACCTTGAATTTAACAGTTTTTATGCAGCCTGGGACTCAGTCGTGGAGCAAGCCCTTTAGCAACTGGGTTTCAATTAAGTATCATACAACTTCCAGGGTATTGAAGCTAGGCCTGGACAAAATTATGATGCATAATTTGCATAATTTCTGGAATTCTGTGTTACGTTGTAATGCAAAATTTCTGAAATTATGCCTGTAGGCAATGTTGCATAATTATGTGCCACCTGTGGTAGGAATTTACTCAGAACATCCAGTTTGCAGTAAAAAAATTCCACAAATGTCTGGGAATAAAAGAATACGAGCAGTTTTCTGCACTAATTAGTGCAAGGACATATTTAGCGTAAAATATAGCACTAAATGACAGAATTGCATTACAAATAATTACACAAAATTTGCTTAATGTTGCAGAAATTTTGCGTAATTATGTGAAAGCAAATTATGCAAATTTCACACATCCCTATTTTTAGCATCACCTCTGTTAGGGGCAACACAGTGCAGATCCCTATATTTCAAGTAACCTCAAGTTCATTCTGTATTACCAGGACCTATAAGAACAAATCATCTGTTGTCTAAGTGAGGGTGCCCCTGCCTCTGTGAACAGGTAGATCCAGGCAGATACTTTCATGAGCCCACTAAACGAAATATACGGCTATATACCAAGTCACCCAAACTGCCTCGATTTGTGCAGTGTCTGGCACAAACGGTGTCATCTGTGATTGGTAGGGTTTTCCAGTTTGCTTTGACTGGCAATAAAGACAGACAGCAGCCGAAGGGGGAAAAATGGAAAATCAACAACAGCCTTGGTGGAGGAGACCCCAGGACGGTGGTCAAGGCACTCCATTTACAAGGGAGTGAGGCTGTTATTCTAGTTAGCCTAGTTAGCCTAATAGGATTCAGGAAGAGGATACAATTCAGGAAAAGGATAAAATGGAAGGGTCAAACATGCTGCCTGTCAATTAGGCCTCCAGGTTCAAGGGGAGGGCAGGAAGAGGAGCTTTCACTTACCTTAGCCTGCAGCACGTCCTCTGTCTTCTCCGGCCCCGGCTCCAGAATCCTCCAGCGCGAGGTCCCACAGCTCCTTATCCAACCCAGACACTGCTCTCATACTGCATGAGAGAAGTGTCTGGATTGGCTGTAGCAGGCTCTGGAGAGCACTGAAGGCCTGTGCTCTCCAACCCAGCTGTCTAAGACAGTCGGCTTGAGTTGGTGGAATTGCACATGTCTGTTTGGCCATAATAATGTAGCCGGCCAAACCAACATGCGCAATTCATACTGAAGAGGATACACATCATTGCTCCCAATCAGCAGCAATGATGCACTTGCCCCGCCCTCTCAGCAGAAAGCCAGAAAAAGAAAATGGTAAAAAAATTCTTTTATTACCATTTTATTTTTCCAGCTTTCTGCGCAGCAGTATGGGGAGGGTGGGGGGGTAAGGGGGGTTCTGCTCTCATGGAGGAACCGCCGCTGGTGAGGATGGATGAAACACTTCACCAGCGGAGTATGTTCGGGTGAACGAGTCATACCTCGTTCACCTGGCTTGACCAGAAAGCTCCTGGCAGGTCTCTGATGTGCTCTCGGCTGGAGTCATTGGGAATCAGAACCATCACCTGGCCTGGAGGGGAGTCTATATTTAGTGCAAAACTTCACCTTAATGGCTGCATCGCGTTTCTTGGGTCAGACATTAGCAGGGCGCAGGACAGACTGGCGATTCTGAGCAGTTTGTCCTTGTTCTTCTGAGCCACGCAGTGCAGGGAATGCTTTATTTCAGGTACCAGTGAGCGACCATGTTACGTGGGTCTCTTTCATGGAACTGGCCTGCGCATGGATGATCGAAAGCAACTAGAGTACAGCCTGGAAACCTTTGTCTGCGCAAAGACTCTTGAACTAGTGAGCGCATAAGCATAATAACATGCATAACCAGTGGTACCTAGCCCAGAGAGGTCACAGCTTTCACTTTCACTGCACCCCCGGTACCCTCCTCCCTGGTAGAAATTTTACTTTGTGCCTGGGATCCAGAAAAACACTGAGGCCAGATTACACCTATGCACTCAGGAAATGTCTTGGGAAAGTTGTCGAGGCTCGAGCCATCTATGCATTCCAACCCTAAGAAAGATTGTGGAAATTAAGATCCTTTTTTATAAAATGGGGTGCTGGGTAGGTAAGCGCATCATCCCTATTAAGTCTCTATCAATTATACTTTATCCGATCTGGCCTCAGTGAACCTATGGGGAGGTTGAGCAACACTGCGTCGGGGATGTCAGTCAGCCTACCTCCGAACAGGAGCTGTAAGAGCAGAATTCGTTTTAGCGAATTCTGTGCTTCTGACATCTTCTCTGGTCGACAGGTCTCGACTATAAATGCTAGCAAGGCCAAATCAGATGTACATCCTTGTGAGGTCGGGAAATGCAGTGGCAATAAAGTGGAATACAGTAACGCCTGTTACACATAGAAATGTTGACCATGTGCTATGAAACACTGAGTAAAAATATATGCTATTAACGTAGACTCTGCTCATGCAACTGGACATGGCTCGTGTCCTTTCAGGGGCAGCCGAGACGTCCTCATACTCTGGTACGTTTCAACCAGGTTACATCTATACTCATTATTACATGTTTTACATTGAATGAACTACCCTTTGTTTTCGCTCTCATCAAGTTCAGAGGGGTTCTAATTGGTATTGTAATTCGAACTGTACATTTCCTTTATTTGTTAAAGTGATGAACACTGTCGCATATAATCTTAGTTTTCAAGATTTCGTTGCTGAAGAACGAAGTCTGGAATACTACCAAAAGTTCTTCGAGCACAAGGACGAGTTACGCTCCTTTTTGGGGTTGTGTGAGTTTTACTCACGTTTTATTCCTGATTATGCTAGCAAAATGAAGGTACTTTTTAATATGTTAAGGACGAATGTCACTTTTGAGTGGGACAGTAACTGTCAGGAAACTTTTGAATTGGTCAAGTCAGAAATGGTTAATGCCAAAACGCTTAGAGCTTATGACCCGACTGTTCCTTGCACCATCACAGTTGACGCTAGCAACTATGGTCTAGGGGCTGTTCTTACGCAATCTTCAGGTGTGAGTGAAGTTACCATCAGCTATGCTTCTAGAGTACTGCGAGATCCTGAACTTAACTATTCAGTGATTGAAAAGGAGCTTTTAGCGTGCTATTGGGCATGCGAAAAATTCAGAACCTACATTTGGGGTAGAAAATGTGTCATTCAAACTGATCATAAACCCCTTGTATACATTCTGGGAGGAGAACGTCTCAAATATGCCACACCACGAATTGCTCGTTTGACCACCAAACTTTTACAGTATGATTTTGTGGTAAAGCATATCCCTGGGAAGCAAAATCTCAGGGCTGATATGCTATCTAGACTTCCGTTATGTGAGGATGACATCATGGATGTGGAGGAGGACAAGGAGGACTGTTTCATTGCTTTTGTTGATGTAGTTGAAAACAAAGCTTGCAGTGAGGTTGAATGGAAAGAGGCGGTGAGTGAAGACTTAATTCTCGTCAAAGTAAAGGAATACATTGTGAGAGGTTGGCCCAGAGAGAGTGTGTGTCTCCTGAAATCCAGCCTTTTTGGAAAGTGGCAGAGGAGTTGTCCATTGAAGACGGTGTCGTCATGAGGGATGGTAGGTGTATTCCTCCCATGAAAGTACGTACCAAGTTGGTTGATTGTGCACATGATGGTCATCTTGGAGCAACCATGACAAAAGGCGTGTTAGACTGCACTATTGGTGGCCTTCTATGGACAAGGACATAGAAGGGAGAGTCAAGGAATGTGTTGTCTGTAATGGGGCAGAAAAAGGTTTGAAAGTTGTTACACCTCCTCTTCAGCCCATCTCTTTTCCTACAAAGCCATGGCTTAAGGTGGGTATTGATTTAGTTGGTCCATTCAATTTTCTTCCTCACAACTTACGCTTTGCGTTTGTGTTAATGGACTTCCACAGTAAGTGGCCAGAAGTCAAGTTTTGCGCTGCTCCCACAGCTAGCAATGCCATTCTCTTTCTTAAAGAGATATTCATGAGAGAAGGGTTCCCTGAGGCTCTAGTCTCAGATAATGGCGTGAGGTTTGTTAATCAGGAAATGGGTGTGTTTTTGAATGAATCTGGCGTGAAACACTTAAGAAGTTCGGTTGGACACCCTCAAACGAACTGTTTGGTCGAGAGAATGAACAGGGTTGTGGTGGAATGCATTAAGTGGGCTAAACATAATTGTTTTGATGTGGAGGGTGCTGTCAGATCCATGTTGTGGTTTTATCGCACTACGCCACATTCGCTTACAAAAGTTCCACCTTTTGTTTCACTTAATGGTAGAGTGCCCACTTCTGTTCTGTATCCTGCTTGGCTTTTAAGAACTGTTTGTGACAAAGTTTCGTGTTGGGTGGATCATGTTGCCTTGGAATCTCGAGTCAAAGTTGCGCAGAAGAAGATGTCTGACAGGTATAATCAAAAGAAGTCTGCCAAGACAGTCAACTTGTCTCCTGGGGACATGGTTCGTATCAGAAACACAAATTTTGTAAAAAAAGGTGGTATGTCCTTTGGTGAACATGTCTGTGTCGAGAAAGTTTGTGGTGGTGCTGTTATGGTATGTGGTGGGCATTGGTGGAATTTGTGTAAAGTTGTGAAAGTTCAGTCTGCTGTTAATAATTGCAATGGCACCAGAGGTGATGTTGTTTTGCCTTCTGGTCTATCCAATGTGTCTGCAGGCAATCCTCCGTCTGGACCAGCCAATGTATCTTCAGGTAATGTTTCTGAAACCAATGTGACAAGTCATGTGCCAAGGAGATCTATTCGTGTTAGACGTGTTCCTTGGAGGTTACGATGATCTCTTCTAGAAACCTGTGTTAATTCTGTTACATTTATTGTTCTGCTCCAGTAATCGTTCCTGTTTCTCCATGTTTTTGCATTTTGTATAATCTGCATTAATTGTACTATATCAGATATTTTTTTGTATTCCCTTACTCATTCTATTTGCCTCCTTATATTTTTCTTTTCTTTTCCTATTTACAATGTATGTTTTTGTTTTGTTTTTTTAACAAAAAGAGGTAATATGTTGTGCTTAGATATGCTTGTTAAGGTTCTTTAAAGAACTCCATGGGTTGTCATGGTGCTGAGATGTGGTAGTTCTAAGAAGAGTCAGTTGGTGCCTCTCTGCTGTCGTGAGAGGAGCGGTGGCTCGTAATTCCCACGAAATAAATGTACAAGCTAAGCTACTGTGTCCTGTGGTGGTATATTATATGTACAGACACAACACCTTTCTTAAACACGTTTTGCGCCTAGAGACGGATTCTGAGCGCCTCGGCAGTGGTGAGGAAACGTCTAGAGTCCATGGAGGCTCACTTTAGAAGTAGGCAAGAAGAGGTGAGTGCTAGCCCACTGCCTTCATTATATGTCTCCACTGAATAGTTCTCTTACCTACATGAAAAAGTAACTTTTCAATTTTCTAATCTATATATTGTAAAGCAGCACACGACTGAATCTTGTGATTGTCTGCCCAAGAGTCTGATTCTCCCTCTTTTGACCATAGTAAAACCTTTGATGAAGACATCATGCGTCTGTTTAAGAAAATTAGAAAAAGAGCAAATGCTATTACTTCTGACTGCATGTCTTTTAAAATAAACGAATTGCCCTGGGCCTTCTTTAATCATACATTGAAATAAAACGGCCTCTTTCATCCTTAAACAATGAGCATTATAATACCGGTCGTCACATTTTCTTTGAAATCTCCCTTTTCAAAATATACTTTATTTTTCTTTAAGTTTGAAATGCCCACATTACAAGCCAGCCTACTTCCAGTGGGGTTCACTGAGAGTTCATCATGAATTTGTGTCCGTTATGGAAAGTAAAGGGCACATGCTTTTCGATCTGTACGAACTCTACTGTAAGGCTTTTTTGAAAAAATCTAGCCTATAGACAGCTTTTGCTGTCTGTTGTTGAAGTCTTTTTGCCTACAATACAATAAATATAGTGGGCTGGGCCAGCCCACTGCTCAAGATCAGATCAACCAATCAATCATTAATCAGTCAGTGTTTGTTGAGCATGTTTTTTACCGCAGAGGGTATCCAGGCGCTAAGAACTTGCTGGTCTCAGTTGAAAAGCCAGGTCTTGAGTCCCTTTCTGAATTCCGCAAGAGAGGGCGAAGTTTGCAGGTGGAGGGGTAGGTCGTTCCAGGACTTGGCGGCGAGGTAGGAGAAGGAATGACCTCAACTGAAGCTTTGGCAAGTATGGGGTGTGCGAGAGAAGCAGAGCGCAGGTGTCTGGTGGGTTGGTGGAAGTTCAGGCATTGGTTGATGTATGTTGGTCTGTGGTCATGGAGGGCCTTATAGGCGTGTGTCAGCCGGGGAGCCAGTGGAGGTTTCTGAGGTGGGGGGGGGGGGGATGATATCGGTCAGTTTGGAGAGGTTGAGGATTAGTCTGGCCACTGAGTTCTGTGAAATCTGGAGTCCCTTGAGGAGTTAAGTGGTGATTCCGGTGTAGAGCGTGTTTCCGTAATCCAGCCGACTGGTGACGAGGGTTTTTGGAGCGATGGTTTTTCTGGTGTTGATAGGAATCCATCTGAAGATCTTTTGAAGCATGCAGAGGGTGTGGCAGCAGGTGGAGGAGACTGTGTTGATCTGGCGCTTCATGGAGAGAGTTTGCTGTCTAGGATGATGCTGAGGTTGTGGGCGTGGTCAGCCGGTGTGGGTCCAAGTTCAGAGGCCCATCAGGTGTCTTAGTTGGTCCTCATCCAGTCAGCAACACTCGTCATGGCATTGTGGAAGTTTGTTCTGGTGGTGGAGGGGTCTTCCGTGAGTGATAGGATGATCTGAATGTTGTTCGTGTAGAATATGATGTTGAGTCCATGGGTTCTGACGGTGTCAGCCAGGGGTGCCATGTAGATATTGAACAGGGTAGGGCTGAGGGATGAGCCTTGGGCTCTGAGGTGAAGGGTGGTAGCTGGATTCTCCGAGTGCATCCTGTGAAGAAGGATACAACTTATTTGAGGGCATCTTCCTGGATGTCGACGTGGTGGAGTCTCTTGATGAGAGTGTGGTGGGATATGGTGTCGAAAGCAGCTGAGAGGTCGAGGAGGATCAGGGTCGCTGTTTCACTCTGGTCGAGGAGGGTTCTGATGTTGTCGGTAGCGGCAATCAGGGCAGTCTTGATGCTGTGGTTGGCGTGGAAGCATGATTGGGAGGCATCAAGCAGGTTGTTTCTTTCTAAGTGTTCGGTGAGCTGATGGTTGATGTCCTTCTCGAAGACTTTGGCGGGGAATGAGAGCAAAGAAATGGGGCAGTCGTTTTTGAGTTTGCCGGGGTCACGGAGGGTTTCTTCAGGAGGGGTCTGACGGATGTATTGAGGATGGAGATCAGTTCACTGCTGATTTCTTTGTTTCCAAGGTTGAAGAGGTGGTGGGGGTAGGTGTCTGCTGGTGCTCCGGAGTGGATGGAGGTCATGATCGCTGTGATGTTCTGTGTGGTGAGTAGATTTCATGCGGTAAGTGGGTGATGTCCTTTGGTGTGAGGAGGTTGTCAAGGTTGGTGGATTGGGGTTCATAGTTGCTGTAGATGGTGAATATCTTATTGTGGAAGTAGTTTGCCAGTGTGCCGCAGAGTTCCATGGAAGGGCAGATCATGTTCTTGGTGGCTTTCAGGCAGGTAAACTCTCTGACGATGCTGAAGAGATCCTTGCTGTGGTTTGTGCTTTCTTTTGATGAGGTCAGTCAGGGCATCACTTTTCGTGTCCTTGAGGCGTTGGTTGTATCTGTTGAGGGCTGACCTGAAGGCCGCTCAGTCTATGGGGTATCTGCTGGTGCGCCATTGGCTTTCTAGTCACTTCCATTTGTGTTTAATGGTCCTGAGTTCAGGTGTATACCAACTGGCTTGTTTGGCGGATCTGCTGCATTCGGCTGGCTTCATGGGGGCAACTCTGTCGGCACAGTGGGTGATCCAGGTGGAAAAGCTCTGAACGGCCTGTTCCAAGTTGGTTACGGCATCGGGCTGGGTGGTGTTGAGGGTGTCCATCCATTGGGTCTCTGTCACTTTGCTCCAGCTGCAGTGGGAGGAACTCGGGGGCCTGGTGGTACTGCCCAGGGAACCTGTGATGGTAAAGGGAACAATGGCATGGTTGGTCAGGATGAGTTTGGTGACATAGCTGTACTTGACTCTGTCACAGGCTGTAAAGATTGGGTCCAGCGTGTCTCCGGTTGGTAACCAGTTGGGTGAGGCCGATGTTGCTCATGTTTCCCAGGATATTGGTAGAGTTGGCGCCTTTGGGGTGATCAAGGTGGAAGTTGTAGTCACCGAGGAAGATGTACTGCTTGGAGTCGATAGCTAGAGGGACGATGAATTCAGAGATGGCATCACAGAAGTCAGGGCGTGGTCCTGGGGATCTGTAGGAGAAGGTGCCTCTGATGGTCTTCCTGGCATTGGTTTGGATTTGGAAGTTGAGGCACTCCATGATTGGTGTGGAGTCATCTTTGGTGGTGGCGCAGTGGAGAGTTTCCTTGTGGATGATGGTGATGCCTACGTGCTTGTTGGTGCGGTCCAGCTGTTTAATTTTGCAGCCAACGGGCATTGTGAAGGTGATGTTGGGGATAGAGGAGAGGTTGAGTCAGGTTTCTGTGATGAAGATCACGTAGGGGGTGAGGGTGGTGATGGTGTCCCAAATTTTGGTGGCATGTTTGCAGAGGGACCAGGATGCACTTGAGCAGTTCCGGGGTGTTCACTATCGGTGCTGTTGGTGTGGTGAGGGTTCCTGTGCTGGCAGGAGGTCCTGAGTTGCATGTGAAGCGGCTGCAGTGGCAAGCAATGGGTCCTTCCATTGATCAGGGAGAAGTGATGCAGCAGTTGTTGTTGTGGCGTCTGGGGTCTAGTGCCAAGAGCTCGGTGGTATAGTATCAGAGGGTGTCCTGAGGCCCAGGGTTCCTGGCTCTGGGTGTGGTCCAGGCACGTATGGATGGCTTTCTTGTCTATCTTAGTTCCCTGCGCCCTAATTCAATGTGTTTTGCCTAGGTTCTTCCCTGTTCTTGTGTTTGGCTTGCCCCTGGAGCATAGTTAATTTACATCTATTCTGATTAGAAGACTTGCATCCTGCCACTGCTAATGTGAAGGAACAATTTTTTATAATTCCGTTTCAGCAATCCATGGGAGGACATCCATTTCCTCTATCTACTATCCATTGACTCTGACCCCCCTCTTTCCAATTGCCCTCTGCCTATTTCCCAAGCCCTTTTCATCTTTTTTTTGGCCTATAAATAATTTATCATCAAATGTTGCATGTCCAGTGGCAAAGCAGCTACTGGCAGGCCATTCACTTCTCATCTGTTGCTTCCCACCCTTCCACACATTTTTTCTTTCTGCGAGAGCCTGGCAGCTACACACTATTACAGGACCACTTGTTTCTTTTGTTGTGGTGCTCACAAGCATATATATATATTTTTTTTAATTTGCAGACTTAAAATGGCTGTTGGTTATGTTGCAATGGTAAATTAAAAATGCCAAAATGGCCATCGGTCTTCTATGCGAGTGCGGAGGCCAACCTGGAATTTGAAAAGGCAAGTCTCATAATTTCAAGGTGGCCACCATATGCAGTGATGCATACATATACGGTATGACACATCAGTGCCCATTTTGCCATTTTGAAAATACTGTTCAAACATGGCCAATGGCAATTCTAAAGCAGTAAAGTAAGAGGAAGAGCAAAAGTGCCCAAAAACTAAAGGTGAGATCTATTAGCCTTGCCAATATTTATTCCTATGGTGTGAGCCACACATTCCTAAAAGTAATCTGTATAAAACTTCTCAAATAAATAAATAAATATATAAATCCACACACTTCCTGTACAGCTGCACTGTGAAGTAGTTCTTCTGGTGATGTAATTTTTCAGATATACCCCTATAAATGCTACATCCAAGAATGTGTGGAATTTCAGCTTTAATAGCACAGTAGAGATTTGCCTCATGAAACGCTCTCCGTACACTGAAAAAGGTCAATAGCCTGTCCGTCTTGTTGCAATATAGTGACAACACCAAAGCCATTGCCACCCGTGGCCTTTTAACTCCTATGTTCCCAGTAACGCAGATTTCACCTGTTGCACGCAGGCAACATTTGTGGGTGGAATATCGGGGAAAAAACATCCAGAGAGAAAGTTTATTTTCTGCATTTTGTTCCCCAAAAACTCATGTTCCCCTAGTAATGGTAACAATATCAGGAATCTTTGCAGGAGCGTCTAAGTGATACATTAAGACAGTGGCGGCTCGCCGAGGGAGTGGTGCAGGGTGGCGGGGCGGGGGAGGGGCAGGGTGGGGGGGTAGTGGACTCGGACTTATGACGGACAGAACTCCCTCTGAGTTCTGTCCGTCGTATGTCCAAGTTCACTACCCCCTCACCCTGCCCTCCCCCGCCCACCGCCCGCACCACTCCCTCGCGAGCCGCCACTGCATTAAGATTCGGGCTCATACATCACCCTGTTTTCCCTGCCTTTGCCTGATACCTTGTCTTAAGGAAGGTGCACAGATTGATAATATTTAAGTAGTTGAGGATTCAATATGTTCAGCGAGGAGCTGGAGAAAAACTTGAAATAGCACGAATAACAAACACAGATATCAAGAGGTTAGTTGAATAGCTGAGAGTTTTCAACACCAACTTCAGATATCTGCAAGCAACTTGCAAATCAGAGATCTAAATCCTACCTGGTCTCAATTCTCCAGTCATCCCTCTCAGGTTGATAGCATGAGCCTCTGTCATGATTTAAGTTCAAGAGCACAGAGGGAAGAGAGAGGTCAAGTGGAAACAGGCTGTCCCTTGTATTAATTCCTCAATCACCTGATTCATACAGGGAGGAGATTGGAGGCTCTGGAATACTGGGAAGTGGTGGATGAGAAAGCTAGACCACAGACCAGTGCATGGATGGGAAATTACTAGTTAGAAAATGCACTTCCAGGTCACTAGTGGTGAACTTATTTAAATGCACTACTCCTGTCCGGCATCGATGCGTAGAAGCATTGGCTCTCTGCTCTTACTTACATAGTTCATCCACATGACCCTGTTTCTCGCTGCTTTGCTGTTTTTGTGCACTTTCCAGTTCCCTCATCTTGGTGCTTACTTAGAAAGCTCGTTTTTGTCTTGCCCTGTTTGTCTGCGTTATCTGTCCTTGGAGCACTTCCAGCTGCTGCTATTGGTTGGCCTACATCTCCTGGGCGCTGTGGGTAGCAGAGCCGGTACTCTGGTAGATGCTCTCATGACCGTATCAGCTGCCCACATCTTGGGTAAGTATGCTGACTCTTCTGTGGCTATTGTCTCATTATACGTAACCTATTTAAGTAGTGCTTGCTTATTGACCTGTTCTTCTTTCTCTCACTCATTTACCATTCGCTCTATACACCACCGTACAATGCCCTGGTGCATTAAGCCTCAAGAAGATGCTCTTCCACCCCGGGTTTTTCCAACACCCACCTGCGACAGCAAGTGTCCTGTGCTTTATGTCTCCTTTTCCCTGCTTTCTCTTGTAAAGTATTCGAGTGAGATATGCCTCAACAGAGATTTGGGACAGCTGGGACTCTCAGCAGACCTACGTCTTCGGGCAACATATGAGAGTCTCAGTTTAATACTAAAATAACTAGTATCAAGCCGCCCATAAAAATGATGGCAATATCATTTTCCTACATAATTAAAACCCTATATGCACTGAAAGGATGGAAATTAATATATGCAGCAAAAGTTACAGAGTATGGTTTGCATACAACAGTGCCAGCCTTCAATCTCCACTGTTGCAGTCAGTCATTAGAAACTGATGAGTCCATAAGACGAGGTAAGGCAGCAGCCTTATAGCACCACCGTTAAGCAGAACCAATCACAAGAAAAGGCCTGAAAATTGACTTTTTAAAAATGGGCAAGGAGCTCTCAACAGCAGAATTATATTTGGCCTGAGCACCACAGTCCCTTTACAAATGCAAATTCCTGCAAATGAGTTATGAGCTTTGCGGAAGTTTCACATGTAAAGTCAGCAGTTCATGGGATCCTGCTTTATTCCTCTCCTTTCTGATAGAAGCAGATTTGCTTTCACTCGTAGCAGTGAAGGGCTGGCAGTAACATCATGCTATCTAAAAAGGTGTGTTGTGTGAGGAAGATACACTAAAAAAAACAAAGTGATATCTCTGTCATCTCAAAGTGCTAATCAGAGCATGTCTTTTGTTATCTCCAACAGTGTTACCCCAACAGCCTTCACATATATTGTGCATTTTCCTGGAAACATAAACAGATCTAGGAGGGAAAAACCCTTAGCACACCCCTAATGATCACAATTAAGGCTTCAAGTTTTCCATTTTTACTGATTTTTACAGATAAATACAGACAGAAAGCAATCTATTTCCTGTCAGTATTTATTTTTAAAAGCAGAAAAATACAGAAAATTGTGCTTCTTGTAGGTGACTCTCCTATTTGTCCTTTCCGAATTCCAGACCAACTGCTAAGCAGATAGACACCATGGAGATTTAAAAATAGGATGAGATTCCCTTAAATACCGGCATGTGCTAAAGTATATTTGTATATAATGCTAATATTTACCTGTCGGAGTAGTGTTTTGTTATATTTGCCTGCTTGATCTGCTAAAATGCGACAGGCATCAAAGCATGTTTATCAGTTAAATAAATGTGGAAATATACCATTTTACAACAGCATTTGTTCTCAAAACATAAAATAATTATGAATAAATACCATTAAAATGGACAAAAATAAATATGGATAAATACAGACGGAAAGGTTAAAAAAAAAAAATACCATAAAACCGGTAGCCCTAATCACAATCTCCACAAGAATCACTTTATATCAATAGAATTTTGGTTTACAAAGAAATGATTGAAGCAATAAACACTTGATGTGAATAGCAAAAAGGATTAAAATCACAATATTCTAACTATAACATCAAACTTTGATTCAAAATATGACTGGTCAAACTCAAGCGATGCACTTAGATTTAAAGAGAAACACACAGAAGGGAGAAGTACAGAGAGTCGATATGTTCATGTCATGCCTTAATGTTTCCTCAGATCTCACAACAATTATTTTGGTCCTTACATACAGTACATACATAACTTAGTCATAATTAAACAACTTAGACATTTGCATAATCCAGTTATCTAGAGAAGGGGCTATTGAGCTTCTCTGCACCCTTAAAAACATTTTATGAGCTACACCAAATGTACAAGCATCTCAATGTTTGTTTTTCAAGAGTTAGGTTCATACCACATTTTGAAAACATTTTTCGCCGTCTTTGACCAAAAGTGAACATTTTCTCCCACGCATCTTTTATAAGAAATCAGGAATCATAGTTTTATTTTATAAAAAAATATATAAATTAATGTCCTTAACTAAATATAAAAAGTAAAGATCGATTGCGTATCATGGTGTCTTGTTTCTGTTACTCTATGGTACAGTGCATTTGTAGAGCTAATCATTTGGACATAGGTAATGGGAGCAAAGGTTAAAAAATGTATTGGTTGGGTCCAGGCCAGATGGTCCAATTTTGAATGAAAACTTGAAAGCATTGCAGATAGAGTAGAGGTGTGGGTGGCATATCTACTTCTTAATGTATTGTTAGACCAGTCAGCCTTAGGGTGTTATTCCCCAAACTTTTTGCCTCACTCCTCCTTTCTGCTTACTACATGTACTGAGGGTCCATAAATTACATGTTACCAGTGGGCCTGCGGCACTCATTGTGCCACCCACTTACGTAGCCTTTTAAACATGTCTCAGGTCTGCCATTGCAGCCTGTGAGTTGTGTTTTAAACGGCCATTTGGACCTGACAAAATAAACCTTTTGCCAGACCTAAAGCTTTCTTTTTCATACGTATAAGTCACCCCTATGGTAGGTAATAAACAGCCAGGGCAGGGTGCAGTATATTTAAAAAGTCGGAAATGTACTTTAAACTTTTAAGTATTCTGGTAGTTAAAAACTCTTACATTTGTTTTTCTACTACGACAAGGCCTGCCTCTTCCACAGGATAACATTGTGTTACCTTGCTACAATTAATAGGTGCTAACTTTTAATTGGGAGTAGGTAGAAAGGTTGATTTTGGTGTCTGAAGAATTGCAATTTAAAGCTCACTTTAAGGGTAAGGTTGGATTTTAAATCACAATTCTGAAAATGCCACTTTGAGAAAGTTGGCATATTATTGTCTCAACCATTTGGTGCCCGTGACCTGTACCTGGGTCACATGACTAGGTGTAGCTGGCAGTTGGTCTTTGTGTATTGCCCCCAGACAGTAAGAAAAAAGGGGGGAATAGGTGTTGGCAGGATGGGCCATCTCTGACTTGAGAGGGGGCGAAGCGGTCACCTACCACACTTGGACTTAATGAAGCCCCTGCCTGAGCACATTCACAAAAGGAATTTGTGCCCCCAGACCGGCTGGGGCCATGGCAGAGAGGGAGGAAATTCCAAACACCTTTGGGGGTGGAAGCCTCCAGAACCTTCTCCTAATTCAAAACTGGCACCAAGTATAAATATAGGACCCTCAGACTCAACTCTTCAGTACACTCTGGACTTGTGGAAGACTCAGAAGGACTGCTGTGATGCTCTGCTGAAAGAATGACTGCTACTCAGCTGCCTTGCTACCTAAGTGAAAAGGACTGGACCTACATCTTGAACCCAGGACCACTAGAGTGACTGCAAGGGCTAGTTGGCTGGCCTCCTGATCAGAGCCTCCGCGACAGAAAAGGCTGCAACCACCTTGAACCCACACCTGGACTCTGCCTGCTGTTCGTCTTGCCCACCATGAGGTGCCACCCTAGTTCTGTACCCTTGGAAGTGGGTCTGAAGGTGCTCTGCAGCCCAGCTGTGGTCCAAGAATAACCGAAGCAGCACAACACATTTCCTCGCAGCTTCACATCTGAACCACCGCTGTGTGGCGTCTCTCACGCAGGACCTCAAATTGCAGGCCAACAACTCCTCCAACCGCTGCGTGATGCATCCTCGATGCAAGACCTGACATCGCAACCCCACAGCAACCTGGAATCGCTGCATGACGCATCTTCGATGCAGGATCACACATCGCAGCCTGATGCCCATTGGAACCATCGCTATGTGACACATCCTCCACACGGGATCTCGCAACACTCCGCAACCCGGATTTAGGGTACTTTGTTCAGTGGGCCAAACATGGCTCCTGTATCTGGACCACGCTCCATGGCAGTTGGTCTGAACTTGTGACTTTGTCTCTGTCCGGCATGACCAGATAACCACAGTTGACACTTTCTTCTTTTAGGCACTATATTTACTTAAATCTTTCAAATTGCATGTCTCCGGTTCTATTAGGATTTTTGTAGTTTTTGCCTCAAATAAGTTATTAAATGTTATTCTATTCATCAAAATTGGTATGGAATTTTTCTTGTGTTGTGTTTTCACTTTATAATTGTTTGAAGTCTGCACCCATCTCTTGCTGCAAAAACACACACACACACACACACACACACCCCTTTGTTCGCTGCCCTGTTATCTTACACACCTCCCCCTCTTCTCTAGGCCCCTTCTGCACACTCACTGCCCTCTCTGCCTCTTGACCCTTCTGCTCACAAACTGTCCCCTTAGTGAATGTAATTCCCAAACGGCTCACATACTGCCATTTGTACTCCCTCACTGCCCTCATTACTATCTGAAGCATCAGTGCACTCACTGCCCTCTGTGCTCCTAAACCCGTCTGCTCCCATACTGCCCCTTTGCAACCTGCCACTCAGCTGATAAATAGCCCTCCACCTCTATGCCCCCAGCCCCATCTACTTCCCATATGAAATAATACTGGGGACTAAACCCCAGGGCCCCACAAAACTTGCTGGGCATCTATGGGCATCCCATGCATCTGCATGGTATCCCTGCTTAGGGAGGGATTAATGCAGACAATTGCAACTTGGTTTGAGCAGGTGGTAAATATGTGCAAGAACTTCTGTGCAGGTGTGGGCAAGAGTGAGGGGTGGGGAGAGTGGGTGTGGGCAAAGGAAATAGTTGCCTGGCAAGGGGAAGCATTACATGCTCCCACATCACCTTGGCTGGCAGTCAGGGGTTTAGGATAACAGGTCGGGGCTGCCCTTTCTCAATGAGATCTCACTGCTCTCAGTTTCCAGGCCTTAAAATGCAGTCCAGTGTTCCTGCACCTAGGAAATCTTGGGAAAAGTACCTGAATATATGCGAAATGCAAATCCATAATTTAGCAAAACATTTTAGGCTTTGGGGCCAAAATGAAAAAACAAACTTCCACCTGCCGGTCCTGCTGCACTCTCATAGGACCCATCGGCAACTTTGTATGGTAAATTGGACAACAGTATATATATATATATATATATATACACACATATATATACATATATACACATATATATACACATATATATACACACACATGTATATACACACATATATACACACATATATACACACATATATACACACACATATATATACACATATGCTATGCTCCAGGCGTATCAATTCAGTAGCGTATATAGTAGTGTAATAACCAGTCTTGACAAATAAATCAGCCATATCATTGCAATGCAACCAAGAACGAATTGGCTGGATGTCACATGTATATAAATTTTAGATATTTATGTAGTAATAGATATTTAAAGCTTACCGAATAATATATATTTTTTAAGACTTTTAGAAGGAATAATGAAAGTCTTTTTCAAGTTTTTAAACCTTTTTACCCAGGTTTAGGATTACATATGCATGTGTTTTTATGGCTATGGTTGTTTTGACCGGATTTTATTGTATTCTATATATTTCCATTCGCATATTTGCACAATACCTGCTTATTTTGCACAAATTTGTCAATGAGCTGCTATTGATATGTTACAGCATTGTATTAGTCATCATGGTAGGCAGAAGTTGTAGAGGACATGGCTGATTGCAATACTTTGAATAGTACCCACTGGGGTGTTATTTTCCAGCGGTGTTACATCTTGCAGGCAGTATAGAAGATATCCTTTACATCTTCTATTTTAATGAATGATTATTTGCGTATTTGCACATTATTTGCCTATATTGCACAATTCATGAATGAAACGACTACTCCTGTTTTGCTGAATTCCAATGTATTTTATACTTTTATATTAATGAATAACCATTTGCACATTTGCACAATATCTGCTTATTTTGCACTAATTCATTGAGAAGCTGTTATTTATATGCGATAGCACTGTAAGAATTATCATGGCAGGCACAAATTGTAGAGGACGTGTCAGATTGTGATATTTGAAATTACCCACTGGGGTGTCACTCTCTAACATTGTTACATTTTTCAAATGTCGGGCTGTATAGAAGACAACTATCAGCTCAGTGCCTGCTACACAGGACCTGTATATGCATATGGAAATATTCATTGTGAAGTTACACTTCTAAATACAAAGTACTGGACTGTGGCATTAACGCTTACAATGTACAAGATACTTACAGAACAGCGCAATATGTTTACTATGTCTATTGGCAATATGTCACATGGTGTTGCACTATCACTTTAAAAATGCGGGTCACTCCTCATGGCGTCATGTGATCAAGGCCTCTTGAAGGCTGAAATGCGTCATGGCGGTGTGCTGGGTGTAGAAATCAAATAAATTACCTTGCACGAAGAACTTTGGGTCCGTTTCGTCTTTCCAGAACTGTTGGAGCATTGGGCGAATTTCCTGCATATCAATTCCACTGAGCTGCTTCTTCAGTGTTTTCACGGATCCCTCCTTCATTCCAGGGCCGAGCGGCAGGAAGCTACCTTCCCTAACCCGGAAGTAACTACTGTTCCTGTACGGTTCAGCCGCGGCAGCCCGGACAGCACAACACCTTTCTACCAGTGGTCGTAGGTGATTACGCTCGAAGTCGAGGAACCGAGCTACGCCTAGGAGACTGCCAAGGTAGGAGCATTTGCGCATAAGTCCGGTGAAGGAGTGTGAGTGTTGGATTGACAGCAGCATTCGCTGGCTGTTTGTTCCGGCGCAACTATTTTCACCCATTTTACGGCACTATGACCGCCGACGCCTTGAGGAGCCGCGAGGAGGCTGCATGTGAAATGTTTGATGACTCACCGGTCATCGAGTCATCTTCCAATATGCATCCCAGTACATCCAAACCAGGGAATCCTGACTTAAGAGATCTATTTAAAAAGTTGGAAAAAACGATGCGTGCGGAGCAGTCCAAGTGGTGGGAGCACCGATCACTTTCCCGCTACTTGGAGGTGGGGCGCATTCCACGTGGGTTGCGTATTATGCTGGCACCCAGCTATGAAAATCCGGACCCCGCCATGTTAGCCGAGTGGGCGGAATGCAACCTAGAGTCTTCTTGCAAATTAGTGAGAATCCTGGTGAAATATGCAGAAAGCGACCGTGTTGCCCTTCAAGTCAAAGTGGATGAGCTAAATGGTGAGATTAGCAAATTGGGAACATCTGAAAGTGAAAAAAAGTATCGAGAGGAAATGCTGAATCGGCTGCACAAAGAGGAAGATGTCATTAAAAAACGCAAGGCTTTTAAATTCCAGAGAGACAAATTAGACTATCAGAATGGGCAAGTGTTTACTTTCGCAAAAAAGTTTGACTCCCTCAAAACTGCAAAGAAACCATTACAAGAAGCAGCCATGGCAAGAGCCACAGATGACGCAGCCCAATCGTCCACTTCCATGTCCGATCTAAGCTCTGTGGCAGGCAGTGAATCTGAGAGTGAGCATGGGCAGAGGAGCTCAAGATTGGGGTTTACCAAGCTTTCCCTGGAGCAGGAGGTGGATTGCCTGCGCCAGGACAGAAGGCAGACCCTCAGGCCGCGAGCACAGAACTCAAAACAAAACAAAGGGCAAACATCAAGCGCCGTGAGCGAAGACAAAGCAGCAGGCGCAAACAGTGGGGGAAAATCAAACAACAAAAAGCCACAAAAGAAATGGAATCGCAAATGAGCAATGAAGCCAGAAATCTCGTGTGTGACACCTTATCAGTAATCAATCTCACCGATTTGGAGCTAACAGAGACTGAATTAAACATCTTATCATTGGGACTTTCGTACAGTCCAGCCAACGATTTTAATTATGCGAAATTACGCATTGACTTGTACAAATTGACAAGAAAATTAAAATTGCGCAAATTTCATGCACTACAAAGTAAAGAACCAACAACTACAAAGGTGGTGACTCCTGCAGGACTATTGAGTCCGCCTGTTTTAACAGCAAATGATTATGAACTAATGCGCAGTCTATATGAACTGCGTGGGGAAAGTACGGATACAGAACTGTCTGGCATTGACAGCTTTCCAAATTTTAAACATGGCAGGAATGACACAGTTTAAAGTTAAATCCACCTTTAACCCAATCATGTTGCACGATAATATCGATGTGTACAATGAACTTGTGACAAGCCATTTGAAAAATTACATGCTTCTACTCTGCATGCTCGCCGTAAAATTGCTCATCAGAACAACAGTTATGGGCAATTTATGAAAAAATTGCAAAGCAATGACAATGTAATTATCCGCCAGTCGGACAAAGGCGGAAACGTTGTCCTATGGCCGCGAGAACTGTATGTAGAGGAAGCTCTTTTCCACCTAAATGATCGTCAATGTTATAGACGAAGTGATTGGAAAACTGTCAAGTCAGCCTGGAGTGACTATTACACCAAGTTGATCGCATGGAAGAGTGCTGGATTACTGAGTGCAGATGAGCTTAAATTCCTAAAGATCAACCATCCGGTAATCCCGGTAATGTATCTCATTCCTAAAATACATAAAAATTCAGCTAAACTGCCGGGACGACCAATAATCTCAGCCAAGAACAGCATTATGGAGAATACCTCGTGGTACGTTGATTATTTCTTACAGGAGCATGTTAAAAGTTTACCCTCTTACCTGCAAGATACGGGGGACTTCCTGAGAAAAATCAATGATACAATATGGCAAGATGACTATTGGTTGATCACATTAGATGTAACCACGTTGTACACCAGCATACATCACTTGGATGGTATCAAAGCTGTGGATCACTTTCTGATGACTAAACCGTTGTGTATGTTGAACCACAACAAAATGCTATTGGACATGATTTCAACATGCTTAAACAACAATTTTTCCTCTTCCAAAATCATGTTTTCCAGCAAATAAGAGGTGTAGCTACGGGGCTTGCTTCTCCCCCAGCTACGCCTGTCTGCACATGGGACTGTGGGAGAAGCAAGTCCTCGGCACCAGATTTGCAGACGTGTTAGCGGCCAATGTGATATCTTGGTATTGCTATATAGATGATCTATTTCTTATCTGGAAGGAAGCAAGGAAGCAGCAGTCATGTTCACTCAACAAATTAATAATAATGATTTGAATTTACGGTTCACAGCACACATTAGCAATGAAGCAGTTAACTTTCTGGATGTGGAAGTTTATATACATGAAGGTAGATTGGAGACTAGACTACATCGTAAGCCGACTGCCGGCAACACGGTTCTCCATGCTGCCAGTCATCACCCGGAGGATCTGATACGCAGCATCCCTTATGGTGAGATGCTGCGCATCAGACGCATCTGCAGCATGGAGGAAGATTGCATTGAGGCTCAAAAAGACAGCAAGAGTAGGTTCCTGGCTAGGGGCTACTCGGCTGAGATGATTGACAAAGCTATCACTAAGACAAAGTCATTTCCAAGATCAGCAGCTTTGTGCAATTTATCTAAGGCAGGCAATGCACCTCCATGCACCACTGACCCTCCTAGACTAATTGTTACATACAATCGTCAACAACGGGTCTTGCGTAAGATTTTGAATAAAAACTGGGTCGTGGTGCGCAATGATTCAATCATTGGTAGCACATTGGCTAAGTCTCCTATGATTACCTTCAGGAAAGCTAGATCCATGAGCGACATGCTGGTAAAAAGTAGCCCAGAGGTTGTTACTTCAAAAACATGGTTACAAACATCAAAAGGTTTTATCAGGTGCTCAACATGCAAAGCGTGCAAGCATGGGAAAATTAGAACATCTTACAAGATTCCCTTTCATAATGGCCCTATCATCATTTCTAAAAGGCTGACCTGTAAAACTGAGTTTGCCATATACATGCTGGAGTGTTCGTGTGGCCAGCAATAAGTTGGTAGTACCAAGTTGCAGGTACACAAACTGAAACTTTCTCCGGGGCTGCTCCAAGAATATGGAACTCTCTCCCACCGGACATCAGAAGAATCCCCTCTCTGACTCGCTTCAAAAGGATGCCAAAACATTCCTTATGGGTAAATTTCTCGTTTAAACTTTGCCTCTACAACTACTACAGCCCTGATCTATGGCCATCTATTGCCTCCCTTCGGATTATTGAGCTCACCCCATCAGAAACTGGGGGCCTTGTCGCGAACATTGGTTAACGTAATCTGTAAAAATGTTACCTCGTTCCTGAGTATTTGGATATTTAATCTGTAAAAATGTTACCTCGTTCCTGAGTATTTGGATATTTAATCTGTAAATACATGCCCTATCTCCCTGTGTACCCTGCACCTTACCCTCTCTCATTCAATCCGCAACTGGATAATGCTATGCCTAATTTGTACACGGCTATGTTTTCCTGTAAAGCGCTCTGATACCTTAACTGGTCAAGTTCGCGCTCTATAAAACTCATAAATAAATAAATAAATAAAATACTCCAGCACATGCGGCCCATCAGCAATAGCGATGCAGCTTATCCGGTCGCAAGGCACTTCAAGGAGGCCCATGGTAATTGCCTGGACCACCTGAGCTATTTTGTGGTGGACAATGTTCCGCCACTTAGGCGTGGTGGAGACCGTGAAGCTTTGCTCAGGAAACTGGAAACAAGGTACATCCTGGAGTTGGATACAAAGACGCCCAACAGGCTCAACTCCAGTGAGGATTTTTACACCTGCCTTTAAAATAATTCAGGATATAGTTGGATGCATTTTTGAGAACATTTTACACACCTGTCCTCTTAGTATGTAAATAGATATGAAATATATTTTCTTTTTTAACACTTTTTTAGTCAGTACTTTTTGCACGAGCACTTTAGTTGATGCAGATTAGACATAGTGCCCATCAGGGCGCGAATACATAAGAACAATATAGCTATGCTCCAGGCATATCAATTCAGTAGCGTATATAGTAGTGTAATAACCAGTCTTGACAAATAAATCAGCCATATCATTGCAATGCAACCAAGAACGAATTGGCTGGATGTCACATGTATATATATTTTAGATATTTATGTAGTAATAGATATTTAAAGCTTACCGAATAATATATATTTTTTAAGACTTTTAGAAGGAATAATGAAAGTCTTTTTCAAGTTTTTAAACCTTTTTACCCAGGTTTAGGATTACATATGCATGTGTTTTTATGGCTATGGTTGTTTTGACCGGATTTTATTGTATTCTATATATTTCCATTCGCATATTTGCACAATACCTGCTTATTTTGCACAAATTTGTCAATGAGCTGCTATTGATATGTTACAGCATTGTATTAGTCATCATGGTAGGCAGAAGTTGTAGAGGACATGGCTGATTGCAATACTTTGAATAGTACCCACTGGGGTGTTATTTTCCAGCGGTGTTACATCTTGCAGGCAGTATAGAAGATATCCTTTACATCTTCTATTTTAATGAATGATTATTTGCGTATTTGCACACTATTTGCCTATATTGCACAATTCATGAATGAAACGACTACTCCTGTTTTGCTGAATTCCAATGTATTTTATACTTTTATATTAATGAATAACCATTTGCACAATATCTGCTTATTTTGCACTAATTCATTGAGAAGCTGTTATTTATATGCGATAGCACTGTAAGAATTATCATGGCAGGCACAAATTGTAGAGGACGTGTCAGATTGTGATATTTGAAATTACCCACTGGGGTGTCACTCTCTAACATTGTTACATTTTTCAAATGTCGGGCTGTATAGAAGACAACTATCAGCTCAGTGCCTGCTACACAGGACCTGTATATGCATATGGAAATATTCATTGTGAAGTTACACTTCTAAATACAAAGTACTGGACTGTGGCATTAATGCTTACAATGTACAAGATACTTACAGAACAGCGCAATATGTTTACTATGTCTATTGGCAATATGTCACATGGTGTTGCACTATCACTTTAAAAATGCGGGTCACTCCTCATGGCGTCATGTGATCAAGGCCTCTTGAAGGCTGAAATGCGTCATGGCGGTGTGCTGGGTGTAGAAATCAAATAAATTACCTTGCACGAAGAACTTTGGGTCCGTTTCGTCTTTCCAGAACTGTTGGAGCATTGGGCGAATTTCCTGCATATCAATTCCACTGAGCTGCTTCTTCAGTGTTTTCACGGATCCCTCCTTCATTCCAGGGCCGAGCGGCAGGAAGCTACCTTCCCTAACCCGGAAGTAACTACTGTTCCTGTACGGTTCAGCCGCGGCAGCCCCGGACAGCACAACACCTTTCTACCAGTGGTCGTAGGTGATTACGCTCGAATTCGAGGAACCGAGCTACGCCTAGGAGACTGCCAAGGTAGGAGCATTTGCGCATAAGTCCGGTGAAGGAGTGTGAGTGTTGGATTGACAGCAGCATTCGCTGGCTGTTTGTTCCGGCGCAACTATTTTCACCCATTTTACGGCACTATGATCGCCGACGCCTTGAGGAGCCGCGAGGAGGCGGCATGTGAAATGTTTGATGACTCACCGGTCATCGAGTCATCTTCCAATATGCATCCCAGTACATCCAAACCAGGGAATCCTGACTTAAGAGATCTATTTAAAAAGTTGGAAAAAACGATGCGTGCGGAGCAGTCCAAGTGGTGGGAGCACCGATCACTTTCCCGCTACTTGGAGGTGGGGCGCATTCCACGTGGGTTGCGTATTATGCTGGCACCCAGCTATGAAAATCCGGACCCCGCCATGTTAGCCGAGTGGGCGGAATGCAACCTAGAGTCTTCTTGCAAATTAGTGAGAATCCTGGTGAAATATGCGGAAAGCGACCGTGTTGCCCTTCAAGTCAAAGTGGATGAGCTAAATGGTGAGATTAGCAAATTGGGAACATCTGAAAGTGAAAAAAAGTATCGAGAGGAAATGCTGAATCGGCTGCACAAAGAGGAAGATGTCATTAAAAAACGCAAGGCTTTTAAATTCCAGAAAGACAAATTAGACTATCAGAATGGGCAAGTGTTTACTTTCGCAAAAAGTTTGACTCCCTCAAAACTGCAAAGAAACCATTACAAGAAGCAGCCATGGCAAGAGCCACAGATGACGCAGCCCAATCGTCCACTTCCATGTCCGATCTAAGCTCTGTGGCAGGCAGTGAATCTGAGAGTGAGCATGGGCAGAGGAGCTCAAGATTGGGGTTTACCAAGCTTTCCCTGGAGCAGGAGGTGGATTGCCTGCGCCAGGACAGAAGAGCAGACCCTCAGGCCGCGAGCACAGAACTCAAAACAAAACAAAGGGCAAACATCAAGCGCCGTGAGCGAAGACAAAGCAGCAGGCGCAAACAGTGGGGGAAAATCAAACAACAAAAAGCCACAAAAGAAATGGAATCGCAAATGAGCAATGAAGCCAGAAATCTCGTGTGTGACACCTTATCAGTAATCAATCTCACCGATTTGGAGCTAACAGAGACTGAATTAAACATCTTATCATTGGGACTTTCGTACAGTCCAGCCAACGATTTTAATTATGCGAAATTACGCATTGACTTGTACAAATTCACAAGAAAATTAAAATTGCGCAAATTTCATGCACTACAAAGTAAAGAACCAACAACTACAAAGGTGGTGAATCCTGCAGGACTATTGAGTCCGCCTGTTTTAACAGCAAATGATTATGAACTAATGCGCAGTCTATATGAACTGCGTGGGGAAAGTACGGATACAGAACTGTCTGGCATTGACAGCTTTCCAAATTTAAACATGGCAGGAATGACACAGTTTAAAGTTAAATCCACCTTTAACCCAATCATGTTGCACGATAATATCGATGTGTACAATGAACTTGTGACAAGCCATTTGAAAAATTACATGCTTCTACTCTGCATGCTCGCCGTAAAATTGCTCATCAGAACAACAGTTATGGGCAATTTATGAAAAAATTGCAAAGCAATGACAATGTAATTATCCGCCAGTCGGACAAAGGCGGAAACGTTGTCCTATGGCCGCGAGAACTGTATGTAGAGGAAGCTCTTTTCCACCTAAATGATCGTCAATGTTATAGACGAAGTGATTGGAAAACTGTCAAGTCAGCCTGGAGTGACTATTACACCAAGTTGATCGCATGGAAGAGTGCTGGATTACTGAGTGCAGATGAGCTTAAATTCCTAAAGATCAACCATCCGGTAATCCCGGTAATGTATCTCATTCCTAAAATACATAAAAATTCAGCTAAACTGCCGGGACGACCAATAATCTCAGCCAAGAACAGCATTATGGAGAATACCTCGCGGTACGTTGATTATTTCTTACAGGAGCATGTTAAAAGTTTACCCTCTTACCTGCAAGATACGGGGGACTTCCTGAGAAAAATCAATGATACAATATGGCAAGATGACTATTGGTTGATCACATTAGATGTAACCACGTTGTACACCAGCATACATCACTTGGATGGTATCAAAGCTGTGGATCACTTTCTGATGACTAAACCGTTGTGTATGTTGAACCACAACAAAATGCTATTGGACATGATTTCAACATGCTTAAACAACAATTTTTTCCTCTTCCAAAATCATGTTTTCCAGCAAATAAGAGGTGTAGCTACGGGGGCTTGCTTCTCCCCCAGCTACGCCTGTCTGCACATGGGACTGTGGGAGAAGCAAGTCCTCGGCACCAGATTTGTAGACGTGTTAGCGGCCAATGTGATATCTTGGTATTGCTATATAGATGATCTATTTCTTATCTGGAAGGGAAGCAAGGAAGCAGCAGTCATGTTCACTCAACAAATTAATAATAATGATTTGAATTTACGGTTCACAGCACACATTAGCAATGAAGCAGTTAACTTTCTGGATGTGGAAGTTTATATACATGAAGGTAGATTGGAGACTAGACTACATCGTAAGCCGACTGCCGGCAACACGGTTCTCCATGCTGCCAGTCATCACCCGGAGCATCTGATACGCAGCATCCCTTATGGTGAGATGCTGCGCATCAGACGCATCTGCAGCATGGAGGAAGATTGCATTGAGGCTCAAAAAGACAGCAAGAGTAGGTTCCTGGCTAGGGGCTACTCGGCTGAGATGATTGACAAAGCTATCACTAAGACAAAGTCATTTCCAAGATCAGCAGCTTTGTGCAATTTATCTAAGGCAGGCAATGCACCTCCATGCACCACTGACCCTCCTAGACTAATTGTTACATACAATCGTCAACAACGGGTCTTGCGTAAGATTTTGAATAAAAACTGGGTCGTGGTGCGCAATGATCCAATCATTGGTAGCACATTGGCTAAGTCTCCTATGATTACCTTCAGGAAAGCTAGATCCATGAGCGACATGCTGGTAAAAAGTAGCCCAGAGGTTGTTACTTCAAAAACATGGTTACAAACATCAAAAGGTTTTATCAGGTGCTCAACATGCAAAGCGTGCAAGCATGGGAAAATTAGAACATCTTACAAGATTCCCTTTCATGATGGCCCTATCATCATTTCTAAAAGGCTGACCTGTAAAACTGAGTTTGCCATATACATGCTGGAGTGTTCGTGTGGCCAGCAATAAGTTGGTAGTACCAAGTTGCAGGTACACAAACTGAAACTTTCTCCGGGGCTGCTCCAAGAATATGGAACTCTCTCCCACCGGACATCAGAAGAATCCCCTCTCTGACTCGCTTCAAAAAGGATGCCAAAACATTCCTTATGGGTAAATTTCTCGTTTAAACTTTGCCTCTACAACTACTACAGCCCTGATCTATGGCCATCTATTGCCTCCCTTTGGATTATTGAGCTCACCCCATCAGAAACTGGGGGCCTTGTCGCGAACATTGGTTAACGTAATCTGTAAAAATGTTACCTCGTTCCTGAGTATTTGGATATTTAATCTGTAAAAATGTTACCTCGTTCCTGAGTATTTGGATATTTAATCTGTAAATACATGCCCTATCTCCCTGTGTACCCTGCACCTTACCCTCTCTCATTCAATCCACAACTGGATAATGCTATGCCTAATTTGTACACAGCTATGTTTTCCTGTAAAGCGCTCTGATACCCTAACGGGTCAAGTTCGCGCTCTATAAAACTCATAAATAAATAAATAAAATACTCCAGCACATGCGGCCCATCAGCAATAGCGATGCAGCTTATCCGGTTGCAAGGCACTTCAAGGAGGCCCATGGTAATTGCCTGGACCACCTGAGCTATTTTGTGGTGGACAATGTTCCGCCACTTAGGCGTGGTGGAGACCGTGAAGCTTTGCTCAGGAAACTGGAAACAAGGTACATCCTGGAGTTGGATACAAAGACGCCCAACAGGCTCAACTCCAGTGAGGATTTTTACACCTGCCTTTAAAATAATTCAGGATATAGTTGGATGCATTTTTGAGAACATTTTACACACCTGTCCTCTTAGTATGTAAATAGATATGAAATATATTTTCTTTTTTAACACTTTTTTAGTCAGTACTTTTTGCACAAGCACTTTAGTTGATGCAGATTAGACATAGTGCCCATCAGGGCGCGAATACATAAGAACAATATAGCTATGCTCCAGGCATATCAATTCAGTAGCGTATATAGTAGTGTAATAACCAGTCTTGACAAATAAATCAGCCATATCATTGCAATGCAACCAAGAACGAATTGGCTGGATGTCACATGTATATATATTTTAGATATTTATGTAGTAATAGATATTTAAAGCTTACCGAATAATATATATTTTTTAAGACTTTTAGAAGGAATAATGAAAGTCTTTTCAAGTTTTTAAACCTTTTTACCCAGGTTTAGGATTACATATGCATGTGTTTTTATGGCTATGGTTGTTTTGACCGGATTTTATTGTATTCTATATATTTCCATTCGCATATTTGCACAATACCTGCTTATTTTGCACAAATTTGTCAATGAGCTGCTATTGATATGTTACAGCATTGTATTAGTCATCATGGTAGGCAGAAGTTGTAGAGGACATGGCTGATTGCAATACTTTGAATACTACCCAATGGGGTGTTATTTTCCAGCGGTGTTACATCTTGCAGGCAGTATAGAAGATATCCTTTACATCTTCTATTTTAATGAATGATTATTTGAGCATTTGCACACTATTTGCCTATATTGCACAATTCAAGAAAGAAACGACTATTCCTGTTTTGCTGAATTCCAATGTATTTTATACTTGTATATTAATGAATAACCATTTGCACATTTGCACAATATCTGCTTATTTTGCACTAATTCATTGAGGAGCTGTTATTTATATGCGATAGCACTGTAAGAATTATCATGGCAGGCACAAATTGTAGAGGACGTGTCAGATTGCGATATTTGAAATTACCCACTGGGGTGTCACTCTCTAACATTGTTACATTTTTCAAATGTCGGGCTGTATAGAAGACAACTATCAGCTCAGTGCCTGCTACACAGGACCTGTATATGCATTTGGAAATATTCATTGTGAAGTTACACTTCTAAATACAAAGTACTGGACTGTGGCATTAACGCTTACAATGTACAAGATACTTACAGAACAGCGCAATATGTTTACTATGTCTATTGGCAATATGTCACATGGTGTTGTACTATCACTTTAAAAATGCGGGTCACTCCTCATGGCGTCATGTGATCAAGGCCTCTTGAAGGCTGAAACGTGTCATGGCGGTGTGCTGGGTGTAGAAATCAAATAAATTACCTTGCACGAAGAACTTTGGGTCCGTTTCGTCTTTCCAGAACTGTTGGAGCATTGAGCGAATTTCCTGCATATATACACATATATATACATACATACATATATATGGGAAGCCCAAATGGAAGTAACCTTATAACAGCACCTACAAAGTTCAAACCCAAATCAACGTTCCAACCAGTAATGTTGAGGGATTCTCTTGACATTTTTGGAGAATTGGTAACAACTGAAATCAAAAGTTTGAAATATAAAACTGCAAGGTCAAAAAATAAACACAGATTTCAACAACATGCATATATGAAATTGATGCAAAAATTGCAAAATAATGAACAAATCATTGTGCGTAATTCCGATAAAGGTGGTAACCGTCATCTGGTCTCGCAATGAGTATATGAAAGAGGCATTTACACAATTGGATGACTTAAATTGTTACAAGAAGTGCAACATGCAAATCGTTCGAACAGCATGGAATCATTTCTATGCCAAACTCAATGCATGGCGTAGTACTGGCTTATTAAGTATGGATGAACTAAAATATTTAAAAAATTAATATCCAGTGATGCCGGTACTATATTTGATCCCTAAACTACATAAAAACATAACAACCCCACCTGGAAGACCAATAATTTCAGCAAGAGGGGGGTTATTGGAGAATACGTCAAAATATATAGATTTTTTCTACAGGATATTGTGAAAAAGCTACCATCCTTTGTGCAAGACTCTAGTGACTTCTTGAGGCGTTTGAGTAACTTTAAATGGGACCCAAACTATTTGTTAATATGTCTAGATGTAACGTCGTTATATACCAGCATTCATCATAATGACGGAATTCGAGCGATAGAACATTATCTGAATCGCAGACCGATACACCTGGCACACCACAACAAAATGTTGATTGCCATGATTACATATTGCCTGAACAATAACTATTTTTATTCTCAAATCAGGTATACCAACAAACAAGAGGAGTAGCTATGGGGGCTTGTTTTTCCCCTAGCTACTCCTGTCTTCATATGG